>CM022538.1:18070482-18670482 GCA_012273795.1 Dendrolimus punctatus
ATTTTTTTGAAGCACCACAAGCTACTCGTTGATGTTGGCAAGCCGATGCCTTATTGATAAGGTGACAAACCTCTCAGTACAGGCCACCAATAGTCAACGCAACGGAAAACCCACAATACGCAGCATCGACGTGGAACAAAAATACCATCGCATACTAGCCGCTTTCCCCGACATTACTCGCCCATCGTGCTTCAAAGAAACACCAAAACACAATGTTGAACACTACATAGAAACGAATGGCCCACCACTCCACTGCCGCACTCGTCCACTCGCACCGCACCGCTACATGGCCGTCAAAAAAGAATTTGAAGATATGATGCAGCAAGGCCTATGTCGTCCCAGCAAGAGTCCATGGTCAAGCCCACTACACGTGGTACCTAAGAAAAATGGGGATTTACGTGTATGCGGCGACTACAGACGTCTCAACGCAGTTACTATAGACGACCGATACCCCGTACCACGACTTAAAGATTTCACGTACTTATTACACGGGAAGAAAATCTTCAGCACACTCGACCTAAACAGAGCCTACAATCAGCTACCAGTCCAAGAAGCTGACATACAAAAGACTGCCATCACAACACCATTCGGACTTTTCGAATTTCCCAGAATGGTACCAGGGCTCAAAAACGCAGGCCAAACTTTCCAACGATTTATCCACCAAGTTCTCAATGGACTCGATTTTGCATTCCCGTTCATCGATGACGTCATCATTGGATCAGAAAATGAAGAACAACATGAACACCATTTGAAAACAGTCCTACAAAGACTTGACGCCTATGGTATAACCATCAATCCATCAAAATGCGTATTTGGAAAGAAAAATTTGACATTCCTGGGATATGACGTGTCAACCGAAGGTATAAAACCACCACAAGAAAAAGTTCAAGCCATTACTGACTACCCCCGGCCAGCAAACATCGAAGAGCTCCGTCGATTCCTCGGTATGATTAACTTTACCGTGACTCCATACCGAAGGCCGCAGAACTCCAAATACCACTCAACACTTACCTACATAACTGCAAAAAGCGGGACAAAACGAAGATCGAGTGGACAAAAGAGGCCGAAGAAGCATTTGAAGCGTGTAAGGCCAGCATACAGACCGCAGCCTTACTCGCTCACCCATCACCATCAATGTCAGAACCAATGACGCTCATGTGCGATGCATCCAATACATGTGCCGGCGCCGTCCTTCAACAGCGCACTAACGGCAAGTGGACACCGCTAGGGTATTTTTCGAAGAAACTATCCGACGCCCAACAACGATACAGCACTTTCGATCGCGAAGAACTTTCAATCTACATGGCCGTTAAACACTTCAGGAAGCTATTCGAAGGACGAACACTCATCATCTACACAGATCACAAACCACTCACATACGCCATTCACAAACCGCCATCCGACAGCGAGACCCAACGACGCGCCCGCCAGCTACTTTTCATTAGCGAGTTCACAACTGACATAAGACACGTAAGCGGCAAAAACAACCCCGTAGCCGACGCATTATCACGCATTGAAACAATCGACGTACCTACATTAATTAATTTTGAAGAACTCGCTAGCGCACAAGAAAAGGACACCTGCCTACCCCAGATCTGCAACAGCCAATCGTCCAACGTAAAAATCAAAAAGATCGTAATTCCCGGCTCGACAAAACCAATATACTGCGAAACATCAACAGCATACATCCGTCCTTATCTACCTGATGACTATCGTCGCATAGCATTCAACGCGCTGCATAATATTAGTCACCCTGGAATACGAACTACGCGCAAGATGATACAACAGCAATACTTTTGGCCATCTATGAACACCGATATCGGAACATGGGCAAAAACATGCGTACCGTGCCAGCGCGCCAAAATACAACGACACATACACAGCGAACCCGCATCGTTCCCGCCAACCGAACGCTTTCAACATCTACACATAGATATAGTTGGACCGCTAACAACAACAGCGCAAGGACACAGATACCTACTCACGATGATCGACCGCGCGACTCGTTGGCCCGAAGCAATACCACTCAGTGAGATAACAGCGGAACAAGTTGCCAAGACTGTTTACGACCAATGGATAGCTCGTTTTGGTTGCCCTACAACTATTACCTCGGACCAGGGTCGACAATTTGAGAGCCAGCTATTTCAATCATTAACTAGACTACTCGGAATAGAGAAAACCAGAACGACCGCCTATCACCCACAAAGCAACGGGATAGTTGAACGATGGCACCGCACGCTTAAAACAGCACTAACCGCCCGTTTGCAAAACGGCGGAAAATGGACGGACGAACTGGCAACGGTGCTACTCGGCCTACGAAACGCTGTGCGTGAAGACACAAAACGAGCGCCGCGCAGTTAACTTTTGGCACAGCCCTACGTGTTCCTGGAACCTTCATAACGCCTACCCAACCACAAAGTATACCACTACACGAAGATTTCGTTCATAAACTTCAAGCAACTATCAAAAGCCTAACTCCAACCACAGATACTACACACGAGAATAATCTGAAGACATTTGTACATCACGACCTAGCAACATGTGAAAACGTATTCGTCAGAGTCGACGCCGTGAAGAAACCACTTCAGCCTCCTACGAAGGACCCTACCCAATCCTGGAACGAAATGATAAATTCTTCAAAATTAAGCTGCCTGGAAGAGAAACCAACGTCTCTATCGACCGTCTGAAGCCCGCCTACGTCCTGAAGCTGTGCACTACGCCAACTCACCCTGCAGTTGGAAACCAGAAGGATGCCTTAAAAAAGGCAGTTTGCAGTAAAGATCGTTGCGGAAACATGGTTGCCTTGAAAAAGGCAGTGTGTAGTGACCATACGGGTGCCTTGAAAAAGACAGTGTGTGACGACCATACGGATGCCTTGAAAAAGGCAGTTGGCACAGAAAATTTTCACACCCGCAGCGGACGTCGAGTCAAACCACCGGTACGCTTCGCTTGAGGGGGAGCCCTGTAGCCGCAGACGTCCGATCACCACGGCGGCCGCTCACAAATTGTTGCGGACAGAATCACTCCTAAAACCCGTGCGACCACGCCCCGCCTACCGCGGGGACATAGCTCGCTCCGTTAGCTGCTAAGCGTCTGCATTTTTGTAGTACTTTAGTAAGCGCGGAGCGAGCCTACATCATGCATTCCTGAACTGCAATTCAAACACACAACATTGTTTCACTTCTACCTGAAGACATCTAAAAATATATATAACCTGGTCCATAAAAATTGCGATATTAACTCGATATAACCGAAATGGACATAAATATTTTTCATGTCGGGATAGTTTACCTGTATTAACGCTTGCTCTTTACAGAAACAGGTATTGTGTGGTATAGTGTATTAGATTTTTTATTTATATATTCTTCAAATCATACATAATTTCCTTTGTTTTCACCGCCTTGCGTCATTTGTTTCTTTTATTTATTTTATGTCGTCCTTCCATATAATTACAATAGTTGATAAACTATAACTGTTTCGTTTGATAAGCTTGAAGTATTGTTTGCTAACCTAGTTTGAAAATCTGAAATCTTATAAATGTCATATACAATTGGGTGATGTGCGTTCATGATATTTAAGAGTAAATTTAACTAGCTATCCTTTCGAAATGTATAGTTCATAAGTTACACTATTTATAACTCAAGAACGGCTGTACCGATTTGGCTGAAAATTGGTCCGTCTTCTTAGAACCAGAGGACGGACACAGGAAACTTTTTATCCCGTTGGAACTGGTAGGTGCCGCTGAGATCGGGTTCTAGAATCCTAATCACCTGGACCGATTTTGGTGATTTGTTTCTGTGTGTTTGAGTGGATTCCCGGATGGTTTAGATTCGCAATTAAACCGGTAGGTGGCGCTGAGATCAGCTGCTCTACTCTCCAAGTTAATCTGAATACCAATACAAGACCAATTCAATCCCAATTTCAATTTTGAAGTGACGTGATTCGGTACTACTGAAGCAACATTGGATTAAAATTAGGATTAGATTGCGATTGCTTAGGACGCGTGAAGTTAGTTCTATAAAGCGTCGCATTGGTGTTGGTTGACACATGTAAACAATTCGCCAGTATGACTTTAAAATAGTTAATCTTTTAAATAACACGGTTAATAAATAGTTATATTAGTGAAGATTGATTGACTGATTAATTGTAGCATTATAAATTAAAATCTGAAAAACAACATTGTTTAAATCATAAATACAAATAATACGTTGACTGTATGTGCTGTGACCATTGCCTACACTATCATAATACTCAAAGTGTCTCAAAGTTCTCTGTCGAATTTCCAAATGTAAGTGGAATTAGATTTCCAGAAATATATTGTGTGCCGGCCGTGATAAAGGACAGTTATCAGGTGGAATCCTACTGTAATAAAGGATATTGTTTCAATTATCAAATAAGTTGTAAGTACAAACTCAATCCCCTTTAATATATTAAAGTAATAGTAATACTAAAACTAATATCATACTTCAAAGCAGCTATTAGTTGTTTGTGTTTCTTTTTTATTTTGTCAAAATAAGACATATTATTGTTTATTCGACACTTGATGAAAGCACATTACAAAAGAAAGTTTTTGTCAAAATGTTTGGGAATGCCAAACACAAATAATAGCCCATCGTTTACAGAACCCAATTAAGTATGCATAATTGAAGTGTTTTGTGACAAGTATTTAGTTCGTAACAAAAAATACTCTTTAGTATTTTTCACTGAACTTTTGATTTGTACTAAGCAATAAGTTAACCAACTAAGATTCTATTTTATTATTTTTTATATTTTAGATACACCAGCAACCACTCCGCTTTGAGACACAAGACCACAATCCTGCCAATGTTTCCCTTCAACCTCATAGAGATATTTGGATAAAGATAATGCTGCAATTTGCGAAAACAGAAGAAGAAGCATAAACTGCACAGGAATTTCTACAGATGTCTGAAAATCTGGGCAATATAGAAAATGCTCGCTTAATAATCTCCAATGCCATTTTGGAAATTGCCAGAAAAATGCCAGAGCCTTGATTGATATAATTGCTAAATAAATATATATTTTTATCTTAAATAACTGTATATATTGTTTAATTATAATTATTTAAAAATAGGTAGTTTAATTTATATTATAATTGAATTATCTCTATAATTATAATATAATATTCAGGACGTGATAAATGTAATTGTATGCAAGAAGTTATAGTTTAGTAGCATAATCCCCTTTGTCTCTACCCCGTATGAGACATGACAATACAAATAGCTGATAATAGTAATAGTTTTGAAATTAAGAAATATTTTTTGTATCGTATAGCATAATCTCTGGAATTGCTAAATCAATTCAAATAGTTGTTTGTTAGGGTAAAAACTAGTTACTATAATAAAACTACATTTTAATTTAAGCGCGGTGTTTTATTTCTTTATTCATTCTAAACATATATAATATTAAAGTAAACACAAATCAGGATAAGTACTGTATTAAATGCAAAGACTGCTTTGTTTTCATTAAAGAAACTACAATGTGGGCTTTGTGTTCGTAGTTCATACACAAAGACAACAAGCCTACTTAGGCGATAGATCACTCCTCTTCGGAGTTGGTAAAAAGAATTTTATGTTATATAAACTTCCTCAAAAAGTCCTGGCTCACTCTTTAATTCGCTATAAATTCGTCTTCAATTATTGAAAATCCGCTGTTTGTATAACGCATCATACGAGGCTCATTTCTTCTTTCTTGTAGATTTTTATTGTGCATTTTACGTGAAATGTACGATATTACTACTAATTTAGCCATATTAGGAACTTATTATTTATTAAAAACCACTTAAAACGCAAAACAATTTCTAAAAAGTTACACTTTTGTTATTGGAATAATCACAATAGTCAACACAATATTGCCGCAATACTCAGCTGTCAAAATCAACTCGGGAGTAGCGATAAGATGCCGATTCCGCTTTCGTTTAGTTCCCCAAAATGACATGCAATCTCAAATCAATTTGGCGCTAGTCTTGAAATCAAGGCTACGATACCTACAAATTTCAATCCCGATTTGTCGGAATTAGAGTCGAGAGTAGAGCGGCAGGTCCTAGATTGTTATTTTTTCAGAGCAAGACATCGTCTGCCGGGGCCGCTAGTAGATTATAAGTTATTACTTGTAGTTAATGCTGTAGCTGATTTCAGTTTTTCTAGATTTTCAGTCTATAGCGGTAATAATAACAAATCTAATAGCCATTTCTGTTGGCCTAGCAGTTATTAGTTTTTTACGAAGACCATGAAATAAATACAATTGATACCGAACTTCGGCGTTCCAGTGGGCTACGCAGGCAAATGCTAGGTCACTGAATCACAGATAGAGGATTTATTTGGCAACCATCTACATAGCAATGGGCACTTAGCCAAATTACTATTTTGATGGATGTTCCAGAAGTTCCATAATATTCATACACGAAAGTTGTTTGCTAAAAATTTCCAAATTAAAGAAAACAATTAAGAGAGTAAAAGGGTAGTTGACAATCGAATCAAACAAAATATTTTTTATCCTGTTACAGAACGCCAAAGCCTCCTAGATTTAGTCCGAAAATAGGAAATTATAAGGTTTATATATTAGTCAGATAGTGTATTAATGAATTACCAGTGGTCGCCCGTGCTTGAAATTCGACCATAATAATTAATGTCAAAGACTTCTATGATCAACTCGACTTTAAGGTGACGGACATTTTAATTCCGTGATTGTACACGAGGCTTTGTGATTGCTAAGTTATCTCTAAGTTTATTATAATTATCGAGTTAATTTTCTTTTTCAACGCCTACTTTACCGTACTGTGAACTAAAATAGACATTAGAAAACATGAATGGACGCTTAAGTAACGTCATGAAGCCATACGCATAGATCCTGTATTGCTGGTTTGCTGTGCCCGATAAAATTACTAGATGTGCAAATCAAGGCAATAAACAGAATTACACTTCTTTGATTATTAAATGAATTACTTTGGTTATCGTATGAAACAGATAATGAGCGTATTCATAGGATGTTTTACTTATTAGGGTACCGTAGCCAACTTGGCAAAAAGGTAGTCCTTATGTAATGATAATGTCTATCTTATCAAATCTTTTTTGCTGAGTACAACACAGAGACTGACGACCTGATGGAAAGTGGTTACAGTCCCCAATTGACATTTGAAACACTAAAGTGGTACCACCGCATACACTGAGACAAAACTCAAGTTAAATATGGCGGTATATGAACCACGGAACTAATTATTTTATTTATTTGTTTTTAAATATTTAAATGAAACTCAGCATAGAGCTTACATCCCGGGTCAACTTAGGATACTTTTTATCCTTATGAATGACGTCGTTTCTGTGGGATAGACGAATATAGCCAAAAATATGGCGCTACGGTCGCGTATACAATTTTCGCCGCTCCTGTCTCAATTTCTCTTATATCCGAGTAGGAATGGAGAAAGAATACAATTTCATGCGGCCAGGCCGCCTGACGTAATAGGCGACAAAACAACTCAAAGCAGACAAACTGGTGGTAGGGTATTTGCCCGCCTGGTTTGCTACCACCCTGGACTAGATAAAGTATGCCGCCATAACAACTTTGAGTTATGTTTCGGTATTAGTAACCAGGTTCCAGTCTCCCTCAAGAGAGTAGTAGCGCATTTGTAGCACCTTTGGGGTTGGAAATGCCATAGCCATAAGCATAGCAAGTGGGCCGCCTGTCTTCTGAACTCATGTAATAAAAAAAATATCAAAACTGTCTCCTTTTGTTTCAGTACATAGAAAGATTCCTGAATGAATCAGAACATGGTGTGGTACTATTGAGTTTCGGATCCCTGATAAAGACATCATCAATCCCAAAGTATAGAGAAGAGATGATTATCAATGCCCTTTCGAAATTGAAGCAGAGAGTCATATGGAAGTATGAAGACAGCGAAGAAGAGGGAACATTGATTGGCAACATTCTAAGAGTCAAATGGTTGCCGCAGTACGAATTGTTACGTGAGTAATTTTTTTTACAAAGCAATTTAAAGTGGCTTTTGACCTTTGAATACTTTTTAGAGCCATACCCTATGAATAATATCTCATGGTCCGGGATATTACCCATACAAAATTTCAACTTAATTAATTTTTCCCAAATGCTAAAACAGTTAGCAAGTTGAAGTGGCAGTGGGCTGGACACGTCTACCGCAGGACCGATGACTGTTGGAGTAGATTAGCCCTGGAGACCGCGTCTCGGTAAACGTAGAGTCGGCCCTCCAGCCCGATGGACCGACGAACCGTGCGAGGTCGCCGGTAGGCGCCGGATGAGGAAGCCAGAAGACTAGGATGAGTGGCGCCGACATGGGGCGGCCTACGTCCTGCAGTGGACTGCAAATGGCTGACGACGCTAAATAAACATACAAATTAAAGCATATTTACTGTTAAATAATTGGTAAATCGGCAGATAAACAAGCACAACACATTTTATATTCCCAAACATACCAAGTTTCTCTTCTGTTATGAGTAATTCGAGTATACAATGAACAACTGTGTGGGCGGTGTGATACCCAAAATTTAACACACCAGGGACCCGAGGGCCCTACTTTACAGTGAATTAAGTTGCCTAGCCCACCACAGAGATCATCAAACGACAATGTTGTGGGTAATCACCAAATTTATTGTCTAATCTACTTTTCTATAATCTAACTAATCTATACCTAATCTAATCACAAAATTTGGCATGGACCTTCCTTTCGCAAAGTAGAGGTCAGGTTTGTAAAATTACTTTAAAAATAAAAAAGATTCTGGGGCCTAATTCGTACCAGAAGATAATAAAACTGGGCACAGAATTAGCTTATATCCCGGGTACACTTCACGATATTTTTATCCCAATGGCGTCGTTTTCACAGGACACCATGCGCTGCTATTGATATTTATATGGAAAGAATGAATAGTTATAGCCAGGGCAAAAAAATCTCTACAAATTTTGTTTAAAAAAGTTTTTTTATACAAACATTCAGACGTCTTTGAGATAGATCGTAGAGTACACCGTGTCCAGGCATACATAGCGTAACGCAAGGTCAAACGTGAATCTTAGTATATAATGCGTTTTATACAATGAAAAAAAAATGATGCGCAATTAAAGGTTCCATAGATATGTCAATCGTTCTGTTTTCGTTATTTGTCTATGGAACTATAAACAAAAACTCAATCGAAAATACCCATAATATCTCAACATCTATTGAATGGATATTGTTAGAAATATTTTTTATTGCAAGTATATATTAAGTTTTACAACCTCGATTTTGGCAGAATTTTCAACTTTATATTTTAAACATTAAAAAGGGGCACATTTTTTTCACAAATTTGGGAACCATTGTCTCGCTTCGTTAACTTTTTTCATATCTCACTAACGATATACGACACGGCTATAAATTTTCATCTCTTATCATGGAGAAATAATATTATTTCCATGCTCTTAATGACAGGTATTTCCAACACCCTTAACGTTATTCTTTTCTGTATCGCTATACAGAACATGTATACCACCAGTTTCTGCATTAAATCACTATGAGATAAACTGACAGACGGACAGCTTGATATGATTATTTCATAATGATTTTTGCCTAAATTAAGCCCTACAAACTTTAATTATTTACTATTATGTGTTATACATATTTTTTTTTTATAAATTAATTACTCGTTTGATTTTGCTTCCTTATTTCAGATAATATAAAATAATTAGGTAACTGAAAAACTTTAAGTGTGTTTTAATTGTATTTTTATTTAGAAATCATGTGTTATTTATTTATTTATCCCAATTAATCTTTATATATATGAGCAGAATTATTCTATGCTTTCATCTATAATATTATAAAATTGAAAAATGTATGTATTCTTTTGCTTCTTAGATTTTTTATGTTTCTGTTGGTTCAGGATTGACGTAAAAACTAATTGTCCGATTTCGACGTCCTTTCCACTGATCAATAGCAAATTCCCCTACTCAAAATCTGCAGTACTTTATATTCCGGAAATACCGCGGAAATTTTCATGGGAATGCTTTGAACTAGGCAGAGTGAAAAATATCTGATTCCAATGGGATAATTTCAGTGATCGATAGCAAATTTTACCTGCCCAACGTGAACAAATATTTGATTAAGTTAAGTCAGCGGCCTGAGAAATTCTAATTCACTATCATCATCCTCGATATCATACGCGTTAGTTTCGAAACCTTTAAGGACTTTAGGATAGTATACACCTTCTTCATCAAGATCAACGGCCCAACTGTCATGGAAAGTGGTTATCGTCGCCTATGGACATAAGCAATACCAGAGGTCCTGCCAATGAGCTGCTGGTATTGAAGCAGAAACTGAAACCTGTTGAACCTGAACGAAAATAGATAAGATATGTATCGTATAAGAAACGTCAGTCTGTAAAAATATAATAGTAGCTACTACTTAAAAAGAAAAAGAAAATAAATGCCAATCCAAGGAGGGGGACATGGCGATTTAAAAAAAACTGGCAGTAGACTTGAGTGATACATATGTCAATGAATATGTATATAAGTTTTATCTATGGTCAATTAGTCAATTAGTTACACTTGTTGGTAGAAGCGTTGATAATTTGTGTGAAGCGAAGATGATCTCTAGTATTGTCGCAGATTTTGGAGCATTGTGTAATTTTTAGAAGCCTACTCCATTGTAAAATATTTTTGTAACTTTCTTGTTGAAACACGTGAGCCAATTTAAGCTCAAAACGCGTTTTTTTTCATGTGTAAGTTCTTATGATTTAAGTACCTACTAACGGTCTCGGCAGACGTTGTCCTGTCCTGAAAACATAAAAATCTATAACCCGATTCCAGCGCCACCTACCGGGTCTAAATGTGGAACTAAATCACCGGTATCACTCCACTTATAGACACATAAATTTTTTATCAAAATCGTAGAACCCGAATTCCAGCGCCAAATATTTTGTTTAGATTGATGGGTTACATTACTGAGTTTTTATTTAGTAATTTTAGTAGAGATCCCTAATTTTTATATAACCTATATTAATCAAGGATAATGCATGCGAATGGTGAAAGAATTTTTGAAAGCGTTCCAGTAGTTTTTGAGTTTATTCGTTACAAAATATTTTTTTTCTCTTTATATCGAGCCTTTATGACCATTTTATCGTAAACGACATATGGATTTAAGTTCATTTTTTGTTGCAAAAGGTATTTTAAGCTATTATTTTGTTTTAAGACTTTCACTTAGATTAGATCCTATTGAATCAATAACTGAAAAGCTTAAAATAAAATAATACTTTATAATAATCTTTTGCAACAAAAAATAGACTCAGCTTCAAACGTCACTTACGACAAAATGGCGTTAAAGGCTCATCATATTATAAATAATAAATAAATATATATTTATATAATATAGAAAGAGATACATATAGTATAGATATACTTATTAGTACAGATTATCAAACGAGGATTTAATATTATATAAAAAAGAAATACAATGTTTTTTTTAAATTTATTGATGCACAAAACAAATTACAATCATTATAAAACCATACTAAACTAAAAATATAAACAAAAATCTGGATTACAATCCACAAATAAGTGCATACATAAAACCCTATAAATAGACTGACTTACTTATAACTAAATATTAGGAGTGTTTGTTGACAAGTTTATCTTAAATGGATTATAACTACTGTTACTGTTGTATGTATTACTATGGTCTGTTTTATAAATATACTAAGAGTCGTCGAGGATATTTTTAAAATTTTACAATATTTATTGAAATTTGGTTCGAATATATCAATATCTTTGCTGTTGCCTGCCAGCTCATTGTAATAACGAGCCATTCTGGCAATGGGATTGAAGTAAGATATATTGTTTTTATGGACTTCTAAAGCGAATATATTAGTACTGTGTGATCTTCGGGCAGTAAATCTTATGTTGAAAGATATTTGAGAAATTAAATCAGGACAGTCAATTATAGTGTATAATTGTATATAAATAGATTAAGTCAAAATATTTGCGGCGGAATGATAATGATTTAATTTGAAAGAGATCTAGCCTGTCTTCATAGTTAAGTTTATTACGCCCGGCCTTAAGTCTATATGTTAGAATTCTAAGACACTTTTTCTGTACTTTTTCAATCTCATCTATATGAACACCATAAAACGGGGACCAAACAGGCGTCGCATATTCCAATAAACTTCTTACAAGTGAAAAAAATAGATACAATACAGAACGAGAAGTTTTAAATTCCTTAGTTGACCCTCAGGTCCTTTGTCCTCAGACAAAGCCTAAAAGCTGGTTAGCTCTAGCGGTTATATATTGGTAGTGCGCGCGAAACGAAAGCTTATCTTCAAATACTACACCTAAATCTTTAGCAGTACAGGATCTAGTTAATATACAATTGTTTAAGAAATAATTATTAATAATTTTGTGACGCTTATTTGTAAAGGAAATTACAAAACACTTATTGATATTTAAATACATATGATTTGAATCACACCATTTAGATAAAGTGTGTAAGTCTTGTTGAAGTAGGGCACAGTCAGTTGGACTAGAAATTTTGTGAAAAAGTTTCAAGTCATCTGCGTATAGCAGATGATTACATGCCAGATGTTCCGTTAAATCATTTACAAAAATTGTGAAAAGCAAGGGTCCGAGAAGGGACCCCTGTGGCACGCCTGAAGTTACAGTAAAAGGTGCGGATAAGGATAAGTAACCTTTTAAAGCGACCAACTGACTTCAATTGATGAGGTAAGAGGAAATCCACCTATACAAATTACCATGTACGCCATATTCCGCCAATTTATAACATAGCAAACGCTGGTTGACTTTATCAAAAATCCTTTGAAAAATCTGTATAAACAGCGTCGACCTGTTCTCCCGTAGCAAAGGACTTGCAGAGAATTGTTTTTTTTGTTAAATAATAATTATATTTTTTTATAAACAAAAACGCAGTATTCTGATATTCACAATTGAACTTCCTTTACGTTATTTCGATAGCTGAGCCGCGCCTTTTATCATAAATGAAGAATTTAAATAAACTTGTAGACAATTTTATGCTCTACAACTTTTATAATTTAAACGAGATTTTTCCTAAAAAAACCCTTCTTGATGACCTTCGACCTTGATTACATGTATCAAGGTCGAATGTCATCAAAAAGGGCACAAGATCCTATAAAAATTTTAAGACTACTTTTAGAATTCCAAAATAAACGTTTTTACTTACATGCTACAAGTCATAGGTTATTTCTTATCGCTTATTCCGAGGTGACTTTACTATCAACTAATTTTTACTGATAAGGTATCATATAAATAGCAGTTTTTAGGTATGTTTGACCTTTGTTTTAGAAATACAGACAGATACTTCAATTTTATTGGTATAAATGATAAGCCTTAATAATACTTCTTGATTTTATCATAATCTGGTGATAACGAGTTTTTAGGTTACGCTACGTACGGTATTGTAAAACAATCTGCAAGTAAACACCCGAGTACCATATACATATTATTATACACTACATCGCCGCGCGGTTTAAACTATAGACTAGGACTAGGAGCGACAGCGCCACCACCGCACTTTCGCTGTCGAGCATATATCAGCAGTGTTGTGATGTACCCGAACGAGGCAATATCATATCATTATATTTATATAAAAGTAGGACTATAGGAAATAAAACGCTATTTTTTCCTTACGTTTGAATCGTAACCAACCTGATTTATTTTAATTATAATGTCAAAAACCGAGCTGCCAGTATTATAATAATATTTAAACGTAAAGTATTTATTCCACAACAGGTTTTATGGATAGACGCGGCAGATAGCGTTCGCATATCCAAAAAAAATACAAAACAGCAGTGCGGTAGTGGTGCCGTCTATACAAGCCTATCCTACATATATATATATATATATATATGTGTGTGTCGCAGAACGGCCTCATTCTCACATCATCTTTAGTTATTGCAGGTTTAGTGGGCGTCATCAGGGTAGAATGCGAGCATAAAACGCGATAGCCACGGTTTATACACTTTTAATTTAGATTTAAAAGACATTTTAACATAGTTTAGACCGAGCAGCGGGTTCAGGGCACCCGCTCATACTTCTTAACTTAACACTTTCTTTAAAATACTCCATGGTCCAACTCGACCTATTGCCATCAACCGAATGTGCCACAAGAACTCCTCAGTCTACCCAAGTAGATACTACTCAAAGTATAGAGGGCGTCCTTGACCCCGCTCAAGACATGCTCTGCTCTCATTGGTCGTTTATCAAATCACATAGTTTAGAACGATCTTTTAGTTATAGAAACATTTAAGACATCAAATTAAGAATTTTAGAAGTAATTAAAATGTAAACAAATGATATTGTGCGCACATCCAGTCAACATAACGTCCAATTAAAGCTTCCCTCCGACATATATATATATATATATATATATATATATATATATATATATATATATAATTTTTTTTTTCCAAACAGGCTCAAAAGTTTCTTTTGGGTATAAAAATAAATATGTGAAAAGATGACCCCATAATATTAATATTAAGATAGTCGCGGAGGTACGATTTTTTGCGGAACTTCCGCAGTAACGGAGGCGGAAGCGAAGTTCCGTTACAACCCTAATATATACGTACTTAGGTAGTGAACAAGTCATGTATTTGAATCTTGACCGGGCCGCGTGCATCTCTTTCTGAAGTGAAACTTCTTTAGAATCGTTATAATTTGAAACTCGATGAAAGGAAAAAGCGACACTAAAAAGAGATAAACATATAAATCTATACGACTAAATCTGAGGGAGAGTGAGATACGAGTTATACATTGTTTAGTACAAATTAGAGAGTCAATAAGACCGATGATTATACATAGGTCACAATATTTTTTTGACTGACACATTTACATTAAATTTGTCAAGGGGCCTCTACGTGTTGGCCTTCCCATGGCCCCACGCAAGCCCTCCAAAAGTCCGGGCCATTTTTATGGTCCGTGTTCTTGAAAGACATACAGTTTTTTTACTAAAACAGAGAAAGTGATACTTAAGAAGATTTTATTTTGAATTATCATATTGTGTTGATGTAGGCTAAAGGAATTAATTATATTTATATTAATATAATTTAGCAGAGAATTATCTATGAGTATATTCTATGAAGTTTCACTTCTACTGCGAGTGGACTCCATACACAATTTCTCTTTTCAAGGTTTCTGACCGTACATATTACAATTACCATGTGGTGAATCCTCCAAAACAAAAAAGCCGATATCTAATCCCCGAATGTCTCGACGCGGCGTATATACTGTCCGTTGCCACAGAAAATGGGGGTCTCCAATCTAACAGTGAGACGCTTATAGTTAAAACTACTTAAGAGTCAGGTCATAAACTTCTTATCGGTTGCAATATTATATTATTGTCTAAGTACAATTTTAGAGGAAAAGGGAAGTACGACATTGGTAAAGAACGTGCTTCAAAATATTTTATACACATCGTTTCCTGCAAAAAGACCATTTGTATTCTATATTAGGCCGTCGGAAATACCTCGGAACAACAACAAATACCTTCAGGAAAAACAATTACTTTTGGTAGTACGATATTTTTAGGTAGTAAGTTCGCGCTTGATCTTGTGATCAAATTAAAATATAAGTCGATCTGAATCATATTTTTTGCAAGCACACTGTATGGGCGATTTTATTAACTGACTTCGAAAAAAGGAGGAGCTGATCAATTCGTCGGGATCTTTTTTTTTTTCTTGTTGCTTTTTTTATGTATGTTCGCCGATTACTCCGTGATTTATGATCCGATTTACGTGATTCTTTTTTGTTCGACTCGGAATAGCTTCCAATTGGTCCCCTAAGAATTTTACATAATTTGGCCCAGTAGTTTTCATTTTATGAACATTTTTTATGAAAATATTTCCTTTTCGTTCCATATGTACACCGATTACTCTGAGATTTATGATTCGATTTACGTGATTCTTTTTTTGTTCGACGCGAAATAGCTGCCACATAAAATTTGACATAGTTTGGCCCAATAGTTTTTATTTTACGAACATTCTTTTATTCCGGTTTCTTGGGACCTATATTTTTTACGAAGCGTGGCACCATTCGTAGGTCCACCCATACATAGCTAGACACTAAAAAGTAACAAATAAAAGTAAAATCTTCGTTCAAAAACTAAAAAACTAAAATGTATAAAATAACTTATTTCTAAAGCTATTATTATTAATATATATTATCTTAAACATCTTGAAGTCGGTGCAAAGTAAAACATAATAATTACTATATTTTGAAAATCACTAAGCACCGACTTTAAGATGTTTGAGATAATATATATTAATAATAATAGCTTTAGAAATAAGTTATTTTAAATAACATTTTAGTTTTTTAGTTTTTGAAGTCGGATTTTTTAAACGAAGTTGTTACTTTTATTTGTTACTTTTTTCTTACTACATATATAGGCTTACTACATTTAGGCTTGCAACACTGGTATCGAGCCTGGTGTTGCAATTGTCTATAAACGACGATACACTTACGTCTCGTGACACGTGGACCATCTGTCTGCCCGCTGCTGACGGGCATAAAAAACAATGCCTGCCGATTTAAAAGTATAAGTAAAATATATAAAATATTTTGAAAACATACCTATGTTTACATTGTACCCACATGCAATAATACAACAATACTTGTTGACGTAGTTACTATTTCTCGAAACAAAACCCAATGGTCACGACAAGCAGAAATGATCTTTCTGATCGCGGTTTGACCATCACGATTATTAGTAGATTCTTTGTTTCTCGTAGGTATATCCTACGTAACTGTTTACTTTATATTTTTATTGGAATCCGATAAGCCGTTTCGGATCCTGATAAAGCACATCACTAGCTATCCTACCAACAATGTATGAACAAAGTGTTGAACACAGCAATGAATATTAAACTATAGAATGTATGTATAATTAAATTATTATGTATAATTAAATTAATATGTATAATTAAATGACCTACCTGTACTTTGTATAAAATAGCAAGTAATTAAGTATAAGAAATTGTAATATAATTTAAGATAATATGGTAAATTTTAAAAAGTAACAAATAAATAAAAGTATTTGACTCGGGTAACCTCGTTCGCCCGGACTAAACCACCTTAAAAAAAAATCCTACCTACTAAATTAACACCTCACTATAACCAGCCACTTTGGCAACGACGCGTGAGCAAGTACCACACAATAGCATGCATTATAAGTTAAGGTAAAAATAATCCCTAACGTGGTCCTTCGAATCGGATGCTCATTACTCGATATTTTAAATATTATTAAAAAAATTGATACACAGCTACAAAATTTTATAAATCACATAGAAGATAATATAAGTACCTACTTACATTATCTTCTATGTTTTGTCATCATCATAGTATTTAAAGAGCTTAGCTTTTGTCGGTAGGGTCTCCTCCTATCATCTTTATTCTCGGTCAATTATTCTCTATCTATGCCGATAAAATTTGAATGTAAAAAATAAGTGAAAATTGCTATTTCATTGATGCCTAGTCTAACATTGACCAGCTTATCTGGGATCGTCTCCAGAGCTGTCCATGGTTATATATTACGCTAACACAAGCGTAACAAACTTACCTTGGTGATACACAATTTCGAAATTTGAAAAATAATGAATACACAATATTATGACGGCAGACAACCACACACAGTGATACCCAAGCAGATCATGTTACCCTTTTCTTATCGGTGATATACAATGGAGAGCTCTGGGGCCAATACCAGATATCCAGAACACAGTAAACAACAGAAAATTCTTTTACCAAATTTACCATGTCAGGATCGAACCTAGAGCCCCTACATTGTAGTGAGGTCGGTCGGCAAAGGTTTAGCTCTCTCAACCGCAGAAACCAACAGAGTGTGTTTATTCGCTAATTTACAACTTTTGCCACTTGGTTTCTCTTGAACCAACTACGAGACAACTCAAAGGATTTAAAAACAAATTTTCATCGTCTTACAGGACAGAAGATATAAATTTAAACTAACCCGCTCAAAAAATGTGGCAGGTACAATTAGTTATTGGTAAATAAATAATCGACTCTTCAACTTTCCAGAACACAAAAAGGTGATAGCCTTCATGGGCCATGGAGGTCTTCTAGGCATGACTGAAGCTATATCAGCTGGGAAACCGATGTTAGTCGTTCCATTCTTCGGTGACCAGCCTTACAATGGAGCTCAAGCGACAGCCATTGGATTTGGGAAAACGGTGCCTTACGTGGAAATGACTGAAGAGGCTCTCACTGAGGGCTTGAACGGCGTTTTAAGTGCTGAGTAAGTAAATTTTAATATTTCTTTACTAAAGTTCATCCATGCAGGAAGAGAGAAAGACCTGCGGTCGGGCGGCTTGTGGTAAGAGGCAACAAAACAACCCACAGCCAGGTGCTACTTGCTAGGGCATTTCTCCGACTGGATGACTGCCATGTACTGCCACCCCCTGTCTAAAGTATGTCGCCATAACAACCTTGAGTTGTGTTCCGGCATTAGTGACCAGGTTCCAGTCTCTCTTAAGAGAGTAGCAGCGCATATGTAGCACCTTTGGTGTTGTAAATATCCATAGGCGATGGTAACCGCTTTCCATCAAGTGGGCGGTCTGTTGTATAAACCTGGGTGAAAGGCCTATTTAGGCGCTCGAACTATTAGCGCCCCCGCTACGCTAGTGCGCCAAACCATCTCATGCCTAAATAAATCACTTTCCCCTCTCGTGTAACAATCTACTATTTCCATCGTCACACGTGACGAATAACTTCAAGAACACAGATACCTGTAGCGGCCATTATTATACATATTTTACAAACAGAACTCATTATTTCTTAACGAAGTCAAACGGTTGTTAATGACCATCAATAAGTAGAATGACATTGAATTTGCATTGGAAATAGATTTTTAGCTCATTGAAGACACGTGTTGTTTTGTTTAGAAGATGATTTAGCACTTAGGATAAAATATCTTGTTGTCATATAAATAAATCTATTTGTGGGCCAGAGTTAGCCAATGCAGGATATTACGCTATTTTCTGCCGCCGTAGTGCTGGTTGAACGTCATCCACCTTTTTTTTATTACAGAAGTTCAGTAGAGAGACAGACGGCCCACTTAATGGAAAGTGGTTATCATCGCCTATGGTCATTTGCAAAACCAAAGGTGCAACAAATGCGCTGCTGCTCTCTTAATGTTTACTGTAACCTGACCACTAATAAACACTGGCCGGGACACAACTGAATGTTGTTATGGCGGCACACTCTAGACCAGGGCTGGTGGGCATCCAGACGGACAAATACCCTAACACCTGGCTGTGGGTTGTTTTGGCGCTTCTTAAGACAGGCCGCAGGAAGTTGTGTTCTTTCTCCGTTCCTACACGGATAGGACCTCCGGACATTCTACCCTTTGTGGCAAGTAGTAAAAAATTGGCGGTAAAGGCATCGAGGGTTTTCGACCTCCGATGTCTCTCTGTGAAAGTAGCATTATATAAAGTAGGTAATAAGGAAGTAGAATGTTTGTAGAACTCAATTTTTTTTATTCAGGAATATGTATTTAAAATAAATAAATTTGGCCAATAATACCCCGACATGCGTGTGCGTCAGGAGAAGGAGATTAATTTAAAAAAACCTCCGATGTCTCAATTAGAACTTTAATACCGCTAATGGTAAGGCCGGCCTCTCTGACCTCCCATGGGACTACAGGCCACGACAGTGCTTCTAAACATATCTTACAAAACTGCATAATTAATTATAAACACTAAACAGATGAAACAGCTGTTAAACGCAAACCTATACGATTTAAAGTATATTATTAATTGCTCCCCGAGATAATGAAAATGTAAACAATTTGAGTGATGTTTTTGTTCAACACTGATTTAGTCAGCAAGTTGCTTTAAAGTGTTATAATTCATAATAATAGTATAATTTAACAATCTAATCACAAAACCTAAATTGAAGGCTAGACGCTTTATAATGTGCTTCATCTGTATGATAAATACTGATGGATGACATTCCGTAGACGGATAAACAAGCCTTGCTAGACTAGACGTTCGGCGGTGTTTATCAGGTCAGTATTTGTAATATTTCGTATTAGACGGAGAGCTGATGAAGAATTTTGAAAAGCTTCTTTAGGCAAACTGAAATTGAGAAGAATTACAATTTTGTCAATTGGCGAATCTAGTCCTGGAAGTCTTTTAGCGAGTTAGTGGTTATTTCGCTACTGCGCAGCATATAACATTTGCAAAAAAAAAAATATTTTAGGCAACTTGAACTTTTTTTATCTTTTAGTTTACAATTTCTAGAATTTAAAACAAAAAATCCAAGACGTTTTTGTCGGTTATTAAGTACTGCCAGACGACTCCAAAATTATTATTTTTTAATTCCCAAAAAATATTATTTAGGCAATCTGAAATTTATATCACGTATTTATTAAGTCATTTCAATAATACCTGCAAATCGCCAGACGATTTTGCCCGTTATAAACAATTCCCAGACGTTAATAAAGTATGTAAATAAGTGCGAAAGTGTAATTTTTCGCAATTTCAGTTTGCCTAAAGAACCTTCTCAAAATTCGTCATCAGCTCTTGGGCTATATAGTTCAGATGTGAAATAGATACGGCAAAAACTTTTATCTATTTATCTTAGCACTTGGTTTAAAAAGAAAAATAGAGAGCAAGCAATGGGCAAATATTGACTACATGGGAGATCAGAGAATATCTTTTCAATAAAACATTCATCATTAATAATAATTAACAGACATCATTAATACACTAGCTTACACGGTATTAGGTAAACACTGATGATCCACATTATAAACTAAATTTCCAACACCACCAAAAAACATATGACTCGCAACATCATTACCCTTTGTTTTCTTTCAGGTAAGGATAATAATATTTTTAAATACGAAAGATTTTTATCTTCAAAGGTCTTTGACATCTCCGTCCTTAGAATACAACTACCTCAGAAACTCTTAAAGAAAACAAAAGCTGTCGATATTTTGGAATTACATTAACAAATTAAGTACGCGTGAAAGTTTCGACTTCATTTCCACTTAGTACGAGAAAAACTCAAATGCTTCCTTGAAGTTCCTCCACTTAAATGTATAGAACATATTTGTTTCACGATGTGTTACATAGAGTACTGAACAGTTGCAAACTCTTTTGGCATCACACTGAACTTTTAACAACTAAGCTACCATACTTTACCTCACTTACCGTTTGCCTGTAATCAGGAGGTCCCTCCTACCAGTACGCCATTTATCTTCTTAAGCTAATCGACGTCCAGTGCTGGACATATGTAGGTCTCCCTTTACGCCACACACCCCGAAACTCAGCTTTCCTCATCCGGTCCCTACCGATGACCTTACGCATCTTGTCATTCCACCAGGCTGAACGGCGTTTACCAAGACGCGTTTCCTCTCCAGACTATTCTATCGGCCCTACCTCAGACGTGGAAGTGGGCCAATCCACTTCCACTTTCTCATTTTACACGCTCTGTCAGTGCCCTTAATTTTCTTACAGCTCCTCATTTCCGATTCTGTTTATAGGATAGAAACACCGTGTTAAGGCAGCACAAGGTCCACGTCCATGTGATGTTTATGGGCTATGTAAGATACACCGTTTATCCTTAAGATGTCGTTGTTACAATGTTTCATGCTATCCGTAGATCGCCGTGCCAGCGAACTATTATTTTCTTCTGCCTATGGCGGTGGTGTACTGACTGATAACGTGATACTTTCACCTGTTCTTTATTATCTAAAAATATTCGGAAACAGCCTCGCATGTTTTTGTTGTTCATTGAAACTTGGTACCAGCAAGGAGAGTGCCCATGCCCAAAACATATTATCAATAAAAAATTAACTCTATTGATCTTATATTAGAGTCAAATATCGTCCGTAACTGACATATATTCTGTTTATGTTCCAGAATGCGTATCAGTGCACGCAGAGTATCCAAAATATGGAAGGACCGTCAAGCTGAACCCCTTGACACGGCAGTGTATTGGACGGAACGCGTTATCCGGTGGGGAAACTATGATCAATTACATTCGATATCAAGAGATATGCCCTTCTACCAATATTTATTATTAGACGTAGCCGCCGTGTTACTACTAGCAATAGTTATGTTAGTTATAGTTCTAAGGTTAATGCTGTTGGCTACTTTAAGATTCATTATAGGTAATGTTGATAAAGAAAAGTTACATTAATGTTAATTTTTCAGAAAAAATTGGTATTGTCTAAAAATACGCCGCCATTTTCAGGGTCATTATTAAACAAATGTCAAAAACATTTTTTTTCTATAACGCAAGACAATAGATTATTGTTATTTTAATCAGATGACAAGCGACTAGTTTCTCAAAATAGTTTTTCAAAAAGCGAATTTGAAATAAATAGACAATCCCAGTTGTGTAGCGATCTGTGCTGTGTTAATGTGGTAAATATTGTTGTATTAGGAAATTTGTTATCTATATTTAATAATTTTTAAGATGTTGCCTGCGCACTTAGTTTGATAATACATATTAAATTAACTGTAAATAGCGATGATGAAATTTCGCGTGTGGGAGGGACTCTATATTTCATCTGTTTGCTTTTAAATCTATATTATTAAATTCTAAACATGCCGTGTCTGTATATTGAAGCTAATTAAAAAAAACTGGAATAGACTATGTAAACGATGGAGAACACGATGCATTTTTTTAGATTTCTTGTCGGTCTGTTTGTTCGGAATTCAGGCAAAAACCACTCGGTCCGATTTTCGCTGATCAACAACAAATTCTTAGACTTAAAATCTGCGCTGCTTTTTGGGGTGTCTCCATCGATCACTTAATTATTGATCGATCGATGGGTATCTCGCTAGAATTTTTCTGGGAATGATTTAAAATGAACCAGATTAAAAAATTTGAATTTCAACCAGATTGAAAAAGAATCGAAATCTCATGCGTTTTTTTCACTGATCGACGGCAAATTTTATGTAATAAAATATACGATTTTTTTTCACCCTTAGTAACCGCGCGCGGGAATTTTTCCTGGACGGGTTTGAAGTTATACGGGTGTAAAAAATTAGCTTTTTTCACTAAAAAGAATGTAAGCTATTGTACATTATTTTTTACATACTGCTACAGTTTCTGTCCCGGGAATCCCGCGGCAATTTCAAGTTAAGCGTGGAAGAAGTGGCAGGCATATCCTAGCAATAATATAAAAATAGTAGGCATGACAATGCCATTACTTTAATGTTATGGTTATAGAAGATAGAAGTAAGGAGAAAAATCTCTGTGTTAAAATTTTTTTAAAAGGATGTTATGTATATAAAAAGTTAATTGAAAGTTTTAGTGGTGCATTCTCTAGTCAAGAGTAGGAGAAATGCAAAATGTAGTTCATTTTTATTGGGCGTTTGTCAGTATATTAAACTCTGTATAAATGCAATTCTTCTAATTACTTTTAAGCTCTTTGAGCGCCACAGTATAATTTACTATCTCAACAATACATACATTATACAGCAGCGTCCCTGAAGGATATTTCCAATGCATAATGCGAATTTTACTTTTCAATAAATAATTGGGTTTATGAACGATCTTTTTTTAATGGAAAGATCATTTTTTTTTAACATTATATAACTTGTACATTTTAATATTATTATGTTACTTATAAAACTTCTATGGCTACGTTCTATTAGAGACTCACGTCGAACACGTTCACGACCGCAATGTTTTCCGTTCCACTTGCTTGTCGGCGTTATAATCGTAAACTCACATACTCAAGTGGAACGGCTATTCGATCCACCTTTTGACATGGGTCGTTGTGTGAGCGAAAATGATGACGTCATTAGTGACGTTTTCGCCACGGCCACAACGACCGCGGTCGCCTAGTGGAACGGCTAACGGGGCATTTTGGGCGTTGTGAACTATTATTAGCGTTATTTCAAACACTATAAACACGACGCCTTTGGCCATAATCATTGATGGAGCAGGACTAGGAGAAGAAAATTGATATTACTTGTAATGCGCTAATTTCAAATTTTAGCCACTCGATAGTAATGCAATATGTATAGGTATTAAACATATATACAACAAACTAAAGTACCTACTCTGCATTTTAAATGCAATTTATTCAAATCTAAATTTCCGAACAATAACTTAGATTTAATTGTTCTGATATTCAAATAATCATAATTTAAATACTTATAATTTTCTCATTGTATTGTAATAATATGAACTTTACAACTTACGATCCATAAAATATATGAAAATTTCATAGCTAGTTGAAACAAATAAAGGAGTCATTTAATTCCTAGAATAAATTTTGGCATAGTTCCATATTGCATCAGCACGTAAGTTCACGTAACACCTATGCAAAATTAGTGACAGTCCCCACGTGTCGCGTGCGTGGTTAATGTATTATAGGAAACAAGTCAAGGAAAAGAATATTAGAAGTAAAAATAGTACAATAAAAAAGTCTGTAGAAATGTTCGAGACCCCACATAATGTCGGATTTCTATAGCGTACTTCTCATTTACATTGCTCCCATGGCAGAAAGTGGCCTGGAAAATGGGCAACGCGAGTATGGAAGAGCAACTTACTCGGAACATGACGGGGTCTATACTGAGAGTAAAATGATCTGATAAATATTCACCATGACTCACTTTTTTTTATTGCTGGAGTTCAGCAGACAGGCAGACAGTTCACTTGATGGAAAGCGGTTACCATCGCCTATGGACATTTGCAACACCAAAGGTGCTACAAATGCACTGCTGCTCTCTTAAGGGTGACTGAAACCTGGTCACTAATGCCGGAATACAACCCAAGGTTGTTATGGCGACATACTTTAGACCAGGGGTGGTAGCCATCCAGTCGGGCAAATGCCCTACCACCTGGCTGTGGGTTGTTTTGTCGCCTCTTACGACAGGCCGCCCGGTCGCAGCAAATCACAGAGTACTTTATATATACTGGTAAGCAAATTGTTTTCTTTCGCCGTTCCTGCACTTATCGCCAGTATCTGCTATCTTACTATTCATTCATTTCCGTCACCTATCACTTAAATTTTCATAACTTGTATACAAGTTATGGAGTCTCCATTATAATGGAGCTTATGTTAAATGTTAACAGATAGTAACGAAAATGAACAGTTGGTAAGATATACGTACGAGTCAAGTGGGCGAAAGCTGGCGTCTGCGACTGATTTTATTTTTTGAGGCAGGGGGAAATAAATTTCGTACACTACTGAATCCTTTACTGGGATTAAACCAAAGCAATGAGAGTTATCCACTGAACATGGCGCAGGTAACAGTGTCAATTGCCCGCTTGTGTGGAGACTAAGCAAGGTAACCCTAAGGGTAACCCATGGGCCACTACTCCACTAAAATCCCCTTCCTCCCATGTAGGAATAGCATGTGACTTGGAACGTAGTTACGCCTACACTAATCCTGCGCAAGAGTGATTGAGAATTCCCCAGAAAAGGCAAACTCACATCGTCAACAGAGGTTGGTTCCTCCGCACCCCAGATGTTGGAGGACCCCTATAGAGAATCTGCGATTGATATCGCAACTTCCGCGGTGGTAAAATTGGAGGCCTTAGGAGGCTTTGGCCCGTCGGCCTCATCTGGTCCCTGGAGAATCACACACGCATTGTATATGCGCAAACTAAATTACACATGTGTTTACAACTCTAGTTATGGTTGTCATATACAATGAACCACTCCGCGGCCGATCTCAGACAGCCAGATCATAGTAAATAACAGAAAGTCCTGTTGCGAAATTTGCTATGGCAGAAGTGTACCTTCAACCACAGAGGCTATCAAACTGCGGGTAAAAGTCTTCCCTATCTAAACGAATCACTTGCTGCTTCAACCTGATGGCATCATTACCAGCAAAGTGATAGTAATGGATATGAGAATAAGTATACGTATTTATGGCTCGCAGATTTTCGTTTCCGAGTTCTTGTTAACCGACTTCAAACAAGGAGGAGGTTCTCAATTCTTCGGAATCTTTTTTTCAGTACGCATATCACCCGCTTATACATACATGTACTTACTAGTTCAATAAAGTATTTTGAAAAAGACAAAGAACCTTAGATTTATAATGTAAAGAACGGGAATTCCTAAATTACTACTAGTTTGTATTCTTTGGAAACGTGTTATGTAATGATGAATAATAAAATATATTATACTACATTGTTTTATTTTTAAACATTTTAATACCAACACAAATATATCTATTATAACAATGATTTTGCAGCGTTATAAAGATTAGCAATAGGCAATGATGGATACAGTATCAGCGTAATGCCACGTTCACATCATGCCCAATTACACGGCAACTAACAGGTAACAAAGATAATATGCAGCGCCTGTGTAAATACAACATAATATTATTATGTTAATGGTGTACTCGCGCTACCGATTACCGCCAACACTTTATTTGCTGCCGTGGAAGTAGGTAGTACAATATAAACCGAAGGGCTTAGACCATATGCGTGTCTAAAAATCTAGACTGTTTAATACAAAGAAACGAGGCGAATACAACTTTCTCACGGACAATACTGCGTATTCGAGCAAAACTTAAATGCGTACTTGAAGTTTGTACAAGTCAATGCGCAATTATAACTATAAGTAAGGTGACCAACTGTACTCATTTACTGAGTTTTGTACTCTTTTTTCGCAAACCGTAGTCTTTTCAAATCCTGTACTCTGAAAGTACTCATTTGTATAGGTATTAATTAAATAAGAGTAAATTTATTTTTAAATGAAGAAAAATAGAAGAAATGGAACGATGAGAAAATAGAACTTGACAAAAGATGGGTAGAAATCTTTCGGTATTTTAGAGTAGAACATATCCCAGATGAAAAAGTTTTAATAGAAATTTCCTTATATTGTTCAGGCACTAATGCTGCTGTTGAAAGGGTATTTTCACTAGAGAATGATTTTTGGAGGAGTGAGAGGCCGAAATTTTCTGTAAAACATTATCTGCCGTCTTGACAGTGAAATTTAATATGCAAAATGAAAGTTGTTCGGATGTGGCTACATTATTAGAAGAACATCCTCATTTAGCAAAAAAAAACCACTCTGAAGAAAAGTATGTTTTTAAAAGAAAATAAAGTTTTGTATCGTTTTTTCTTCTTTTTTTCACCTATGAAATACTTTCAAAGTGTACTCTTTTTGAACAAAAAATAGTTGGTCACCTTACCATAACAGGGCTGAAGAGTGTTGCGTTTTCCGCTCATCTGCTATTCTGACTCGCATACCATCTCTTTCGCTCTTCTCACTGTCAGTTACGTTACAAACGTTAAAAGTTGACAGGACCCGCGCAAACACACGAAGCTAACTTCTGTCAAGTCGCATTAAGTTTTGTGCATACTGTACCTATAAACACTATACAACGAGCACTAGGAGCAAGTTTACTCATTTTAATCTCTTGTATAGTCGATTCCGTGCGGTATATACATAATGGCATTATTAATAGCTAGAAAGTAAAAGAAACTTTCTTTTAATATAGCCAAAAACCAGTAAATCATAGATAATACACTAAACTTTGCCTTGTACTGGACTATAATATTTTAACAAATTTTTTAAGTTCTAATTGAAAAATAAAGTCTCATTCTTTTCCATTTCCAGTTTTGGTAAATTTGGTTTAAAAGCATGTTTTATTTTTAAGTAATAAATTATTGGTTACTACTTGTAGACCAAAATCCAAAAGAAAATATTATTTGTGGCGTCCTTTATAAATGTAGAATTTACGGGCTTTTTGACACATATTTTTACTGGGCGACTGCACAGTCCTAGTCATAAAGTTAATAGTGGGGCTTAATTCACTTAAAACTGGCAAAGTGATAGGATACAGTGCTTAGGCACTTGCACTCAAACAAAACAAGCAAATGTGTGTCTAAATTGCAAGAAAGTTACTTGTGGTGATATAGACCACATTTTTAGAAAACTAGTAAGTTATGTTTGGGGCAACGACTTCTAAAATTAGCCTTACTGCCTCCTCCAAATCCTTACCACACTGGTGGTAAAGACAATTATACAAAGAAATAAGGATATAAACAAGGTATGCTGGCTTAATGTGAGATGATAAGCAAGCCAATGTGGTGCAGTCTTGGGGAGGCCTACGTCCAGCAGTGGACTGCGAATGGCTGATGACGAAGCATGCCAATGGTTTAAGGAGTACACTCTAATAGCAATTGAGTTTTCACACCATCATAACAAAAGGCATGTTTATCATAATTAATAAAAGCAAAGCATTTTCAAGCATGTCATTACAATATTTTTTATGCAGCCAAAAGCTCTGTTTCCAGTCTTTTAATCTTTATTGGCAAGAAATTAAGCATTTCTTGACATAGACTGTATTCTTCATGCATCATGGCTGCAGCTTCTTGATCATTCTTGCATATATCCACCACAGCTTGGTATGAATCATAACTTTTTTGCACATAACTTAATTGCATTGCTTTATCTATCGCAATGCGCTTCATACTATTTCTACCAATAAATGCATATGCACTAACCACAGGTCTTATTACATCATATTCCAGTTTCTTAGGCATATTTCCATCTTTATCTTTCACAGAATTTAAAAAGTTATCATAATACTCTATGCTTTTTTCACATAGCATGTTAACTTTCTTCAAAGCATGTGGTGTCGGTTTCTCATCAGTCTTGTTAAGTTTTTCTAATTTAATGTTTAGAATATCAGAGTATATTTCACCTAGTTCAAACCACAGTTGCCTGCAATATTGTAAATAATAAACAGGGTTTATTTCTTTAATTAAATCCTCTAGCATGTCCACACGTCTTTTGTGCATTTTAGCCCTTCTTTCATCATCATCTTCAAAGAATGCCAAATAACTATAGGATTGGGAGCTGTCTTGTATTAATTCTATATAATCTGAGGCCAAAGTATCGAGCTTATAATATTCTTTTGCCTTGTTCAGCCAACTTTGACAGCACAAGAACACTTCCCTTGCATCCTGGTAAGTAAGGAGGAATTTGTCACCAATCTTGCTTTCATACTTTGATACATTCAGATCTGGGAATATTAAGCTCTTCATATCACCACCACAAATGTTTTCGTTGTCTTCTAAGGTCAAATTTGACATATCTGCAAGAGAATGTATGAAATATTAACATATTTTTCTTACATTTTCATTACTATTACAGATAATTAGAACTATGTGTCAAAAAATGCATATTATTATTAATTTAAATATTAAAAAGAACACACCTTAAAACTTTTTCCTAGTGTTGATCTTTTTCTAATCATGAATAAGAAAAATGTGATCTTTGGAAAGAATAATGTAGTAGGTTCAATTCCAATTTGATGAGTGCATTTGGTGTTTAGTTGTTTTTCATAATAGTCCCTTCCCCTCCCCCCCTCCCCCCATGAAGGGGGAATATGAATTCACAATAGATTTTCAAGACTTTTTTAAGACTATAAATTTATGACTATTATGAATCAGGGATTAAGAAACCTATACTTACATTAGATTGTTATTTTAATGTTAAACATTTAAGATAAATCTCTTATAATAAAAAATAATTTTACCAGTTATAGCATCAGTCATCCTCTCTGCATCATTCATGAGCCTTGCCTTAGAAGCTGTCATCAACAATATACAGTACTTGGCCCAACACCTAGCTATATCTGCAGAACGATGTTTGTATGTTTCTAGTTTGGCCAGATGTACTTCATCAATACTATCTGATGCTGTTAACTTCTCTTCATATTGCTCTAGTACTGTAGATGCAGCAGCTAAATGATGCCTAGACTGAAAGAAACCATTCTGCTCTGCAAAAAATTGAGATAATGTAGCTGAATTTAAAGCCCAGTCGATTGGTTCATAATCAGAATACTGTAACTGCCTACGTAATGTTACATGACAGTAAATTGCAGATTTCAAATTCTGCTTCAGTGAACCATAGACTTGAGCTAAATAGTACAGGGTAAGTGTGTATGCCTTTTCTAACAACATAAAGTCTCCAACTGCACTATCATTATTGACAATGTTTTCAATAGGTAATGGTAACTGCAGAGTACATTTAAATGTTTCATACAATGTTTTAGCACCAAGCAGAAAGGTTTTAGCCCGTTCTGGTTCATCTCTATTTGACCATAGGATACCAAGGTTGTTATAAACATTAATCAAAGTAGTAACTATCTCTGGCTTTGAAGAGTTTAATGATAGCAAGTCAACTGCTTCCATTAATACTTTTTCGCTAGCTGTCAGCTCTTCTGTCTCCATATCTATGATACCAATGTTTAATAGCACAGCTCCAAGCATAGCATCAAGTTTGCTGCCGTCCAAAAAAATTTCAGGGTTGATACTTTTCAATGACTCGCGCATATTGATCAAGATTTCTTTCGCTTTGTATTTTGATAAATATGGCTCGGTGTCAGGATCGTTTTTGCTGTCCTCGTCAAGTAATTTGCGTACTTTGCCGTAATTTTCTTTGAAATCATTGATTATTTCTTTAACGCTCATATCCGCGGACACTGTCATTGTTTTGTTTACGATCGATCAACTTTGTTTGAAATTAAATGTTTATAAAAATTATTGCAATACTGTAATTTTTAAGAGTTTTTGTTAAGTGCTTCAATATTTCGGTTTTACTATCTTATTTCCGAAGTAATAGTTTTCTTTCAAATTATCAATTTCTTCCCTTAGGCCTTACTTTTCTCTCGATTTATTTTATTTACGTATATGGCTTAGCAGCTAGGCCTTTAAGCCATATCTTAGTTTACAATATAGTTTCTTCATTTTCTTATGTCTATGTGTAGCACAGCTGAACTGTAGGTAATTAACTGGTGCCATTCAACGGAGTTCTTGTGACAACTCAAAAGGCCACATTTGACTATACAGTTCACATTTCTCACAAAACACATAATCACTACTCAAAAACTATCAATATTCTACAACTATTGTTCATTTTAGAGTAATTATACACATTTTTAGGAAATAAAACTGCACAACACAGCTCCTTTCAATTCCCGCCAAAAACTCCACTTTTCTCTCGACAATGTTGCCAGGCCACTAGAGTTGGTCATTTTTGTAAAAACGTTTTTGAGTAACGATGCCAGTAGACGATGCCGGCATCCGATGCCGATATATTGAAAAACGGATGCCCGCAATATCCGATGCGAACTTTACCGAATGCGAGCGAGCGAGAGGCACCGTTGACCACGCCACGGAAAACGCAACGATGACAAACCGAAGACTCGATGTATCGCTCGCTCGCTAACTCTCGGGTGCTCTCGGTACGATCGGTGGTTGTGCAAGGCAAACAATCAACGTAATACATCACTAGGAGCGAGCGTAACTGTTAGAATATTTTTTATAATAATATAGGTACTTATTAATTTTTTAAAGTATCTCATGTATTTTTTAACAATCCCACTGAATGGTGGCTTCGTCATTCCAAAATATACTCGGCGTTGGCAGAAATATACCGTTCGTGGTGCAGTATTATTATAACTTTTGTGCCATGCGAACAGATATTCTCCAAAGCATATTTTGAATGAACGAAGAACTCGTCTTACAAGTTCCAAATTAGAAAAATTGGTTTTTCTTAATGTAAATTCTAATTTTGTTAAAAATAAAGACTAATATTAATTAACTTATTTTTTTTTTTTAACTTTATTTTTAACTTCCACACTTTTAAAACAATATACCAGTAGAAGTCGTAATGTTGAATATCGTATCTAAATAATTTACATAACTACTAGACAACAGGCATCCAATGTCATACGCAGAGTTGCAGATACTTTAGCCGGCAACTAATTTTGGCAAATCGTATCGATGCCAGAAATAACGATGCCGGCCAATCTATATTAGTTTGTGATGCCGGCATCGGATGTGGTTTACAATTAACGATGCGCATCGGATGACAAAATTTAACGAAAACGCCCATCGCTACAGGCCACAGGGTATCATCTTATGTCTAATTATTCATTCAATAGCCATAACATATAGTAGAAACTTGACACTTTTTAGTCTCAACTCAAATTTTAACCAGTACCTAAGCATAGATACAAATATTACTAATACTTATATAATATGTAGTAAAGCAAATGAATAGTAAGGTGTAGGATAGGAACTAACCAAAAGAGGAGTATCAAGAATATATGATTTATTAATGACACGGGCTCACAAAAAATAAAAAGCTGTCTATACTTTTGACTAGACCCCATCTATTCTTATTATGCATTTCGATGCGTTGAATTCAAGTCTAGTCTGTTGAGTGGTAATAACAGCCTGTAAAAGTCTCACTCCTGTGCTTGTGCCTCCCCTATTATATTATAGGGGAATGACCAGAATACCCGCCACGCTTGGCCAAGGTGGACAGGCAAGTTTGACACATAGGTTAGGTATCTCGATTTGCAGGTTTCACCACGACATGGAGTCATCTTCACATAAAGTAACGATATCTAAATTCTGATGTAAAAAAAAAATTACCACCTAATAAACAGGTTCTTTTAGGTTTAGGGTTCTGTAGTAATTTTAACATAACGGTATCCTTATGAGGTTGTGATATATTTTTGCATATATATCAGTCATTTTATTTACCAGCAGATATTACTTTCTGCAATTTTGTATGACACAGACCATCTTCAGGTTCTATTAAGATTCCGCACACAAACCGTGTACCCAGAAGATGCATTATGATGCTGAGTGATAATGCTAAATAACACTTAAGTATTATCACTGGTAGTGTCCACTTTTTTTGTAAATTTATTTAAACAAAACTTGCCTTACGCACTGCGAAACTATATCTTTATGACGGTTTTGGCTGATGTAGTAGCAATGTATTCAATCAAACCATAAATAAAAAATTGCACTGTTTATTCTGTTTCTCAATTTCTTTACAGCATTCATTCTTCTGATGTTTACACAAAACATCATTCATCACCACTCACTTCATTGCATAATTGAAAACAAACCATAATATTATTTACATTGTAATATTGTTTGTAAAATATAATTATATAATAAAAAATTGTTCAGTCAATACTTTATAAATATCCAGTCTACAAATTTACTGTCATAAGCTTAAATAATATTAATTTATATACCTAGATAAATTTGGGGAACCATTTTTCATTCATGATTGTACTTAACAAGGCCTTATTTCAGCTGGCAACATTCAAAATGTTTCTTTTCTTCAGTGCATTGCACTGATTTTCAACAAGCACTGTTAGCCTGATTACAGTGTTGGTTACTTTACTTACTTTAATTACTTCTGATACTTGCAAATTTTATTTATCAGTGCTTGGACAGAAATTTTGGAGATTATAAGTTGTCAATTAATGACTGGTGCCTATAACTTACGATTCAGTCACATGTCTTACCATCAATGATGATTAAATCACAAACTTTTATTTAACTTGCAATGGACATATGTATGTAAATTCAGGTGGAAACTTGCATGTTAAATTTGACCAACTTCCTGGTTTTCGATTGAGCTGACATTTTGCATGCATATGTGACAATGCAATAATACGGTACCATGGAGCTGATCTGATGATGGAGTCAGAAGGTGGCGATAGGAACTCCTGTACTAAACAACATAGACCCATTGTGTTTGGGCTTGTTTTACTAGTCTGGGCTACCACTATACTGCTATCCAGGATCTCAAAAGCTTGTATTTAAAAACCTTTTTAAAAAAGGTTCTTTGACATAACTTGTGTCAAATTTAAATTGATAGTAAGAACCAGTCATAGGTAGACGCTGCCCAAAGATGTTAAGGACTTATGAGCAAGTCAACTACTTAAATAATGCAAATAAGGCTTTAGGAATAACAATTCTGTATGAAGAGGAATCGTGATTCAATAATTATTTTAATATTTAAATTAATTGCTTATAGATACTTAAACTAAATGATTTTATATCAATACCAAGATTACTATTTAAGCTTACAATAATATGTCAGTTATTGTATTAATCTCTGCAATCAAGTGAATGGCATGTGACCTAAAATACACACCTATTATGGAAGAAGAATATTAGGATAGGTAAAGATTTCAAATAATGATTAATTCCACTTTGTTTACTAGAAGTCACTAGATTCATTGTAATCCTCTATATACACTAATATTATAAAATAACTTTTGGATGGATAGTCCTCGCTCAATATGTCTGAACTGCTCAACTGGTTGGGATGATATTTGGCACAGAGATAGATTATAGTTTGGAATAGGACATAGGCAATGATTTATTGTGGAAAAATGTGTGGTTCCCATGGATAACCTAATCTATAAAATTTACATTAATATAAGTGAAGCTACAGGAATAAGTTCGTATCATTATATAATAGTATATATTCTGATTTTTAATTATTTGGACTAAAGTGACAGCTGTGATCAACATTTTCTTATATATTTTTTTAATATTTATGGCTTGGCAACTAGGCCTTTAAGCCAGACATTTTGTTATATTGCAAACTTGGAACATAGTATTGTAATATGGCTGATTCATAAGGGAGGTGTGCGAGTTGAATCAACAACTCACCACTGTGAACTAATCAATGACTCACAAAACTCTCTTATGGTAGAGCCATACTACAACACCGCTCAATGTTAATTTCAGCCGTCATTTTAGTCCATTTAGTCTAGTTAATGAAAAACCAGGGTATAGATATGTACAATTACAATAAATTATCAGTAGATACTAATAATCATCCAATTATTATATTCCATACTAAGGCATAGTACTACCACACACAAAAACTATATACTACATTAGTTACACTTTATGAACACCATCTTACAATTAGTTCAGTATTTCTAAACTATCTAAGATTTTTTGGTAAATGAAGTTTTTAAATAAAATACATTTTCATTAAGCCCTAGTAAGTACCATTATTTTGAGTGCTCTTTCTCAAAACTTCTAAATTAAGACTTTCAATATATTACTAGATATAGATCTTTGTGTGTTGCAGCTATATGGCTTTATGCAGCCTGAATTCTTAAAATATGTTAATATATGACATTGCAAACAATTTTATTGTGCCTTCAATTATTGATTTGATTAAAAAAAATTAAGCATTGTTTGAAAGTTTTAGTGGTCTTTTCTTAAATTAAATAATAATAACTAGAATAGAATAACTTATAAAACTCACTGATAAACAGTTAAAAGGAAGAATTAGACTTAGTTGCATTTTTGTCATTCTTAATATTCTTCTTTCATGCAATAAAGAAGTATCAACTGCACACGAGAAACAGCTAGCTTACATGTGTATGCTACACGTCATGTAGTCACTCTTTTCACAATAGTCCAATTGTTTACAAACTGTAAATATACTTACACTTGCTCCTTGCAGTTGCTACTTTGCAAATGTGTAAATTAAGTATAACACTTAGTATATTGCAAGCAGTGCTTGCTACTTGACAAATAGCCAATACTGCATGTATTAGGGACCAGTATCTGGCTCTTGGTCTTCTGTAGACATTGCTCGAGGAGGAGGTGTGTGTGCATTTAATTGGGAGAAAACCTCTTTCTCTCCTAAAGCTAAGGGATCCGGTTGTGTTGCCGGAGAGGGAGCATATACCATCATCTGTGAAGGGGACACCGGCCTTACAACACCAGCCCCAGTAGCCTCCTGCTCCTCTAAAAACCTATCCATATAATCAGTATGACCAGGATGTAAAGTGTACTTTTTCTTCTCCAGCCTTGCTTTGTTTGCAAATATATCATGCCTTTCAGTTTTTTTCCAAATATAGTAAAACTGTACCAACTCCCCTACAGATCGTGTTCGTACTTTGTGTTGCCGTATTAAGTGAAAGTCTTTTCCGTAAGCTTTTAAACCATTTTCAAAGTTCCGACATTCCTCCTCAGACCACAAGCTTGCATGTGCAGGAGTTTGGGCAGAAATACGCCTTCTCCTCAATGCTTCCTCAACATTATGACCACACTGTTGTAGAAGAAATAAGGCTTCTTCATCATCTCTTAATTGCTTGCCTTTAGGCACTGCGTCAATGCCTGTACCAGAGTTCATTACACATATTTTCCTCATATAGTCCTCTGTAACTTTTTCATCTAGAAATGTTGGGTTCCATAGTAATTTATCTTCATTTTCATAGGGTAATGCATCATCATAACTGCATAAACCTTCTGGTATGGCTGCTTGATAATCACTACCAACCATTATAGTCTTTTTCCAATCATCTTCATCAGGACTGTAGTCATAATCATCCTCTTCTTCTGATGGTGGTCGTGAGCCTGACCGTAAGCACCTCGTCGCTTCAGGACTTGTAGTCTCCGTATACAATTGTGTCAGCGCTGATACTGTTTTCTCATTCTCCTCAGGAATTACTTCAGGGACTGGCTCAGGAATTGGCTTGTCCATATTTTTATCGTATCCGTACAGTGCCAATAGTTCCTCTAAAGGCATATCACCTTCTTCTTGTAAACTGCTGAGTTCGGCCTTAGGGTCCTGTTGCTCACCCGCTGCTAGTGCTTCTTCTTCGTCAAGTGTCCTTTCGTCGTCGAAATCATTTACCATCATTTCAACAGTGGGCTCGAATAGAGACTTGTCTTTCCCCACTTCCATGCTCGCATCGTGTTCGCTTACATTGGCTACCAGCGCGCAATCTGACATGACTATCGCGATACCAATCTACAAAGATTGTATCATAATACGTGTAACGTATATACTTATCAAAAAGCAATTACTTAAAATAACATTAAAATAAATATAAAACATTACAATTAAGACATATTACAAGATTTTTTGTAAGAAATTGCAGACGAACAAAACAAAAATATTTTGACAGAATTCTCACAACGTCAAATGAATAGGTCGTGTTCCATTTGTACGCTTGCGAAGAGAAACGATATATCTAACATATACAAAAAATAGTAAGATACAAAATTTAGTGAAACAGAATAGAACATTGTGAATATTTATGCACAGAATGTGAATATTTCCTATGTAATTAAATAACATGTTCGGATATAGTACGATCATGCGATAATATCAGAATTCTAATTTTATTAAAATTCTAATATTTATTTATTACTTGTAAGATTGTAGCAACTCAGAAAGTTTATAGTCTAATAATTAAAAATAAACTTAATTATACAAAATATACATAACAATGAAAAATAAAAAAATATTTGTAATTGTTAGGTACATATATTTTGTATAATTAAGATTAATATTTTTTTGTAATGGCCATCAGTCATCACCGTTTTCAGAACTCAGCCTCAGCGTTTCAGTCGGGTGAATTACCACAGTTGAATGTAAAAAAAATCGGATGTAAATGTGTTAATATTCTTTTAATGTCATTGTCAAACGTGAAGGGTGGTGCGGGGTCTGGCTGCTGCTGGCTTCAAGGAAATTATTTACTCGTTTTAAAAACTAATACTTTAAAATGTTTTTTGGCACAAATTTCGCTAATTATAGTGTGAAATAAATACAATTCTTTTTTAAACATACTGCATAAATCTCTATAATGTTAGGCTACTTAGTTATACTGGTTTTATCTTTCTTAAGAGTAACGCACAGTTTTTCCGACGTTGGAAAATGGGATTTGCTTTTGAGCGGGGTAAGTTACTTATATTTTCTCCCAATATAACTATATTTAGCGGTAACTTACTTACATTATTTATTTAACGTGTTCTGTGTACTACTTCAAATATGAGACAACTTTTAGTAGTTCCATGGACTTGTCATATTTTTCAATATTTTTTTTGTTAGAGAGTCATTAATAGCTCATGATACATGTTTATTTTGTGTCAATTAGTGTCATTCAATATACATATACATGATGGGCCTATAACTAATACTGGTAGTGTCTTTTCATTTTCTTTTTATCTATAAAATTTAAAAAACATGCTAGATCTGTGTCTGTGCACTGAAGAATATATAAATGATGGAGCACACTGCAATGAACACTATGCATTTTATTGGATTTCTTGTCTTGTTTGTTTGGGATTCACGTAAAACTACTAGGGCAATAGTTTTGAGGTGGTTTTTGTTTATTAACAGCAAATTTTTAGTCTTTTAAAGTCTGTGCTATGTTTCAACTCGGGATTTTTTCTGGGAATTATCTAAAATGGCCAGATTATGTGATTTTTTCACTGACCAATAGCACAGTTATAGGGCACATTTATTTATAATATGATATATATAGTGAATTTTGAGTGGTTATAGGTATAAGTGGTTACAAATAACCACGAAGGCTACCTTTATTAGAAGAGTTTAAATTTGTTCACAATAAATAAATGTAACTATACCTATACTCTACCCATTTTATGTAATAAAATGTGTGATTTTTTTATCCTGGGAATCCTAAGGGAACTTCAAGTTGCAGACATAACCTAGAGTTTTAATAAACCAATTGTACTCAGGGAGCAAGTGTTAAAAGAATTTAATTTCCTGTTCATAACGGGTTTTCCTTGTAGACATATATTGCTCAATTTTGTTATTTAAATATTTGCTACTTAATCTAAATTGTACACGTAATTCATATTTACACTCTCCATATGAATATGATGTTTATATTTTTGAGTATTTGACTGACCTTCTTGACCTCAGAGCAGAGATGGTGTAAACAGGTTTTTCATTAAATTGGATACATAGTATACAATGAAAACACTGTAGTAACTCAGTTATACATATGCATGTTTGTATCTGGCTGGACGGCATGAACTGCTTTCAGCTCAACTCTAGGTAATATTATAAATGCAAAAGTAATTTTATCTTTCTGTCTCCCTGTTCCATTTTCACAGAAAAACTACTGGACGAATTTGACTGAAACTCAGTATATATTTTTTTTCGATGCCGAGGCTATTTTCTTTCTGTCTTGGATTATGTAAAGGTTATCCCAGAAAGTGGGATAGTTTTAATTTTTTTATTTGCTATTTTTGTTATTTAGGTCATTTTGAACATTGTGGTCATTATGGTCATTATGGTCATATTTGTCACTTTTGTGATTTATGTAGTTTACAGATAGAGATAGATGGGGAATAGATAAATAAAACTAGAACGGGTTGAAATAGGGGATGAAAGTTTCTATGGAACACCAAATATTTCTCAAATTTATATATAAGTATAAAAAATTACCATCTATAAAAAATGTGACAGTAACTTGATCTGTTTGTCTGTTAAACTTTCACAGAAAAACTACTACTGGTACTGGATCAGTTCTCCTGTAATTTTGTTTAAATGTAGTTTTAATACCGAAAATGGACATAAAAACTTTTGGGAGATGGGATACTTTGTGATATAAAATGAAGTGTATATTCCAAGGGCAAATAGCACTAACATAAAAAATTATTACAATATAATCTGTAATAATAGCTGCTGTTTAAAGAAGAGGGACACACTAGAGCTTGACCCGCAACACAGCCACAGGGTAAACTCTAGTAATATTGATAATGTGTGTTACTAAATACTGTTTTAGGGCTGAATTTTAATGAGCAAATAGAAGTTGTCTATTAAATAAATTACAATCTTATTGATGTAAAATTACTACTACTACCTACTTAATGTAAAAGTGAAATAGCGGAACTGTTTTATTCACCCAACTGTAATTTTTTATTTTATTAATGTTATATTTTATTTGATGAATAACCTTTATTTAACTACAAATAAATGAATTGTATGGTATTATAATGTATTTGTTGTACCTAAATACAAATTCTTATTTTCAGGAGAGCTGCTCATTTGCCCTCGCTAAATCATTATATAAGGATTCAAAACTTATTTTAGAATGTAAGTATGATTAAACTATTAACACAAAAACATTTTTAAGCTTAACCATGGAAAACGAATACTATGTTATACTTCTTACATGGTTTAACTGAAAAAAGAGTATGCAAACAAATCTGGACTAGAACCACAATATAATATTCATATTCAAAATATAATATGATCATCAGAACTTATCTATATAAAATTCTTGTTGTTTGCCACTGAACTTCTCCTAAATCCTTGGGCTGTATTTTGCTTAAATTTTTTGTGTAGTTTTCTTGGGTCCTGGATGATTTAGATTCACAATTAGATCTGATCCCAGCGCTACTAGCCAGTTTCAATTGTGAATCTAAACCCTCCGGGGACCCACTCATAATCACACAAAACATGTCACCATATTGGTAAAGTTCTGCTCAAGTTACGCGCGTATATACATCTCTAGGACTATTTTTTTTTATTTATATGGATTAAGGTATGTTCATACCACAGAAATAATATCTAGATATTTCTGTGGTTCATACTATAAATCAAAGTAGGGGTGGTACTTAAAGTATGGCTCTATTTGTTTGTTGTATCTAGTTGACAGCAGAACTTATACACACCCAGCTCTCTCGTTTAAAAAAAAAATGAAACCTATCCTATGTCCTAAGTTGGAACAGATCCAGATCCATCCAAATGAAAAATCATCAAAATCGGTTAAGTTTCGGAATTCATTGCGGTCAAACACTGTGACAGCGAATTTATATAAATATAGATATGCTAAGCTGTATGCTACTGTCCTCCGACTTTCTCATCCAGCGCCTACCGACGACCTTGCGCAGGTCGTCAGTCCATCGGGCTGCAGGACGTCCGACAGAGGCCCAATTCTGCTTTTACAAAATCTTGGCGTTATAAAGACTTTAAAATTACGATTCCATTGCGATAGTCTCATAAATGTATTGTGCTAAATCCGCAATATCCTCTCGTTACCGTCGCGGCGGAATAATAGTAGAAAAATGTGGTATTATCACTAGCAAAAATGGCCTGAACCAAAATTAGTGTTTGAAAATCTAACGTGCACGCCATTGGAAAAATGAATTTTTGTCTTTTTGGTAATTTTGGACATTTTTGTCATTATGGTCACATTTGTCATTTATGTACCTTACAGATAGATAGATGGGGAATGGATAAATAAAACTAGAACGGGTTGAAATAGAGTACCAGTTGTAGTTAATAGCAAAATTACGGAATTAGGTTAACATACAACTAAGGCGACAGTGTCCGGCGATTTTGACGTTATACTTATAGCAGAATTGGCCCCCAGGACTCGTCTGCTCCACCGGACATCGGTCCTGCGGCAGATGAGACCGGCCCACTGCCACTTCAACTTGCTATGTTGGTTACCTTGGTTCTTTAACAGATATCCTATCCACCTAGGTAGTACTTAGTAGTAATGTATTACTAAAGTTTCACATACTTTTTCGTTTATAATATAAACAGGCGACCTTGACATAATTATTCCCTCGGCCCACATATTTTATAAGTAAAAGAATGTTCGATGTAACGTCTGGAACTTGTATCTGCATTGTTTTAAATCTATCAATTATTTTTAGGCACGCGATCCGTAATGCAACAATATGTGCCAAGATATATAGCAGATTAACGGCATGGGGCTGTAATGTCAGATTTTGTATGAAATAAGAACAATTTCTTTTTTAATGCACGTTTTCAACAGACAAAGACACAGCTCGCCTAATGGAAAGCGATTACTATCGCCTATGGACCTTTGCAGCACCAAATGTATTACAAATGGACTGCTGCTTTCTTAAGGAAGTCTGGCCACCGATGCCAAAACACAATTCAAGGTTATGGCGGCATACTTCAGACCAGGGGTGGTAGCCATCCAGACGGGCAAATGGCGTCCCATCTGATATACATCTACGGTCTTATTCATAGAGGGTTAGAGTATGTTTGAACACTTCTTTATGGTTCTTAAAGAAGCGTTTGAACTAATTCTAATTCTCTATAAATAAGACCGGTAGTATGCAGTCATTTTTTGGATCTTGTGGTCAATGGAGTTTTAAAGTCGTTGTGCTATGTGTATGTAACAATCGTCTTTCTCTGAAATTACTGTCTTTTGTCTATTTTTATTGCAATTGAACTAATTTGCCTTGTTTGATGTAATAAAGTTATGATAAAATCTAATCTATACTTTACATTGATGTTCCATTAAAAATGTACCTACGTTTATCTACAGTTTAACACATAAGCAACTGAAGACTTAGAAAAAAAATGTATTATCTTTTTGAGTCAGCTTATAGTCGTTGAGTCACATAACACAAGTCTACATAGTCTATAATATTATAATTTTCTAAAAATGACGTGTACGCACATTGAAGCTATTAAAAATTAACTGGAATAGACTATAAACGATAGAGAACACGATGCGTTTTTTAGACCTCTTATTTGTTTGTCGGTTTGTTCGCGATTCACGTATAAACTACTGAGCCGATTACGATGCGGTTGTCGCTGATCCACTGGTATGTGGTTAGTGTTACCGTCGCACATGGTTATCGGCTACACCAAGCGCCCGCGAGTTCCACTGCGTTCGCCCTAAAAATTTTACAATATGGATATAATCGACAACGATGTCTGTCCTTAAGCGGTCGTCAGCTTTCGAGCACCTGGCGATGACGCGTGTCACTCGCCTAACCCCCTCACCCCCCACCGCTGCAGTACGCGCCGCAAGACACACAGACATGACTCGTAACAGCGGCGTTTCTACTTGGGACTTATCATTATATTTTGGCTAACTTATACAATGTATTTATATTCAAATTTAAATGTTTTCAATCGAAACAAGTTTCACTAGAGGAAATTTTTTGAAGGTCAATACATTAATAATAGAATAGGAAACACATTATTGTTCACCACATACAAAAACGTTAAACAATTTACAGTTATCATAACTTAAAATAAATATTAAATTATTATTTAAATTTACTTCATATTCTATATTCACCACTTCTGAACGTGCTGTCGCATAACACTAAAGCAACTGCCTATTAACACGACTAGTTAAAAATATTTTTCTTATATTTGTTATTTGTTTTTTTAAAGAAATACAGAAGTAGGTATGTGATATAATTACTTCACGAATAATCAATGGATATCCCACGGCACTCAGACATTCACACACACTCTCACTCACAGGTTATCTTATAACTAGTAGGTATGTAGTTTGTTTTTCGCCATGGAGTGGAGCACTGGTGACCTGTAATACAGATCTGCACAGATCTACAATGGGCACCAGTCTCACACAACAGGTCCTATATTACTTGAAAATTGTTGTGTGAGAAAATAAATAAAGTTTCATTTCAGACATTATTTATAGCCTATATTATGTTATTCTGATACTACTGAAAAGTTTAATTCAAATCCGTTCAGATTTTGCATTAACGGATAACAAAACCCAACCGTTATTAGAAATATTATCTTCTTTAAGATTAAATAAAATTATAATATTTTATGTCGTGTTTTCTGTCTTTTTCACATATTCTCTCTTTGTTTTAGTAAATTGTGATGCAGAGCAGCCGACGAATATAACGATAACAACAATATGGTCATCGACAGATTGTTCCCCGGACTATTTACATTATTTCGAACATGTAAGTTTTTTTTAGATTATGGCTGCAATGCCATTTATGCATTGATTTTTCCAATGTCGTGTAAACAGAAAAGCCAGGGGATAAAAATAGGATAATAATTAGCAATTTGGCCCGAAATTAAAAAGAAAAAGAAAAATCTGCCCCATCTTATAAAACATAATAAACATATTTAACAACACATCCCCAAATACATGTCGAGCTAAGCTAATGTACACAAGTGTCAATTGATACAATTGACAATTAATACATTTGTCAAGTGGTACAGTTGTCAATATTTTTTTCTTGCAATGGCTATTGCTGCTAGGGCGGTGTTGCCAATGTCAAGTAGTGAATCACTTATGTCGTTTTAACGACATCAAAAAAATACGTTAATGAGTTGAAAATCTGAAATTTTACCTGACCCAAGTACAGACAGAAACATTTATCACAGACATCCCCATGCAGTAAATTGTATTGGGGGTAAAGTTTGACTTTATGCGACTATATGAGCGGGTAAACATCAAAACGACCATCATAGTGTGCCACTAGTAAAGTCTGACATTGGTAGGATCACAGATCAAAAAAACACAGGAGATATGCTTTGTACACAAATTTATTCGGGTTCAAGTGTCTTCGCATTTCTCCCACTTATTTCACTAACACAAAACCAAATGCTGTAAGAACGACACACGAGCTTATGTTTCACCCGCACACAAAGAAACTTGTAGCAACACCAATAAACTCACTAATAGAATACACGCAAAAAATGGGCGGCGCATCTACCTGTAGCTACGGACTCCGAATAAACACACATGTGCAACTAGTGATGTTAATTAATAATCATAGAAAAATATCGATAAAATTAAGTTGCTATTTTCTGCTCTTTCCTAAAGATTTTATAAAGAAAACGACATAGGTTTTCCTCTAATTTTCTATACCAGCGAAGTTTTATCATAATTGGAATATTATCTAATTAACTACCAAGAAACAATTAGGATATCAACTTCTCGAATCTAGACTAGAACACAAATAAAACTGCAGAAATTTTATTGTTAAGGTTTTATAGATAGATAACACTTTATTGTACACCAATACAAACATGAACTTAAAGACTACAATTATATCTATTTACTAGCTGTACCCGGCAGATGTTGTCCTGCCTTTAAAATATAAAAATCTAAAACCCTATTCCAGCTTCATCTACTAGTACCGAATGTTAATCTAAACTATTCTCAAATCTACTTGAACAAACAAAAGAATTTAATCAAAATCAGGCCCAGCGTTTAGGAGGAGTATCGCGACGACACCTACTGGGTCCAATAGTTTATTTAAACCATTCCGGGACAAACTTCACAACAACTCGTACAACAACAAAAAGAACACCTAAATTCACCCGATTGCAGCGCCATCTACCTGGTTCAAATTAAAAAAAATATAAAAATACTAATATCGCTATTAAAAATAGGGGTTGAAAATTTAGGGTTATATGTATGTATTTTTAATGCTGTATCATAAATAAATAAAAAAAAAATCTAAAATTTAAAAAAATATATTTACTGGTGGACTACTCTTAACATTTAGGGGGATGAAAAATAGATGTTGGCCGATTCTGAGACCTACCCAATATGCATACAAAATTTCATTGGAATCGGTCAAGCCGTTTCGGAGGAGTTTGGTAACTAACACTGACACGAGAATTTTATATATAAAATGTACAAAGGGCGGTCTTATCGCTAAAAAGCGATCTCTTACAGACGACCCCAAAATTTTATTGACCAGTAAAATGTAAATATTTATTTAAAACTTGCCGCTTAGACAGTTTAGGTGTTGCGTTCTTAGTTAAATAGTGTAATCTTATGTTTGCATATTTTTCCATTACGGCTTTTATAAGTATTATTAAATGGTTATTCAATGGCGATTGATTATATTGGTGAAAATTTATTTTTTCAAAAAGATTCATACCTATAAAATGCGATAAGGATTTCGACATGAGCTCCTGTCTAATATTTTTTGATGAAATTTTAGTTTTATCAGATGAAAGAATAGACGTTTTTATTATTACTTCCATCCGTTTACATATGGTTATTACGTCCCTGGATGGAAATATAAGGCCGCCTTTATCTTTCAATTTTATAAATTTGAGGTGCTTGTCGTCTATTGTATCTGCAATCAAACCGCTAGAGCATGTATCACACTTCAATACTTTTAGTAAGCGATGAACTATAAATCCTGCTATGTATGAAACTACCTGGCTACTAAATTCTGTGACGTCTTGTACAAGTATACTGATTTCCTCATCAAATACGGCTTGTTCATACAACAAAATCATCTCGTCTTCGTCATTACCTTCTTCTAACTTACAAGGTTCAATTGTCAGATTAATATTTTTGACAGCAGACGAACACACCAAAAAAGAAACCTCCTCAAGAGTTGTACAGTTTCCCTGATCTATATCTCTAAGCTCCGACTTTACCAAGAGCTTTTTATATATGGCTTGAAACTGTCGCGCCGTTGGGTTGGTGCTGCATCCGCCATGTGACCTTATATGTCCAAACATAAGCTCCAAATGATCTTGGCTGATTTTATAAACTGGAAGGTACTTAAGTTTTTGGTCCTTTTCAACTAATTGTAAATAAAATGCCTTGAGGCTTTCTATACACAATAAAAAACCAATAAAACCAGTTTTCCTTGGTGTACTAATAGCCTTTGTACCATCTGGAAGCTTTATAGCTGTAAGATACTGTTTTGCCTTTTCTAAAGTTTCAAATACCTTATCTTTGTTGCCTGGGAAAACTGGTTTTTTATAATGGAGTTGGGCCATATGCCTTGAATTTAACACATCGAACAAGTTGTTGATAGTTTTTAAATACTCTACTGTTCCCTCTACATCATGAAAACCAGCCATTTTAAGTTCACAACAAAAAATCAGGGCATCTGCAACACTGTTGCTAAATAATTGCGACGCCAAGCGAACTTTCATTTTTTGGTTCTTGAAATGGATGTGACTTTTTCGTAGTTTGTTTGCTAAGTGCAGTTTTTCTTTATCCTGAATGTCATAGAGATTTTTTATATGACTCCATTTTATGTACCTATTTGAAGCATCCATGAAACACCCATATGCTTCAAAAGCATTTCTCAATAACTTGAGCATATGGCATGGATCGAGAAAAATATATACAGGCTGACTAGTAACTGGGTGTTCAAAATAAGATTTTAAATTTTCAATTGCAAAAGAACATCCGAGTTTCTTAGCCATTGTGATATTGGCTGGACAGCCGTCAAAGGTCATCGAGGTTACTTGAATACCTGTATCTTCTAGTAATTCCAAACATTGTATTACAAGATTGGAGCGCTGTTCCCCTGTGACACCGTCAACGAGAAAATACCCGACTGGTATTTTCCAAGCCCCATTAATTGCGGTTACCAAAAACACAAGAACTTCTTTGGCTTCGGGTAAACAATCCCCTTGTTCTGCAGAATTCGATATATCGACATACCCGTGCATTTGTTTTCCATCCCACTCCACGCGCTGCCTGATTGCCATTTCGTCTAAAACTAAATTACACAACAATTTGTGTTTAGTGTAAGCAGTTTTAAGTTTTATGGCTTTTAACGATTCCTGCGTGAATCCAGGCTGAGCATCGATAGATTGGTACCACTTTTTTATCGTACGAATATGAGGCAAAGCCGTTTGGAACTTTTTCCTTACATACGCGTACGCCTTTGGTGAATAAAAAAGGAGAGTAGTTGCAAAAATTCTTAAAGCAGGAGAATACTTTTGGTTAGTGCCTTGCCCCGAGGAAACATTTTTCTCATAACGCTGGATAAGGTCGGTCACTCCAATGTTTTCTAATTGCGTAACGTGATCAGCGCTAATGTAGTTTTTTTCATTAAGATTTCTCAAAATGTCTTTTAAATCAGTGATTTTTTTCTGATACCGGCTGGTTTTCTTTTGAAGTCTTTTAATTTGCATTTTTTGCTTTTTTATTAAATTTCCTTGTACAGAAATGAATTGGCGTAATTTTTTCTTTCTAGGTGTTTCGAGGAGATCGTTTTTTTCTGGGTTTTCTTGATGCTCCAAATTAATATTTTGTCGAGCATTCAAGTTGGTAGCGACACCATCTACCGTAGACGTTGTAGCAGTATTTTCCAAATCAACGTTTTGCTCATTAGTGGAGTTCTGTAGTTCCATTGTGGTTGGAGGTTTTGAAGTAACCGTCTGTAATTAAGAAAACATATTACGTGTTTCATAATATCTTTGTTCTATATTTATATTAAGAAATAAAAACAGTTTTTGCAAGTTTCGGGTATTGTAGAATAGTTTAACTTACCAAATTAGGGTCCTTTTGATCCCATTCAGAATAAAAGCACACTTTGGATGTAGAAGGTTCCATATAATTCATCAACACCATACGCAACTTCAATGTTGGGATCGACCATTCGAAGAGCCGACGAACTTTCTTCAGTGGTTGAAAGCACTTTGGCTCAAAGTGGGACGAGCATATTGTGTTATTTTTTGTTGGAAACCAGCTTGGATCCCTTCCTGTTGCATTTATCCACTTTTCTTTTATTTTTGGATCCTTCGGAAAACTAAAATTTTGAAATAAAAGCAAGGCATAAATGATGATGTTGACGAGGATATGAATGATGCATGAGTACCACAATAAATTAAAAACCAATACTTTACCTAAACACTTTTTACGTTTAACATCTATTTAGTGCTCGGTTTCTAAAAATCCTATTTAACTATATTCTCATTAACTACTGATTCAATAAAAAAATAAAAATGAAATAAATGGAAACAAATTGTGTTTCCAATAATTATTTGTATCTTAAAAAATCATTCGTACGAAATAGGATTGTACAAAATATCGACAACCACAAACATAACATCACATCTCTAACGTACAAAAGCCGACAGTGGCCGCTTTGCAAAACTATCGCGCGAGTGACACTATCAGTAAAAACACATATTCATTGCGCTATTAGAGCAGCCGATTTATTCATTGATTTATACTCAGCAAGCAATGGTTTTTGTTCCTAATGAAAATAATTGATTTCGTGCTTTACCATGTTTCTAGTATCACGAAGTAAAGTTTTAATGAATTCAATAAGAAAAACTCTAATATTTTAGTACTTACGTATGAAAAGAGATGCCATCTTTCACGTAATTCACAATACAGCTGTTATTTTTACAAACAATCACTGAACAACGCGGCATTATTTCAAAATTCGTGAGATGTAAAGACGTCGCAAGTTGATATTCGACTAACAACCGAAACTGGCATCAAGCCGCTTTGCGGCCAGATACGTTCGCAAGCGACACGCCTCCTTGCCATATCTCCTGTGTTTTTTTGATCTGTGGGTAGGATGAATACAGAAAGACTTGGATGTTATCTACTAATAAAAATATTGGTCAAAAAGCAGGCAATTATATTATAAAGGAGAAGAAGGACTTATGTTTGTAATGTTTTAAAGTTTTGGCATTTAAGACTTATGAAATTGATATACAGTGTAAACTCCATGTAACGTCATTCGATTTAAAGACGAAATTCTTTAAGCGTCGAAATCTCTTACTTGGCTTTGTTTGGTTTAGCTTGTCTTCCATTCAATGATACACTCTATATAGCATTACTACACCCAATCTCAATAACGACAACAATTAAGTATTAAAAAAGTACCTTTTAAATTCCCAAAAATAGTAAAAACTGCGCAGCTGTGTACGTTCTTTTATCGCTTTATTGTTATCCTAGCCCATAATAAACTCGATTGTCGGCATCATACGTACCGACATTTTTAAGAAATTCAAAGATGCCCCAATAACGGAAGATATGAAAAAAAATAGTAAAAAATTATAATAAAATTACTGGTGCGGCAAAAGACGTTGGGCAAAAATAACCGACTTCACTCCATCTAACGACAACTCTTTATAACGCCATAAAATACACAGTCGCTTCAGTGTCGTTATATAGTGTTTACGCTGTATATAATTTTAGAAAATATATTTCTAACATCATAACAGAATGACTACTATCTCAAATACCAAGGAGTAATATATCAGTTAATTTTTGCCTAACAGCAATTCATTGCATTTTAATAAATAAGTTTTGCTAATGGATTTTTTATTTATTATCTATAGTTTTACTCTATGACAGCCTAATTAAATCAATAACATTCAAATACTCTACTTGATACTATATTTGATATTATATAACAGTCAGTTTTTGGCGGGAGCTGAAAGATGTTGTGTTGTGCAGTTTTATTTTCAAAATTTGTAAAATTACTCTAAAATGAATCTTAATGTAGGATATTAATAGTTTTTGAGTAGTAATAATTGTGTTTTGTGAGAAATGCGAACTGTATTGTCAAATGTGGCCTTTTGAGTTGTCACAAGAACTCCGTTGAATTGCTTCAGTTGATAATCTACAGTTCAGCTGAGCTATACATAGGCTTAAGAAAATGAAGAAACTATATTGGAATCTAAGATCTGACCTAAAGGCCTATCTGCCAAGCCACAAACCTAAATAAATAAAATAATAAACATATTCCTTTTTCAGCAAGTTGTATCATGTCCCATGGAAAGGCCCATTGGGAATGTAACAACATTCTCTCAACTGTTGTACCATAACACTCAAGTGTTTACATGTCATGGTAAAAGTTATATAATATTAGATGGAAAGAAGACAAAGACTGACGACAAGAAGGACAAGACAGAAAAGGATACAACCGCTGTTGCTGCACAGACGGTAAGAAAGTTGCAGAATTATCAACATTATTCTGATGCTAAGAACCAATAGCTAAGAACCAATAGCTGAAACTAGAAATAGTGTAGAATTAATATATTATATTCTTAGTAATATTCTAATATAATTAGGTAAAAATTATATAAGTTACTCTTAAGATACGCTGTTGCGTATCTTAAGAGTTGTTGAATGTTGTGTTCAACATAAAAATAATATCACACAGTAACAAAAATAAACAATAAGCCTGTATGAATTCAAAAAACTTTAACAGTAATTAAGTTGTAAAAAGGGTATGGAACTCGAGTTAAGATTGAGAGAGTAAGATTTGTTAATTAAAAAATATATATATAAAATTCTAAACATGCCGTGTCAATGTACGATTAGTATTACAATAAAAACAACTGGAATAGACTATATAAACAAACGAGAATATGATGCATATTTTTTAGATATCTTGTCTGTTTGTGTGGGGTTCACATAAAAACTACTGAGCCAATTTGGATGCGGTTTCATGGAGGCATTGCATGGATATGGATCGCCCATATAAATATAAATTTGCATCATTCATGTTATTGAATATGTCATATACTTCCAGTTTCCTACCTCTCGACTAAATTGATCCAATATGGTTGATCAGTCTAATATGAACTTTACAGTCTGTTTAATTTATAGATTTATAATTATTTGGGGCCATCCAATGTGTCGAAAAAGTATTCCCGTCTCTGTCAAATACTACGCGTTTGTTCCAGTTTCTCCCTGAGTATACCCATCTCGTTCTAACATTTGTCTGGCCCTATATCTCTATCCTGCTCTTCGTGTTACTTTGTATATAGAATATTCTGTGCTATATTGTTAAGGTGAAGACTGCGCTCTCTTTCCTTAAGGGGAAGAAATTCCGCTACGCGTATCCGTCACAATATATTAGATTTTTTTAACGTGACTTCACAAACTTTAGGACCTTCTCACCTTAAGGGGTGGGAGGGACTTAAGGGACCTCGTCTGACGTAATTTATGAATGGCCCCTGTGAGGAATTTATTTTTGGTTTATTTTTATCCATAGCCAAGTAAGAAGACGCCTCTATTAATAATAGAGAAGGAAGGTATATATATTTTGACTATGGGTGTGATTAGCACCGCGAAGTTTAAAGCAAGGGTCAGCGTAGAAATGGTGGCGCCTTCAGGCTACCTGTCAGCCGCGATTTGGCCCCTATTACCGGTAAGAAATTATATTTTTTTACTTATGTATATTCAAATATATTATTGTATATGTAGAATAAAATAGAAAACATATATATGTGTAATATAAATATATATATATATATATATATATATATGACTATGTATGTATTTGTATATTTAATTCTCAAATCATTTTGAGTACTTATGTATCTATTACCTTTTTACGTAGTTAATGTTTTTATATATTGAAATAGAGGCTCCTTATTCCGAATTATTGAAAGCCTAACACTGTGATTTTTACGAATTGTTGTTATGAAGATAAAAAAATTATTTTTACATATTATTATGACCGGCAAATACCAATTCACACCTGTAGTGTATTACCTTTTCGAAATTTATACTTTTTTTATTTAGATAGATAGATATAGAACAAGATAACACTTTATTGCACACCAAAATATAGAATTACAGAAACAGTCCATAATATTTACAATATTTTCTAGGCATTACAACAGGCGGCCTTATCGCTCAAAGCTTTATTTACTTTGTGTTTGAAATTTGTAATTAGTAAAACAGCCCATCGTGTGTTGTAATTTTTATGGTAGTCATTAGCCAGGTTCGATTCTAAGAAATTCAGTCTGCGCCGCTGACAGACATAATATTGTAATTGTGCAGTATAAAGCAATGCCCCAATGGGAAGATTGGCGGTCGAGCGATAAGCACAAGTGTAGCAAGACGTGTGTACTACATTCGGTAATCGATTTAGTGACGGATTTTGCGCTTTGTTATTTTATTTGTACCTGTGTTATACGTGTTTGTGTAGTTCTAATCAATTCTATAATAATAACGGCATTTTAATTCGAGTCCTGCAACTCGTAACAATATATATACGTATATAAAAGAAAGTCGTTGTCCGCATCTATCTGTCTGTATATTCGCTACTTACCACCAGAGTTTTCTTAATAAATACACATATAGTTTTCAGCCCGATTATTGAGCGATCACTTCATATTACGAACAGTGAAATTCGATCAATTTTCGAAATATGAGGTATTGTTCCTTTTGAGTAGAGACAAAAACACAATACCGTCGATAAATCTCATTACATTGTCTAAAATCAATGCGCAAAGAGATCCCTATTGATCCGCCGACCGTTCAAGATTCGCGCCGGGAACTATACTCGTCTATGGTTATTCTAGTTTTTCGGTGTGATGTGCGGAGTTTACACGATACTGTGCACTCTATGGCTGGTTGTCTGTGGTCTGCAATGGAGGGATCTATTGCGAATACAATACTGGATCGGGGGTGTGGCCCTTTTGGGGATGATTGAGAGCGCAACGTATTATGGGGTTTATTCATCTATTAATTCTAATGGGTAAGTTTGTTACAATGATTTAAATTATGTCATCGCTTATGTAAATCTTTGCACACTTGTTGTACGAAATATTTAAACCTTTGTTACTCCGGGTAAAACAAAATTAAGTTTACTTAAAATTGTTTTTAACTAATATGTTGGTATGTATGTATATAATAAAATGAACATTATATCTATACTAGTGGTCGCCTGTGGACGAAATTCGACCATAATTATTAATTAAATTATAAGTTTGAACATTATTAAGGTTCTGTTGTCAAAGACTATTTTTCGATAGTCACAGATTTCGGCAAGGCCTAACTGTTAATTTGACTTTAACAATAAACAAAAGAATATATATGTGTGTGTGTCAAATACGTGTATGTGTAATGTCTTTTTTATGATTTAATGTATTTTTTATGCATATTTTTTTTTAAATATTAGCATTCGTCGCTTCCTCTCCAAGCGGTAAGATATAGGTGTGGGCCAAAAAACAGTTTCCTCTCTGTTTAGGAAGGCGTCGAAGGAAATGTGTTACTTTTATCAAAGCAAGAGCGTAGGAATAGCACCACTTGAAGGTCAACTTGCACTGGACGCTTTGTACGAATAGTTTAAGGGCGCGTTCCCTCTATGTCGTGACGACAGACGTGTAGTTTTAAGTGACGTGGCTTATATGTTTAAATGGAGGTGTTCACATATAGACCGACACGAGTTACTGTCGTCTACGACATCTTTTGCTGTGACGACAGATTGTCATGACAGTGGGAACGGCTAGCACGATAGTCGTAAAACGATAAAAGATCGTTACGACTAAATCGTGACGGCAAATCTATTGTTGCCACGTCGTCGCGATCCAATGGGAACATCTAGATACGATAGTCGTTAAACGATAAAAAAATTTGACGACAAACAATCGTTATAATGGGAACAGCTAGAGACGACTTTCGTCCAACGATAAATTAATCGTTACGACATAGTGGCAACGCGCCCTAATTTGGGTGTTGTTTTCAGGAATTTCAACGCAGAAGCGTACATGTTCGCTGAATGGGTGTCGGTGGCCAAAAGGTCATTGGCTCGAATGCTAGTCATTATTGTATCCCTCGGATTCGGAATCGTCAAGTGAGTTCATTTTCTTTTTCATTTCTATTCGTGTACAAAACATAGAAGATAGAAGAAATAATTTATTGACATACATTTTTTTATGACATTGATTTTTTTATGACAATGAGGTCGGCGACTCAGCTTCATGCTGTGTTGCGGTTTCCTCCACCACAGCGCTGATTTACCATCTTCGTGTATCTATATATATTATTCCAGCAGCAAGAGCTGATTACCTTGGGAGGTCTTTATATTTTTCACGCAGCCACCTTGGAAAGAGAACATAGAGATAAATTAAATTCAGAAGTAGAGAATAGAGATCCGACAGGACTAATGTAACGAAGGCGTTCTAAATTTGGGGATATATAACATGTGCGTTTGTCTGTCGATTGTTCTCGTTATTATTATATTAAAGATTTTGTTGATAATTGTAGTTTTAATACCAAGAATGGGCATAGAGTTCTTTTTAACCCAGAAAATGGGATTGTTTCTAAGAGAAAATAAATTTGTAGGGTGTCAATGGCGCTTGATGCAATGTAACATGTGCCGTTCGCGTGTTCTCAAAAGTCATAAAAATTGTGTCTTCGTTAATTAACTTTGAAAATGTAAGGTAGAAATTTCTGAAAAAAAAATCAATGACATCTCTAAAAATACTTTGTTTTTTTGTGAGATCAGCACACATGCGTCTACTTGATAGAAAGCGGTTACCATCGCCTAGACCTATTTGTAACACCAAAGATGCTACAAATAAGCTGCTGCTCTCTTAAGGGAGACTGGAACCTGGCCACTAATACCGGAACGTTATGACCGCATACTCCAGATCAGGGCTGGTATCCATCCACACGGGTAAATACCCTACTACCTGGCTGTGGATAATTTTGTCACCTCTTACCACAGGCGGCCCAGCCGCAAAAAATTGAATTCTTTTCCATTCATATTCATTGAGTAGTCGTTGAGATATGGGGTATTATGTTAAAACGCTGTGACGACGGTTCCATAGTCCAAATGATGAAAACAGGAGACATATTTGTCATTTCCACGTAACCGCTCCAGTGGCAAAATTATTTACTTTTTAATTATTTTTTTTCGTTTTTTTTTAAGACCTCGCCTAGGGCCCGCTCTACAAAGGGTGGTCGGCACGGGGTTGCTTTGGGGGCTGTTGGCCGGGATTAACGCGTGGCTCCGCCTCCACCACAAGGCCAATGACTCGAACAGGGACCTGCTCCTCTCTGAGGTCCCGCTCTCGCTCCTGGACAGCGCCATCTGTTGGTGGGTGTTCGTCTCTCTCGCTCACACCATGCGCACTTTGCAACTGAGAAGGTGAGACCACATTATTTTGACATAGTATTTTCGCGTGTAGTACACTACGTTTTAAGGGTTTTAAGCGTGGTATTGTATTTGATTTTTGTTCTGACGTTTCGGCCACTTTTCAGCAGTCGTCATCACAAAAAGTGTCAATGAATAATGTTAGTTTTTAATTTTGTTTACCAGGGTTTGCTATGTTGGTTTAAAATTTTATTATTTATAAGTTTTACAATGTTTCATATTGATGCGTGTTATTTATTTTCAGAAACACAATCAAATTGTCGTTGTACAGGCATTTTACGAACACGCTGATATTCGCTGTGATATCTTCAGTTGTTTTCATGCTGTACTCGATCAAATCGTACAGAGTGATGGATTGCATAACGGTGAGTTTTTAAAATACTAGCTGACCCGGCGAACTTCGTACCGCCTATTTTCAGAATTCCAAAAAGACTGATCAACACACCGACACAAAAACAAAATCACCAAAATCGCTCCCGGTGATTAGGATTCTAGAACCCGATCTCAGCGCCACCTACCGGTTTCAATTGTGGCTGTAAACCATCCCGGGACCCACTTAAACACACACACAAAATTTCATCAAAATCGGATTTATAGTTTACGATCCTATAAAGTACACACACAAACATTCATTTTTATATATCAAGATAATGTTATTTTGCTGTTTTCGAAAATGTCAAAGTGGACATAAAAATGTTACTTATCTATATATATTTTTGGTAGTTTTAGTATTAAATATTGCTGGAGCCATTTTATAAACACATCCAGTCGGGCAAATACCCTACCACCTGGCAGTGGGTTGTTTTGTCGCCTCTTACGACAGGCCGCCTGGCTGCAGGAAATTGTATTCTTGTTCAAGTTGGAGAAACGACGTAAACAAAAGACGTTGGTCACTTCTATAAATTCTATGGGGTGTGGACTGACAAGCACTTTATCATTTTTTGGGAGAGTAAACCGCTTGGTTACGTAACGCGTTACGGTGTCACTCTGTCTGGCTTCCCTTTCTCTCACGCATACGGCGTCGGTAGGCAGGCTCCTCTTCTCTCACTCTAACCCACAGCGCTATATATATAAAATTTATTTATTTTATTTTATTTGGGGGGTTAACAGCTGTAGTCTTACAAACTAACGTTACAGAAATAGCTAAAGAACAGCTATTCATAAACCTCCACAGATGGCAGGGAAATAAAAATAAAGTATAAAACACTAATTTTTAAAAAAGATAACAATAATATGAAAACTTGTGACCAGAAAACTAATTATTATTATAATAGGCTTTAAATTTGAAGTAATAACCCAAGCTTTTCTCAAATTAAATAATTTCCATATTAAATAGTTTAACTTCGATCAGTTTAAAGTTAGCACTTTTCTCGGGCGTCCCGACATGCACACGATTTCCTAGATACTGAGAGATATTTCTAAATACTTTTTAGGGCTTTTCAATAAAACAACGACTGGGCGTAATACTTTCTATTGCGAGACAGAATGTACATGATTTTTGGTTTACATACATAACAATTTTTCTTTTTTTTTTCAATACAAATTGCAGGAGTGGAAGGAGGTATGGATGGATGAGGCGTATTGGCACATATTGTTCGCCAGCGTCCTAACTGTGATCATGATATTATGGCGGCCGACGAACAACAACCAGCGCTACGCCTTCACACCACTCTTGGACAATGCCGAGGACGATGAAGGTCGGTGGCCTACAATTTTAAGATACATAATATATATACGTAAAATTGCATTTTTTTTTTGTTATTTATTAAAATGGATGAAATGTTACTACTTAGAGAGTCTTACCAGTATGCAAGTGTACCTAAATAGAAGGGTATTCCAAATTTCAGCCTTATACAATCAACTGTCTGTACGCCCATTTGTTATGAAGCCCTCGATATGCTCTAATGCTAACATTACACGCTTCAATTTTGTATTTTAAGAAACAACAACAAAAGTGATTTATGAACTTCAAATAGAGTCATCCAATGTCACATCCTTTAAGATCTGCGCAGTTTTACCTATTTGATTCAAATGGTTGAATCGTGTATTTTTCAGCTTAACCAATGCTTCCGATTATAGTAATTAAAATTTATCCATCCCTTGTATCCCCTATATTCCATATCTCCTATTTCATCCCTTTTATTCCATTCCCCTTTATTCTATATCTCCTATTTCATCCCCTTTATTCTATATCTCCTATTTCATCCCCTTTATTCTAAATCTCCTATTTCATCCCGCTTTATTCCGTATCTCCTATTTCATATCGCTTTATTCCATATCTCCTGTTGCATCTTAAAGCCTGACAATGTAACCACTTTCCATTGGATAGGTTATCTGATTGTTTTCTATAAAAAATCTTATCCTTTGGTTATATAATGCCTATTTCCACGCGGCAAGGGAAGGGGGCAGCGCGAGTATGTGTGGTCGTGTAACTTGGCACTGGCACCTTAGATGTCAAGTTATATTTAATTATTTTTTTACTCCACTTTTCTTATATTTAAATTCAAAAGTTTTTATTCAAAATCAATTATAAAAGACTTTTTGAAAGTCATACATATAGGTTAAAATTTAATTTTACTTCCTAGTCTATGTACACCGCTTCGCAACGTGTTATTGCTGTTAAGGTGAAGAAGCGGCAAGCAACTCCCTAGCAACACGTCTAGCTAAAAATTGATTTTCTTTCTATTTGTTGTTCTTTTTTTAAAAGTTTTATACAGAATTATGTTATAGAATGACTTTTGAAGAATTAATGGAGTTGTAGCAAACAGTGCATATTTGATAAGACAGAGCGCAATAAAAGTATAGAAAATATTATTATAGTTATAAATATAAAGACATAACTCTATATATACTCTTTTTCCTCTCATATCTATTTTGTAATCATATAGTATAAATCTTATGAAATGATTTTAAATCCTTAATAAGCTTTTTTTTAACCACAACTCATTTGAACATTTTATACTCGTGCTGCCCACTTCCCTCGCCACTGTCATGTTTGCTGCCGTGAAACTGGGTGTAATGTAAACGTGCCATTAAAATTCTAGATGAAGAGGAACAATTCGTGAACGACGCGTACGGTGTTAAAATGCGCGGTTCGACGAACACCGGTTCGAATGACGTGGAGGGGCGGGAATCCCACGCCGAGAACTCGAATTCCCTAGACTCTGATCTCCGCTGGGTCGAGGAGAACATTCCCACCAGCACCCTTCCACTGTTGGACTCGGACGAGGAAATAATCAACACTAAGTTCGAAGTGTCCAAAATGCAGTAGCTACTTAAGTGTATAAAGTATTACGTAAATGTGTCTCGTGTTTTATTTATTTTTTAATTGCGATTAATATACATGTGACATTGACAGTTGTTTTTCTGGTTAAATCCATAGAGAATATATGAACTGACAGCTGCCAAGTAAAAAAATATAGTACCCACATTCGGGTAACTAAAGTTGGCCCCCCAAAAATGATGTTTTTCTATTTTCAATTTTTTCCCTTAATTCGTTTATTCTTCATTTATTTTAAAAAATTAATGAAAATTATACCTTCAAGATAGCCCCCCCTATTCCAATTTTTAATACTTTTCCGTCAATAATGACTCGTAAATATCAGTATTACCACAGACTACTTCAGTAAGCTGTTGACCTTACTGGAATGTAGTTGTGTTTCTTGGACGATTTAAATGATTACGCTAATTATTTTAGAATGAACGAAGACGATGAATGATGAAATGAATTATTTTAAATGTTTTTAAACTGGGTTTCACCTTAAAATAAGAGAGCAGCAGCGCATTTGTAGCAACGTTAGGTGTTGCAAATGTCCATAGGCGATGGTAACCGCTTTCCATCGAGTGGACCGTTTGCCTGTCTACTGAACTCAATAAAAAAAAACTAAAAACGTTTTGCGTTTAAAACTTTATTTAACATACATACATTTAAATATATTTTGTTCTTTAGACATTATCTTTGGTATATAAAATATAATATTGGTATATGGCCACAGTACATTAGATAAAATGGAAGTTTCATATAGAATTCAGTCAATAGCAGTGGAAGTGTTTTAGTTAATCACTAAACTGATTTTTACGCTTTAATAATAATCTAATTACAACAGTGATGCAATTACAGAAAAAAAAGCGCAATTTTTTACATTAATTGGTAACATATATAATTTCACTGACAAAAAATAAAGCCTATAAATTAAAAATTACACATTTTAGGTCCCATGGCCACACTGGAGAGTACAAGGTTTCTTAAGCACCTATATCTATATAAGCATTTGCTAGCTTTGCCTCATAGATAATACACTACTTGCCTTTTCGTGACATCCGGACGTTTTATTATTCCCTTAGCAATATAATATACTCTTGACCTTAAACACATCACAACTTGCAATAAATTGATTTTACAAAGAATTGCGTTATTTTTGCCATCTATTTCTAAATCATATAAGCTTTGAGATGAATTTGATATTTTTTTAATTTTGCTATAAAGCTAGATGGCGATAAAATTTACCAAAAAATAGAAGAATTTTGTATGTCTATATTACTTGGAATGTGTTTGTTGAAAAGTGTTAAATGAAGATTAAAGAAATAGTGTTATAATTTGAATGAACTACATGATATGAAAGTATTGGACAACAATATTATTTTTCTATTTTGCTTTTTTGACAAATTTCATATTTTTATTTAGTTATGGTTGTCTTTGAATGTGCGGATATCTATATAAATATAGTCCACATCACACTTAAGACGTTTCTGGATTAGCTGAAGCAGCATAAAAACACGTCTACTGCGCGGCCGTTCATAATATTTACATATATTATTATCATTTCTAAATTGAATAAAAATAAGTTCAGAAATTATTAGCCAAAGAAATATTAAGCTTCGACCCCAACGCAGGTTTTGAAATGTTTCGTTAAAAGAATTTACATTGATAACTAAACACATTCAGAATTATATGAAAGTCAAAATGTAAGACTGACTGATGCATGTTAGCCCTACATATTATATTATTTGCAGCCCTTAGATCATATGTTGCAGCCTGTGTCCTAGAACAACACATGCTTAAACCACTCCATGACATGATTATCGACAAAATTTAAAGGCTACACGGATTGTAATAACATGACCATTCGAAAACACCTTTAAATTGGACGGATTATCATCTCAAATCATTTTGCGCATGGTTATTGCTCTAGTATATAGCCTGAGACACAACCACACGCCTATATCATTCTATGGAGATCGATATCCGCCTGCCATATGTAGCGTCTAATTTGTATGTATGGATGGTTCATGATACACATGAAATGTTTACAATCAATTATAAGACGTACTTAGAACATAATAAAGCACATTTTCGTTTATACTAAACTAAATTGATAATGATATCCTTTGTGAGTCCCGTTATTATGTTTCCGGTGTTTAAGCTTAAAAATTAATGGAATACTGTCTACACTTAATTAAAATTAAAAATATTAACTTGATGATTTTAAAGTAACAAGTTATTTTTATCAATCAACTATTTAACTCAAATAGGAGTTGTAAAATAATTGCATAATTTAGTTCATTTTTTAAAAATTATGATCTAAGGCAAAGCATTCTCTGAGTACTCATTACCTACGAGATTGTCAAATTATTGCCTTTGACCTATTTTTGAGCAAACAAGCCGCAAATATAAAACAATTATTACAATATTACTCATAAAATAAACCTTGTTTACAAATAATACCACAAATAACTACAGTACATACATATGTTGGAATAAAATATGAATATTAAATTATCTTAGGACTTAAATCTTATACTAATATATAAATAAGAGAAGAAGAGTTTGATAGAACACATTAATCTACTGGTCTAGTATTGGTCTAATTTGAAAAACTCTTTCAATATTAGATAGCCCATTTATCTAGGAAGGCTATATATATATATATATATATATATATATATATATATATATATATATATATATATATATATATATATATATATATATATATATATCAACACATTAAGACCAATAGGAGTGGAGTGCCAATGAAGAATGTTACAAAATGGGGGGTTCTGAAAATAAATTCCATGTTCCAAATAATTCGCAATAGGATTAAAGCATTATTTAAACAAAATATAATATGGTCATGAAAATGTTGCAATAATAAGAATTCATGGAGACATAAAATATATGTTATTTTAATATTTCAAAAATTATAAGTGAAATGCTTTTACATTTCATAATTCATAGGCAAAATAGACTTGTGTCCTCCAAAACTTCTAGAGTTTATATACTGGAACACTATCCATTTTACTCCTGAGCTCTGTTTGTTAGTTATATAGCTGAATAATTTTGATTGTTGACTGTACCCCACTTGTTTGGCGATCTTTGATAACTGCCAAAATCAATAACTAAGTCAATGATTGACCATTCTAGGACAATTGATAGCAGACTTAGAGCGTAATGTGTTAAAAAGATTATCCTTTAATGAGTTGCCACTAAACCTATACTGATGATAATAAAAGTATGTCTTAAAACATACTAATGCAATTCATAATGTTTGGTTATGTTCTGAGATAATTATTTATAAACATTTTTATTACCTGTTATCAATGGAAAAATCATGAAATTTTAAAAGTCCCACTGGAATCATGACAAGTCTGAAAATATTAATGTCAAAATATAATTTTCTATAGTACCTTAGTGATACTATTTGTATACTGGGTCTTTGTCAACTAATAAAATGGAAAATACATTTTCCTGAAAGGTTTTGATGCAAAATAAGGAAGTAAATTTTACAAAATGCATGGCATAATGAAGAGATGCTGAATATTATTAAATATAAGTTTGACTTGAAGTCACATAATTGAATTCACTTATACATACAAAACTCTGCCTTCTGCAACTGATAAATATCCTGAGAAATTTTTCTTGACAGTGGTAATACTTTTCGTCCTTCAAATAATCTGCCTGCAGCTATCCCTGTCAACTATATTTAGTAGTATACTTCAATATTACAAAAGCAAAAATGATGACTAATTATTTTCATAATAGAAATCATAATCCTCAGGTTCATCCGGTATTTGTGGTGGATCCTGGGGTATGTCTATACCTTCAGCATCAAGCAATCTTACTTTTATATCCATAGACAACAATGTTTGAAGATCTGTCTCGAAATGTTTACTTGTCATTTTCTCTTTAAGTAATGCATTAATGCCATCTGTCCAATAATCAAATATTTGTTCATCTGGTGCCACAAAATCTAAAGATGGAACCTCAGCTGATTTTGGTATGAGAGAAAACGCTAGATGTGGTGTAATTTTTCTACCCCTCAAATCTTTCATATGCGGACAATCTTTTCCAGTTATAATACACTTTATATCAGTAACAGCTAATTTATACCCAAGTTCTTCTAAGCTTGGTGTACTCTTCTCATCACAGTCACCATAGTGCAGAACTTTATGATTAGGTGAGAGTCGTACAAACCAAAACTTATCTTTTACTCTTTGACCTCTAGATGAGTACTTTTTGAATCTTGTACCTCCAACCAGTACACCTAACCTTTGCTGCTGAATCAAATCAATAATTTCTGGAGTTATTTTCTCTTTCAATTCAACAATCGGTCTTGCATGTGATTCCCAAACCTCCCTATTATTACGCTCCTGTTGCCATATTTGTGTTATTTCTGCGTATGTTAACTGATTGACCTTCTGCCTGAATTTGTCAAATGCTTTTGGTGAATCTGATAATGCTCTGCTTATTTGTTCTCTAACAACACTGGATACTTTTATGAAGTCTTCTGTAGTAGCTCTCATTTCTTTCCAAGTTTTGTTGAGTAATACAATACAAATACAGAACAGTTCTTCAAAGGGATGATCATGTGTGAAAAAGAGAGGATGGTAAGTCTGCCCTTGTTCACTAGGAGGGTCACCAATGTGTAGTATATCACATAACTGCTTAACCAACTCCACACTAGTCTTACCAAATGGACATTCATGTTCATCAGCTCTGCAACTATTTTCTAAAACAATCTTTGTATAATCTTCCAAATAATTCCTTGCAAAATATAACATACAATCTAATGCCAGTACTCCAGGTGGTACCTCATTAAAATCCTTTATAGGATCAATCTCACATTTAAAACCAAGTTTTTTAAACTCTTTAGAGTAAGAACCAGTAGGCCTTCTCATAGTTACATCAATATTAGGATTACTCTCATTGTCAAAAGCAATTTTTCTCAGTTCTTTAATTTTGTCTTGTGACTCTTGTTCTTGTGCATCTGCTCTCATTCTCATCTTAGGTTCCAGTAATCCAAGTAACAATGTTTGTAATACGTAAAGTTGGTGTGCTAACTCTGTACCCAAAGCTTCCTTTGAAGTATTTTTAGAAAATTCACTGACACCAATTAAATTCTCATAAATAACATTACGTACTTGCTTTGAAGATAGTTTCTCAGCAATCATTTTTCGCTTAGCCATATCAGTTTTACTAAAGATTGCATTTATCAATGCAAGGGTGTTTTGTTGAATATTACTGTCTTGATTTGAATTCTGTAAATGTGCTACCAAGTCCAGTATAGTTACTTCTTTCTCAACCAGAGAATTCTTAGAGCTATTTACAACAATGTTTTCAAGGATCGATAAACAACACTGTAACACCTTGGGGTCTTGAGGAATATTCAGGTTACTTACAAAACTAGCAATTTTTTTTATAAAATCACTCTCGAGAATGTCCCAGAATATATTTCCATGGTCCATTAACTCTACAAATGTCATTAATGCATATTTTAAACTTTTTCCTTTGAACATCCCGTTTTCAATGTTAGTAATGATAAGAAACAAACCTTTTTTATTGATGAACTCTTCTGCAAATGTTAAGTCACTGCTAAGTACAGATAATTTCATTAATGCATTGATTTGTTCGTTTTCTGAACCAGTATTTATCTTAGAAAGAACATCGTGAACTGTTTTCATTGGCGATAATTCAAAACATAAAACTGAACCGTTTTTTATTTCATTTCTATTCTTCTCCGTTATATAGTTCTGATTGTTGCTTTCAGAGAATTTTAAAGCGTAGTTTTCTGGATCTGGTAGACCCCAGCGTTTACATAGAAGCTGTATAATGCTCGACAAAGGTTGGCTCTGATCGAATTCAATAAGTTGGGGCACCTTTTCGGAGTCATTTTGCATTTCCACTGCAATCTTAAGGATTGTGGAATCCTTATCCTTAGTTGCCGACGGCATTTTTATTGGTTTAGTAGACATTTATTCACCATTTGACAAAAATAATACCACAACAACACGCCACACCTCGAACTCAGATTTCACGAATTTTTAGTCTTCAATTTTTATTTTCTACAAAGAAAATATGCACGTATGACAATTTCTGGAATGTCAAATGTCAATTTGTGGTTTATAGATTAATTAGGTACCAAAAGCTGTCAAACCGTCTGAATAAATATGGAGGTGGTGTGTTTAATTTTATCGCTTAAATGGCAGGCAAAGAAACGTAGTTCATACAGCCTTGTTTGGTGTGAGGTTTGTCGCAATCTACAGTCTTTTAGTTCCAACTAAAAACCAGTTTTTAGTTGGAACTTAGGATGTAGAAGTAATATTATTCACAATAGCTGGCAAAAACTTTGCCAGGTGGTAGGGCATTTGCCCGACTGGATGGCTACCACCCCTGGTCTAGAGTATGTCGCCATAACAACCATGTGTTGTGTTCCGGCATTAGTGACCAGGTTCCAGGCTCCCTAAAGAGAGCAGCAGCGCATTCGTAGCACCTTTGGTGTTGCAAATGTCCATAGGCGATGGTAACCGCTGTCCATCAAGTGGGCCGTCTGCCTGTCTGCTGATCTCCTGCAATAAAAAAAAAAAAAAAAAAAAAAAAAAAAAAAACATAATCCATACAACTTCACCTGATTGATGTATTAATGTATTAGTATAGCTCAGTCAAATTATAAATTTTCGACTGACGATAATTAGCGGAGTTCTTGTGATAACTCGAAAAAGCCCATTTCAATATACTGCATTTTAAAGTAATATTAGATATACTAGAAACCAAAACGGCACAGCACCCCTTTAATTCCTGCCAAAAACTCTTGGACATGGAGTTTACTTTATAGAGCCAAGAATACGTTCTAGAAACGAATATTAATATTGTTATTGCTTCTATTTGTTTAATCTTTAAATAAATAATACGCATAGTTTAATGCAATACAATATTAATTAGTACAAGTGCCCAATCTATAAACATACTACCTATCACAGACATTCGTTTTTAGTTACAAAACAAATGATAAACTTTAGAAGTAGGTACCACATTCATCTTAATTAATCAATTGTGAGAGGAACATGATCCTGTTGTTATTTCATACACTTTGTGGCCAAGTCCTAGTTTTATAACTGGCTTTATTTAAGCATAATGCGGTCATAATTCATAGATCTTCACACATCTTGCTAGTAAGTAGACGCTCGACAAATTATTTGCAATCATAAATGCATGTATTAATTTGTTCTTTGTAAAAATATTACTTATAAATTTACTTTTTTTAAATGTTAACTATGATTATTTCAGCGGCTTTGCCCGCGTATACTTCATGTCTATGTCTATGTATATTTTACTGCTGTTTTTGTAAGTAGTATGCATCTATTTGCTGGAAAAAAGTTTCATATTCAACTCGTGTTTTGAGCAGGTGTAATCCAAATTTTCTGAAATCGATTCATATCTTAAACCGTATAAGTAAAACAAACAAACGTCCATTTAATTTACTCTTTTCACATATTCCTTTACGCAAGAAATCGTGGATAAATAACTAATAGAACTGTGTTATAATGGTTGTTATGCAAGCTTTTTATTCTAATTTACATATATTTATACGAGGACTGTATGGCATACGTGCGGGTGGACGGCAGCCTGTCGCCCTGATTTGATGCCAATATTGGCGTCCGGCAGGGCTGCGTGCTGTCCGGCTTTGCTGTTCATACTATACCTGGACGATTCTCTCCAGAGATTAAGATTGATGGATGTTGGGGTGCGGATGGGTGATCTAGTTGTTGGCAGCTTGCTTTATGCGGATGATGCCGTGCTTTTAGCCGAATCGCCATCAGAACTGCAACCACTAGTCACAATGATGAAAGATGACTGTCAGGCGAGAGGCCTACGTTTGAATGCGAAGAAAACAAAGGTGATGGTGTTTGAAAGAGAAACAACCAGAACGAATGTAAGGATAATGGTCGATGATGTTATGCTGGAACAAGTGAATGAGTTTGTATATCTCGGATGTGCTTTTAGCAGGGATGGAAGGTACACCGCTGATATAGAAAGAAGAGTGAATTTGGGTAATAGTGTGAATGGAGCGTTAGGTAAACTTCTAGGCGCTAAGAACCTCAGTCAGAAAGCCCAGCTTGCCATACACAACGCGGTGCTGGTACCTACGCTCTCGTATGGAAGCGAGAGTTGGGTATGGAACAGAGAGCATGAAAGTAGAGTAAACGCGGTCGAGATGCGAGCACTGCGCAAAATCTGCGGAGTGACGCTTGCGGACTGCGTTCGTAATACCGAAGTAAGAAAGAGAGTTGGTCTGAAAGAGAGTGTCGGGGTGAAGGTAAGGAAAGGAATGCTCCGGTGGTTCGGGCATGTGGAAAGAATGAATGATGGAAGAATGACTAAACAGATATACAATGCAAAAGTGGATTTATGCAGAAATCGTGGAAGGCCAAGACACACCTTCCATGATCAAATTGATCATGTACTAGCAGAAGTTTATGTCAGGAGCCTTAAGAACAGACGAGCGTGGATGACAAGAGCTATGAATGTCAAAGAAGCAAGTGAGGTGTGTAAGAATAAGCCTAAATGGCGCTCTGTTGTTCGTGCCTACCCCGCAAGGGACCTGGCGTGAAGTTATGTATGTATGTATGTACTCACAATCTGAAAGTGCCCGCATCGTCAGTATAAAATGAAATCTTCTTCTAATATATAAAATTCTCGTGTCACAGTTTTCGTTGCCATACTCCTCCGAAACGGCTTGACCGGTTTTGATGAAATTTTTTGTGCTTATCCGGTATCTATGAGAATCGGCCAAAATCTATTTTTCATCCCCCTAAATGTTAGGGGTAGTCCACCCCTAAATTTTTTTATTTCTTTTTTAGACAAAATTTTTAATTTCTATTTTTTTATGATACAACATACAAAAATACATACAATCCTCAATTTTCAACCCTCTACGATCAACACCTATTTTTTACCGGGTAGGACGACGTCTGTCGGGACAGCTAGTATTATATAAAAATTAATGTTTGTCTGTATGTCCTTTATAGAATCGTAAACTATAGATTTGATCATGTGATGATCTTTAGCAAAGTTGTTGTGCATGAGCCAGAGAAGGTTTCTGAGTTGGTTCACAATTGGACCCGGTAGGAGGCGCTGCTGTCGGCATATCGATTGAAGCTTTTCCGGGCAGGACGACGTCTGCCGGGACAGCTAGTATTATATAAAAATCATGCTTAATAACCGTTGAAAATTAAATAAAGTTATACTTTTCACTTGTATATGCGACGAATATTGTAAAAGAGAAGTTAAACTTCAAATTCCAAAATGAAATTGAATGAGTTACTAGACTTGCACGTGCTTCTTCTCGTCTTTTATGTAAGTGGACAATTTAAGCTTGTTTAAATCGTAACTAATTAGTCAATTGAGTATAAATATACATATACGTTTTCTTTTTTAGGGTTTTCTGACCTATTTGCCAAAGCGAACACGACAGTCCACGAGCTATGAAGGATTCCGTAGAAATACTCGTAACAAGAGTGTTTTGACTATGGGCTGATAAATGTATTTAACCGAAATTAGCCCATACCTCAAAATAAACGAAACACCATCAACGGATATTGAGCGAATTATTTTTTGCTGAAAATTTTTGAAGAGAGAAGAATAACTTTTTTTTTCTCACACAACAATGTACGAGTGATATAAGACCTGTTTTGTGCGACTGGTGCCCATTGTAGATCTGTACAGATCTGTATTACAGGTCACCAGTGCTTTAGTAAGCTCTAGCAACAATATCGTCATGATTTTTCAAAATCTCACTAATGACACGTTCTGCGCAACTGTACACAGGTCTTCCCTAATTATTAGTTGTTTCGCGGTTTTATTATTCATCGTGTAGCGCCACATAGTGGTGTAAGTACACTTTCCTATAAAATTCCATCTCTACAGTAAGTAGTTTCTGAGAAAAATTATCTTAATACAAAGATATGACATGACGCATTTGGCGAAAACGTGAGGATCCTGTTGCTAATATGCCTACGGAACTTTAAAAAGGCTTTCTTTTTATCAATGAGCAAATTTTTTAGCCAACGGGTTGATCCTAGTGACATGTTGGTCGCTCCCGGCCGTGGTACGCACCATGGTCGGGAGCTCCACCGGATGGGACGCCGTCTCCTCCTTCTGCGAGCAAGTCATGTTTGCGAAGGAGGAGGCGGAACGGGAGCGTGAGTGTAATTCACTGCTCCGCTCCCGGCAAAGGAGGACGCGTCGGCGCCGGAGGTCTGATTTAGACCTTCGGCCACCGTAAGCGGGCGGCGCGGGTGGGGCCTCTAGGGGTATAGAGGTTCTCACTCACCCGCACATGCCGTCGAGATGAGAGCGCGAATGTTCTGCGCGCGCTCATCTCTCTTCCCGTGGGGCGCGTTACAAACCGCCCCACGCCGAAAAGACCCAATCGTCGCCGGGGGAGTAGCTCCCCCGGCATTGGAAGAGGCCCAGTGAGCGGGGCCCACGCCTGCCAGGGCAGCGGAGTTGGGAAAACCGCATAGACGTAGCCCTGGCAAAAGGCGCAGGACGGAACACCCAGGGGTTTTAGTGGGTATCCCTAACTGGGGAGTGGCAATAGCGTGGCACCGGTTCTGACCGGGCGCGCTAGTGCCACCCCCGATCTGGCGAATCCCACACTGTCTCACCAAGGTCGCGAGCATCCCCCAGGCTTCTGTGCCTGTCGCGGCTTAGTCCTCAAGCGGATTTCCCCTGGCCAAAAAAAAAATGGTGACATGTTGGTACTACAGGGTTATTTATAACCCTTTTTACGAGTGGAAACCCGATTGAGGGCCATCAGCGGCGCGTAGGGGGAAAATCGCGGCCGGTTTGTGGAATTCGCCAGGTCGGGGTGGCACTACCATCTCTAGCCAGAACTAGAAATGCTATTGCCACACCACAGCTTGGGATACAAAATTTACGGTTAATACATAGATTAATATGGAAAGAAATAGAATAGTTTGGTTCCTTATATAAGGAGATTGATACATTAAAATGTATTTTTCAGGGCATAGAAGATGTACCTGTACTTTTCAAATACCACATTGGTCATTACTCTCTTGATGATAGGGGGTATATACAGCTTTCGTTGTGATAGACGACCTTACGGTTCTACAACGCAAGCTTCACCCTCCGATGGAAGATTTCAATTATCTGTAGTGGAGAATGAAAACAATGCATATATACCTGAGCAAGTATATACAGGCAAGTTATACAGAAATGACAGGTGTATAACAGGTGTCTCAGAAATTTTATACCACAGTTTTACACAACTAATTAATTCAAAATAAAATCATAATTAATTGCAAACATTGAAATATTGACTCTACAATGATCATATCGTTTTGTTTGTTTGTTTGCTTGAACGCGCTAATCTCAGGAACTACTGGTCTGATTTGAAAAGTTCTTCCAATGTTAGATATTAGCCCGTTTATCGAGGAAGACTATAGGCTATATCATGACGCTTATACCAATTGGAGCGGAGCACTAATGAAGAATGTTTCAAAATCGGGGGGTTTTTAACGTACTTTTTTAAACTATTCCACGCGGATAAAGTCGCGGACAGAAGCTAATAGTTATTGATAAAACTACAATAAATATAAACATAAAAGTAAACTATACTATATAAAAACGAAAATTAAATAAAATGGAAAATTCCTAAACATAAGTTATTGGTCCTAAACCACGGTCACTTATCGGGAACATTCTCAAAAGGCTGGCGTTGCCATGTTACACAATGGCGTTGCCATTGTACCATTGGAACGCTATACATAGCAAAGCTTCATTCTTGAGAAAAATAGACGTCAGCCTTCTGATCGCGTGTGACGTCTACTAAACGTTGACTCAACATTGTTTTCATCGTCAGCCATTCATAGTCCACTGCTGGACGTAGGCCTCCCCAAGACGGCGCTACTCATCCCTGTTTTCCTCGCCCAGCGCCTACCGGCGACCTTGCACACGTCGTCGGTCCATCGGAGGGCGTCCGACACTACGTTTACCGAGACGCGGTCTCCACTCCAGGACTCGTCTGCTCCAACAGTAAAACAACATTGTTTTGCTGATTTTATATGTTCTTACTGACAAGGGCGCCGGCTGATTTATCCGACCCCTCTAATATGGCTAATACGGCCCTAACATGAACGGCACTTATGTGAACGAAGTTGTGCAGTATTAACGGAAAACTAAATCTCTTATTACAGTAAGAATAGCTGTAACCAACGATGATTCGAGGTTCACGTCCTTCATGATATCAGCGGAGGGAGACTCGAAGCCGGATCCGCGTAATCCAAGAAGAACTATCTCGCTTTTTCCTGGAGAACTGAGACCTCATAACTATGCAACTGCGAAATTTAGTGAGAGATGTCTGTACTCTGTTGAACAAGCTATGAACTCGTATAAATCTGCCGTCGAGGTAAGTAGTAGAGTATCCTTACCTTACCATTATTTTACCTTACTTTAATATTATACTGTAGGTACATACAGTTGAATATTGAAATTGGACCAAGGAACAAGTCTCAAGGGCTATTTTGAAATGATAAAGATGACGCCGAATGACGCTTGACACACAGAGTACGTTGTATATAGCTTGACATTCCTTCATAGAAATTGTTCATGGAAGATAGAGGTAAGGAGAATCATCTCAGTATATTAAAAAGTGTCCATTGAAGGGCAGCAAATTAAGATGGCGCCACAGTATCAAGTATTTAAAAATAGCGCCACAAATAATTAGAGTGATACTAGATTAAAGAAGAAAAGAAAGTCTTCCTCTTTGTCATCGCGCATGCGTATTTCAACCCAGCACACTTCACTTCGTTTATAACTGCTAAATTAATATCTTTGCCTTTTTCTACACTAGCGCTATTTTGACGAATTTTTGAACCATAATATGCTCTTTACAGATGGTCCTCCTTACCTATAGAGGTAAGGAGGATAGCCTCCATGAATTTTTTATAAGATTCATCATAGGTAAAATATATGAGCTACACCATTGAGTACATTTATATTGTTACCAGCGTGGGACTCGAATTAAAATGCCGTTGGAATTACTATAGAATTTATTAGAACTATACAAACACGTATAACACAAGTACAAATATAACTAGACGCAACCAGTACAAACTTCAGGATTCAATAACACGCGCAAAATCCGACACTTTATCGCTTACTGAATGCACGTCTTGCTCGTATCGTACTTCCCGCTTGACTGCCGATGTCCCCTTTGGGCTATTGCTGCACCGATAGAATATGGTTGTTAGCTCGCATAGATCGGATTTCTTAGAATCAGTTCGATACACCTGCCTAATGACTGCCATAAAAGATGACAATACACAATGGACTGTTTTTCTAATGACGAATTTTACAAACACAAAGTAGTCAAAAGTCCAAATGCAGGAAGGTAATAACCTGCGATTTATGTCAGGCAGGAGTGCATTCACTTTTTGTCGGCATGTAACAATATCATAGGATAAGCTACACTATGGTTAGGTGTTATAATACAGGTGTATTTTTTTTCAAAATAAGCCGTTTTGATTTCTGTTAAGGGTAATTTGTTTTAAAAAAATCACACCACTTTTCTTTCCATCAAACTCGGCCTCTAGACTCGTTTGAGTGTTTTCCGATATTTCGTATGATGTCAGATTTGGTCTTGAAGGCCCAATAACAAACATTACCTATGAAGTCACAACTGGTTTTTAGCATATTGGGTCAATTATACTATTATTGGCACCCCACCCAGTCATTGTCACTCTGTAAATTTATAGTTTAATTTTTTATGCGGGTGTATAGGACGCATTTACTTATTATGAACATATTCGAACTTTATATCTCAAATAATAAATAAATACACCCTATAACTAAATTCCATTTTACGCTGATATTATATTGGTAGGTAATCTGTAAGAATAGCGATGTTTTTGATAATAAATATATTTATTATATTATAGTAAGTATATAATAAATATCTATACTAATATTTGCATAAAATCAGGTATACTGGCAAGCTCCGTCATCGGGTAGCGGTTGTGTGACGCTTAGAGCCATGGTGGTGGAAAATGATGAACTGTGGTATGAAGATGGGACACCACTTACCAAAAGACTCTGCGAAGATTTACGACAACCCGATGACATTTCACCGCAGATCAATGTGGATTGTCAAATCTGTGACGAAGCTAAGTATGAGGTATATTATAAAGATGTCAACAGTATATAATACATATCTAAAACTAGTAATTTTCATACTTCTTCGGAATGTAGGACATCCCAAAGCCCTGTACGTGTACATGGAAAGTATGTCATCGGAAATTCAATATGAGATACAACGCTTCCTATGTTCATCCTGGATATTGTCAGTAGGTACTCTACATATGTTACCTCATTTCAAAATACTCGATGTTTAGTGCAAAAAGGATAGTAAACGTAATATCATCCACAACAGGTTAATTCGCATTAAAATCAACTGAGCTAATCATTCTGTCGCCTTTCAAGATCACGGACCATAAAAATGGCCCAGAATTTTGGAAAGCTTACGTGGGACCATGGGAAGGTCATCACGTAGAGGCTCCTTGACAAATTTAATGTAAATGTGGCGAGACACTGACCGGCGTTTATCACTGTCTACAACATATACTAATACACCCAAGGACAAGTCCTGGCCAGTCTAGGACTATTGTGGGGAATGAGAACATAAATTAAAACCTACATGGGCAATTGGAGTGAACTGCTAGTGGTACTAGGAGTCTGGGAATATGGGGACTATGGCGTCAGCCCGTCGCAATGTTCGAGGAACATGGAAGAATGGGCTAGTCTTAAATATTATTATTTTATTTTATTTCCAGTATGGTTACATTCATATATATATAAACATATTATTCTAACAGAATTCTTACAGAACGTAATAACCTTCCTATGTTAAAATATTTATTCATACTTCGGAACCCCTAATGACCAAATGGTCATACGGAGTTTTGTTAGTGATTTTTTATAGGGTTACAAGCTGCGATTTCCATTTAAGAATTGATATAACGCGCAAATTATTATATTTCTTTATTATCAAGAATATATTACAGCTCTCGTTCACCGGTATTTGGTCACGGAACACCCATCCCCGTTTGTACCCTGAAAATGACTGGACACCTAGATACAGCGATTTGGTTGGTGCCTCTCACACTATCAACTACTTTTTATGGTCTCCTGGTACCGAAACGTCTGATGGATTCAGGGAATTGGCAGAATATGCAAATTCAAGTTCACTCGAAGCTGAAATAAGAGCAAAGGTAATTATAATTAACGTACTTAATGTTCATTACATAAGTACTTAATAGCTTATAACCGACTTCAGCTTGCCTAATTTCCTTCTGAAGTTTAATGGGTGTTCATTGATATATAAAAGGATTTTTTGTATATCAATGTGGGTGTTAAATATATTTCCTAAAGGTTGTTGTGAATCCATAATACGTACGGTTATACATTCAGTTCAGTCTACGACTGGTTCACATCCACGTGTTGCTGTTGCGAGATTCCGACTGCCGCATTCAAATCACTTCCGTACCGCATGCTGCGGGTAACTGGTCGGAGGATCGGACTGCGGATAAGCCGCGTATTCACAATAAGAGTTGGCTCGCACTGAGTGCACTCAGATGTCTACTCGGACGATACTCGTATTATGTAAACACCTAATCCGAGCGTACTCGGGCATTTAATCCAAGTAGACTCGGACTGTGCTCTATTTCACTCGAATCATTTTTATGGAAACAAAATAGCGATAACTAAAAATTGTGCATTGTTTAATCTCAAATGATTTTTGAACGTGTTTTTATTTTCCTCTTCGACTTCACGAATAAAATTATTTGATGCACCCATTTGGTCACGTCTTAAAATCCATTTCCCTGTCACATTTTTTTGAAGTGAAACTTCTATATTTTTTTTTTTTTTTTTTTTTTTTTTTTATTTATCAATATAGTGGGGGGTCTTATGATTTTTCGTAATGGGCAGGTTTTCAAATTGGACAAGCACATTAACAATCGGCCCGTAACACTTCAAGTTAAAATTTTGTTGCGATTCATTTTGTCACTTGTCAGTTGAAGATTTTCCACTTGTCCGTTGCGATTCCTTTTTCTACTTGTCCGTTGTGATTTATTTTTCCACTTATCCCTTGCCATTCGTTTTTCCATTTGTCCGTTGCGATTCGTTTTTCCACTCATCCGTTACCATTCGTTTTTCAACTTGTCCGCTGCGATTACTTTTTCCACTTGTCCGTTTTTCTTTCTTGGTTTTTTTCCCCTTTCGGGATTTTGAACTTCCGCTATTAACATATAGATGCTACAACTTCTATACCTCGCAGCAGCAGATAAGTCGACGACATCTTGATTGTGCAAGAAGACAAATGACCACAATACGAGTGCACTACTATCGTGTGTAAACGTGTAAACCACTATCCGTGTACACTCGTATGAAGCCGACTCGTGCGAGTGTACTCGGTCCGAGCCAACTCTTATTGTGAAAACGCGGCTTTAACCCCTAGTGCGTGTCGGATTACACTAATAACCTTTCACTGTCAAACACCAAAATTTTAATTGATATTACTGATTTAGCATTATCAGTAAAAAATCACTTGGAGATGATAGAAGACTTCTTTCAGATTGGAGACGGGGTTCGAACAATAATAAAGGGGAAAGGACACGGTTATCGAAAGATGAGCAATCCGTCTTACGCATTTTTCCGCACCGATAAGGACCATCACTTGGTCTCAGCTGCAATTGGCATTCATCCCTCACCTGACTGGTTCCTAGGAGTTAGCAGGTTATAACTATTATTATTACGCACGCACAACGGACCATAATTAGGATCTCCAAATTGAGTATTTTTTGGTCTCTGGGATGTAAGAATTCAAGCCAGCACTAAAATGTATCTAATAATGACGGTTTGGGTATCATGTCCTGGCATAATAAATTTATCAAATTGAAGAAATTGCGGAACTCAATCTGGAGATCCTTAATAGGGTCCTATTTTCTATCTCTGCTCCAGTTTTTGAACAATAGCAAAGACCGTCTTTGCTCATGAGCATCTATGATTAAGAGCAATGTCTGCTGGCATTTATAGATCTGGTTCCTTTTACTTCTCCTATTATATTAGTGGACTCTGTGCTTTTATTCATTGGAGAATGAATCTTATAGCTGAACATAAACTTTCCATTACGCACGGTTAGATTCAAAGAAAGAAAGAAATATATGTTATTTAGTACAAAAACTAAGTTAATATCAATAGAAATAAAAAGACAATAGAAACAAAATAAGTCTTAAATTCGACCCACTTTCAGCATAATGCTAGCCAACAAGGACTAGCGCTGTTCTTCTGTCTGGGACCATAAAGTGAAGTCACGGTGGACAATACAACACACATAACAACAACAACATGCACAGTATAACGCAGTTTGATAATGGTAAATGAGTTGCAGACTAAAAACAATATAAATAACAAAGCATAGTGAGGTTAAGAAATGTAAAGCATGTTACTTAGGGGATCAGGCCGCCTCAGGTAATTTTAATAATCTAATTTTCAAACTTGGTTGAAAGGTATTCTTAATTTATTTACAGATTCGAATTGTGCCAAGAAGACAATACATGGCTTCAAGAACGAGAATTAAACTTATACCCTTGGGATGCAGGAACTGACAGTGGAGTGTCATACGAGGTATGAGTTAATTTGGAAATGCTGTGCTGTTTGCATACTACCGAACTCCTCGTCAAGTCAAGATCCGTTATTTATGATTTATATATACAAATTATAAATAAGAGTGAGGGATAATATTGGAATGATTTTAAATGTTTTTATTGAAAAATATTTTTCATTTCGCAGTCACCGAACATAGCGACGTATCCCAAAGATGCAGTCTCTCGTGTACAGATGAGTTCGTATGACAAAAATTCTCCATTTTACGAGACAGACATGAAGCAATTGACTCCGTTTGGAAAGCTTCACATTAAGTTAATCAGGACCTATCACAGGGAGTGTGAAGAAAGCTCAGGTATGTAACATGTGCAGGATAAAACTACTTAGTTGAAAATTATATTTATTATTATTAATTAAATTCAGAATAAGTAAAAGTCTGTTATCCGTTTCTAACCTGATTAGAAGGGAAACTAACAATATTTATGTACAATAATTATACATTATGTCCACGCCAAACTGCGTAATAAATGCCTATATAGTTTTTCATAAAAAAGTTCATACTCACAATCAGATACCCAGTTATGAGCGTAGAACCCGATTTTTTCTTCCCTGCCTTCTTTTCTCCACTTCGCATAGTATACAGCTATCACAGATTATATTAATATAGGCAGCTATCCAGAATGGCGAGAATGGCCATTCCAGTAGGTAGCCCGAAAGAGAAACAACTGCCAATTTTTTAAGCTTCGTTATTTATTTATAAGTTGAGCTATTATTTATTTGGAAACAGTAAAGAGTTATCTATCTATTATATTATTAAGTATGAGACCGCTTGTGTGGGACGCGATATAAGTGTACTACATCTTTCAGTAACTGAGTCCGGGGCTAATGGCGCTGTTTCGTCATCTAAAACCCTCATGTGGCGTAATATGGAAGCTTACGTTGATTCGTGAGGCCGTGCTTTAATATCATCAAAGATTCTTTTAAGAAACTCTGATGGTACCCATGAACAACGAGCTGAATAATACTTGGTACAGCAAATCAGAATTGCTGTCCAACATGTAATGCATTCAACCTTCTGGCTTCGTTTCCTTCTGGCAGTGATTTGAAAATCTACTCTAAACATACTTTGACCTATTATTAATATTTCGTTTATTTATTAAAATAATTTGATATCTCTTGTTATCGAATTTAAAGAAGAAGAAGAAGAAAAGGAACAAACAACAGAACTAGCAACCGAACCAACAACAACGGAAACTGAACCTGAGCTAGAAGAGACTGAGGAACCAGAAGAGACCGAAGTATCAAAACTTGAGGAACCAGAACCGCCATCCAGGTATCAAAACACAGAAATAAACGACGACTTGCGGCGGTGAGCCTTATTTATTAATCTCACCATTAAAAGTTTCACGTTATCATATTACGTTCATCATCAAAGATGTCCTTTATTCCACATAACATAGTAATATCATATTCATAAGATCATGTTTAATTCCTAATAAGTTACTATTCAATTACCTAGAAATTGTATATAAATAGACGAGCTTTAAACTTAAGCACATAAAATATACATTGAATACACTGGTACAATACACTGGTACAAGAAAAAAAACCTAAATTAACGTAATCAATAAATGGTACTAACAGTTATATAGTATTTTACCTATAATTCCTTAAGACAAAGTATACCTACTAGTTGTTAGAGCTGGTGCTTACATTAGCCATTTAAATCACCTAAAGAGCCAATTATACATAGATATATATAAAATGAAAATTATACTGACGTAGATGAGATCGCTGTATAAAACATAAGTGGTCGATCTAGAGATTGTTGGTAGAAAATCAGTTAATGATTTGGTCTAAAAATACCTAAACATGTTTTGAACAGTAACACTAATTGAAAATTAGATATCTCATAATGATGTGAATAAAGAAACTAAAAACCATATTATGAACTATATAAAAATTAAAACTAAATAAAAACGGGGAAAAACGTCTAAAGATGAGTTAATGGTCCCAAACCGCTGTCATTTACCGGGAACGTTCCCAAAAGGCTGGCGGCGTTACCACGTTGTATAGCAATGCCTAGTCTTTGCGCAAAATAGACGCCAGCCTTATGGTCGCGTGTGACGTCTACCAGATGTTTGGCGACGTCTCGGTAGACCTTTAGGGCGCTAGGACCCCACGGATCCAAAGTTTCCACCCCAAATGCCGCAAATGTGTAACCATTTCCAATGGTGGCATATTTGTGACGGTTGACGGCCTCCTGTTCGTCTGAAAGATGGGACGCCGCCATAAAGAAATAATACTTTTGTATTTTTTTTAACTTAGGGTATAGAACATTTCACTAACTTATTTCTGGCTGGCCAGCTTGATATGATACTCAAAGTCCAATGCCCCAAATGCACATCTGAACAATATAGCAAAACTCAAGACCCGTCACGGAATTTATTACAGTATATCTAATAAAATTAAAATAACTTAGTTTTCATGTTTGTTTTTCAGCGTTGCACCTCTAGTCATAGACTCTGAGTCATCTGAAGATTGCCCCATGTCTCAATGGCAGGACTGGAGCCCTTGTGAAGGAGTTTGCGAGGATGGCAAGTTAATAGGGTATAAATGGAGAGAAAGATACCATCTTGTTGATGGTATACCTGTTGAGAAGTATGATCCTCATGTAAGTTTTGTTGTCACTGTTATTTTATTTCAGCAGACAGTCTTAGGGCTCATCTGATAGAAAATAGGTAAGGCCTCCTATAGATATTCGTAATAGAAGTGCTACCGATATATCTAACGCTGATCTGAAAATAGATAAGACTATGACAATACTTCGAAATAAATTTGAGCTTCATAATTATTAAAATTCGATAAACAATCAAACTTAATTAGAGCTTTTCGTTATAGTAGCTTAGTGGCTAATTGTACCTGCGTTTTTTCCAACGACGTGATTTCAAATCGTCACGGGATTTTTGTATCACTTAGGAAAGAAGTTTCGTGATAATGTGAACATTGTTACAATTACCACATGCTTACGGCACACATCGTAATGAAACCTACACATTAAGATTACATTTGTGTGAAACCCGCTAATTCGCCTTGGACGAGTGTGGTGATTATACCTTCTAAAATAGGGAAAATCAAGCCCAACAGTTAGATGTTTATGTACTAATTGTAACAATGCAAACTCAAAGGTTTTAAATTCTTTCAAAGATAAAACATTCACAAAGAAAAGAAGTTTCTAAGTTTTGTAAGAAGCACTACGACGTCTTTGAGAGAATTGAGTGCGAAGGAGATTGCGCTGACTCTGACATTGAAAGTGAAGAAGAAGAACCGGAAATCAAAGGTGATGAATAATATTTAATTGATTCGTTTTAAGAAATTAGCAATTCAATTTTAATCTATAAATTTAATTTAACTTTAGCCATAAACATTTATTATTTTTAATTTTCCAGTACAACGACGCATCATGCCGAAAATCATCCCAGGATCTCACTGGCGTTCGAACAAAAGAGAATTATACAGAACTAGAAACTAGTTTGTGCCTGTATAACATTTTAACAATATGAAAGCCATCAAGAGTGCCTATGGCCAAATTTGAATTTTATTGTCCTTCGGAACTAATTTTGTAGGAACAGAAATAATATTTTTCAGCACTAGCAGCCACCATGTGATCCTTAGCCCTTTTAATCGTGATCGTGCGCCCTCTATTACAATACGTTGACTTTGGGACCCTTGCTTTAAATTAGGGTGATTCAATAAATAAATAAAGTGTCAGAATCTCTACGTAAACCTCATACACCCTACTCATACTATTAAAACACTACCCTACTTTAGGGACCAAATACATCAGGTCCCTAAAGTTGGGTAGTGTTTTGTAAAAATAATGTATTAGAAATAAGTTTGTAGCAATAAATAGAGTTACAAGAAAAAAAAAGTAAAAACTGGAAGAAACGTAAAATTATAACAAAAAGAAATAATCCTGATAACTCTGTGCGTCAGGAGATGGACAAAAAATATATAGAGTAGGGTAGAATAGTGGGACATGAATATACGAAAAACTGTAAATTATTCAAATTTGATTAAATTAAATCTATTTTATCGTGATGGTTTATTGATTAGTAAATACATTCATTAACTTGAAACTTATTTTATTTGCAGCCCATTTTTACTATAATTGGGCTAGTAGCTACTGACTTATTACTAACTACAATGATAATTAGAACAGGTTGGACGTTGTTGTACTGTCCTATAAAGTACTAATTTAACTAATTATGACTGTTTTAGTCACTGGATGACAATGCTTGTTAAATACATTTATAACCGTTCCACGCGTGTATTAACAACTTTGTTTGTCCAATGTTTGTAGTGCAAAAAAGTGATACAAAAAAATAAAATAATGACTTGTTTTGGTAAGTTATTTTGTCAAAATTTCAAAGCTTTCTATTTGGATATTATTTTGCACAGCACTTTGAATTGCTATATAGCGTGGCAATGTAGCTAGCCTTCTAGGTTCACTTCCACCTGGCATTAATTTGCTACATAATTACACATGCATATGTATGTTAACTTAAAGACCTCGCGAGCTAAATTATGTACATCGATTTGCAACGTGTTGCTGTTTCAATAAAAAGACGAAAAGAAACTTCCCAGTAAAATCTGTAGCTAAAATTCTTTTACTTTGATATTGTCTGCCTGAGGCTTTCTTTTAAATAAATAAAAATATCTATTTAAATTAAAATATACACAAATTATAAACTAATATAACAAAGAAACTTACATTGTATTCCACCTATCCTTAATAAAAATAATATAAAATAAATAAATAGAATTTTATTGTCACCAAAAATTTGTACAAATATCAACCTCGATTAAAATTAAATTAATTAACACCTAGACTATTCCAAACTGGTATCCTTAGGTGTTAATTGTTTCCAGTGACTTATAACTAAATTTATCTAACAGATTGAATGTTCAACTACTCAAATAAAAATTTAAACATAAATTTGGAGGTAGTCTAAATTTTCAGTGAACTTAACGAAACGACTTGTTAATCATTCATATAAGTTTAATTGTCTGCAGAACGTGAATTCCATATGCTAGGATTTTAAGAACATTTCTTCCTGTAGTGACTTTGTTACAAAATGAAGTGCATTTTTTTTAAACGACTGCAAAAGTTTTTTTATATATACTTTTTGAAGAACTTTAAGGCTATATGTTGAATACTGAGCCTAGGTTATCGAAGTCAATGGGTAAAGGTCCGAGAAGGCTTGCCATGTTACCTCGGTAGATTGCTGGACTGATCCGGTGTCCAAGATAGAAACCAGTCCTCAGATTACGTGAAGAATTAATTAGGCGTTATGAGAGCTTTCTGCAGGGGCTCAAGGCTTTTAGGACACCACAATAGAGTCCTAGCAACATTGTATTAAAAATTCACAATGCAACATAACAGGGGGGTTGGCACCGCGAACGTGCCGGCTTTTTTGGAGCCGAACGGTACACGTGACGGTAGTAGGTGTCCTGATGGAATGAATTTAATTCCCTGGCGGCATGGCAAGCCTTTGCTGTGTGTGGGATGCGCCTTGCGTAAACACGTTGGCCGCATCCTATTTAGGAAATACGTCTAGGTCAGCCGGTTTAGCGGCGGAAACAACTGAATCACTCAAGCGGCGCAAATATGCAACTATCAGTTGAGTGATGTTATACGTTTGTGCCGTTTGCTGTCGAGACGACTGTGGACGGACTGTGGGGTCTTGAGGGCATGAGCCTCTACCAAAATTTATCGAAATGACTGATTGACTCTTCAGGTGATCAGAGGGCTGGTCGGCCAAATGGCGATTCAGTGAGAAAACGTAGCCAGCCTTCTCGGCACCTTACCCATAGAAGACGGTGATCTGGGCTCAGTATTCTACTTATAGTCTCGAGGGACTATGGGTTTCTCCCCAATACAATACAAATAAGTTAAGTTTTCTTGCATTGTATTCGATTATATGTAATTTTATAATTGTTCTGTGAATACAACATAGTTCATTTTGTATTGCAACATAATTATTATCTTAACAAATTCCCTAACATGTTTGACAAAAACATTTTGACTATCAAGGTTTACGCAGTACCATTCTCGTGGTGTTTCTGGTAAAAGTATGTGCTGCTTTCGACCAAGTCTGCGACCGGCGTCCTTTGGGGACAAGAACAAAACCTCTACCTCCAGACAACAGATTCTTAATCGAAATAGAAGACATTCGTGAAAATCTTTATATACCAAAGACAGAGTATGTTGGTAAGGTTAATTTTATAAATTCCTCTTATTAGACTGCAATTGAGTAAATGAGTTAAGCTAGTTATTTCTTGGTGATATTATGTGCATCGGATGTTATGTAGGTGGTATGGCCGACCCCTATTCGAGAAACCTGCGCTGCGTGGTGTGTATGTAACTTCAGTAGTTAGTCCCCTGAATTGCTTTATAAAATGTTGTTGGTTCACTGGGGTCCCGTACGAAATAGGGCTCGAGCCCGCATAAACCATCCCTTAGTTTGTGTATCAAACATTTGGTATCATGCACGAACCAAATTTTAGATACATTCAGTAACTTGTACACTTGTATGGACAGATATATACACTGAGGATGCCCAGACTTCTATAAACTAATATAAAATAAAGTTTAATCATATTCGATTTGATATTTATTATATGAACTGACAATTCATGAAATACCAAAGGTTCGAAATGGAATTATGATCATTTATTGCGTGAAGTAAGCACCAAACCTTTTAAAACCTTATTGCACCATACGGTGTTTAGAGTACGGTATCGAGGATGGAATAACCTGGCTATAGATTTCAGTACTCTCTTCTAAATGAAAGCCATCCGGCTTCCGACCAATACTGCCTCAATCCGTGCAGTAAGTATTTTTTTGTAATTATGAAGTGGTTGTATTTGAGGTCGCTGAAATTACAATCTTAAGAAAAATCCTAGGTCTGATACGGGGAAGCGATGTCACTGGCGGATCCGTAAAAATGTCTAAATAGAACAGCCAATACATGAGCCCTACATAGAATGGGGGGATCGCGCAGTGAGAAGAGCCTATATAGCCCCACGTATCGCTGAAGTGACGTGACGCGGTGGCGGATCTGCATGAGCTTCAAGCCTATAACTGGCAAGAGTATTCCCGTTTCGGAGTCCAGGACTCATTTTGGGTCCTTGACTAAACTAACCGTAGTTTGGTTACGGATTTGAGCTCACTTACCAACTGTACATGCATGGTGCTTGCATGGTGAAATAACCAAACTACCAAAGAAGCTGTTTGCGGTTCATAATAATAAAGATTATGTTTCAGTTCACCTCCACTCAAGAGATCCAAGTTACACATTCATTGCATTTACAATTTCACTACGTCAAGATCAAGTTGAAAACAAGAACAATCCTAGAAAACCGATTTTATTAAAAGCTGGAAAACTAGAAGTTCCACTAACAACAGTCAATGCTAAAAATCATCCAAACTGCAATGATACGATTATCGAATCAGATATATCTGCCAAAACTTCTGTAAAGGTAACCGAGTTATATTAATATGTAATACTAAATACTCCTAGTGAAGCGTATTCTGTGCTCGAGCGAAATAACAAGAGCTTCATGTCACGGAAAAAGTTGAAAAATGAATGGTAACGGATGAGTGAAAAAACGAATCGCAACGGACAAGTGGAAAAGGAATCGCAACGGACAAGTGAAAAATCTTCAACTGACAAGTGACAAAATGAATCGCATCAAAATTTTAACTTGAAGTGTTACGGGTAGATTGTTAATTTGTTTCTCCGATTTGAAAACCTTTATTATTTAACTCTTTATTTGTATCTTAGTATTAATCCTTATCAAAATAAATTACTTCACATTTAAGACTGCTTTGTATAACTTTTCGAATTATTCAATTTGGACATTCCATTCGAAAGATATCACGAGTTTAAAAATGTAAGAATTAGACCACGTGACTGTGACGCTTTTCCTTGAGCAAAAAATCGTAAGACAGGGGTTCTATATAGAAATTTCACTTCAAAAAGTATCAACTTGCATGAGAATGAACACCCATACTTGTACTATGGAAAAATAATAATATTACTTTCTTTCATGCTTATACTGTGTAAAGTGAGCAAGCTAACTGACAAGAACTGCAAATATTAAAACAAAATGAAAATACAATATAACTAAATGTTTTACTGTCATTTCTGTCCATAAGGTTCGATGGATAGCACCGGATAAAGACAACAAATGCGTTACAATATTCGCAGTTGTGGCCGTTAAGCCAGATGTATGGTATAGTTTCGAGGACCCCTTATCGAAACGAGTATGTGAGGATCGAAGGAAGGCTCAGGACATGCTACCAATGGAGAACGATGACTGTCGTGTTTGTAGTGATGCAAGATATAAGGTGAGTAGTTAACACTATCACTACCGATTTAAAGGTCGTTAAGAGTACCTGACTATTACATAATATTTTTTATCCATATTAGGACAATAATATGGATATTATTACAATCCATATTATAGTCCTAATATGAATATGATTACAATCAACATGCAAAAGAATATATCGCGATGACTCGAGATTATGCGAATGTATTAAACTGACTAGTGCACTAAGCTCAATGTTATGGATACAATACGTTCCTCTGAAGTAGGAACTGGCTTTTTAGGTATGGGCTCATATTTGATGTATGTCATTTCGAACTATGGGGCATTTGAAATGCTCGTTAATCTAATTGGGCTGAAATGCTAATATAATATGCTAATTTCAGCCAGGTGGTAGGGCGTTTGCCCGACTGGATGGCCACCACCCCTGGTCTAGAGTATGTCGCCATAACAACCTTGGGTTGTGTTCCGGCATTAATGACCAGGTTCCAGTCTCCCTTAAGAGAGCAGCAGCGAATTTGTAGCACATTTGGTGTTGCAAATATCCATAGGCGATGGTAACCGCTTTCCATTAAGTGGGCCGTCTGCCTGTCTGCTGAACTCCCGCAATAAAAAAAAAATATTATTACGCGTAAGATAATTGTGTTAAATGCCCGTTGCATCAGTAGCCGACTGTCGTCCTGGGGCTTAAACTAGCCACTATCGCAGATTCGTAATACAAATATGACATGTTTATTTCTTCTGCCAAATAGTTTTATATTACTTTCACCGAGACTAAATACTAAATGTCTCAAGATGGGCAACAAATTTATGTCGAAAGCCTAAAATCTTATAGGTACCTATCTCGACGGAAGGCTTTTAGTGTTTCACCTACATTTTGCCAATTTTCTCACACAAAAAATAATATATTTAATTATGTAGGAGTTTACGTAGGTACGTTTAAATAACGTACTTAATCAGAAACTAAATTGGTCAATGTCTACTTCCATAGACCAAACACATAATAAGAGGTGAGTTGCTTCGTATATTACATCTTACTACATATAACAAAACCTAAGGATAAAAATAATTTTTATCTTTTGTATTTCTTTCCACTAGTTAACATTCGAAGGTCTATGGTCCTACAACACCCATCCGACGATGTTTCCCAACACCACAAAACCGGCTCGATTCAGCGACGTAGTTGGCGCTTCTCACAGTAGAGATTACAACCTGTATAAATACAACTCCGAAGCAAGTATGGGCCTGAAGATGCTGGCTGAACAAGGGAACACTACACAACTCGAAGTTGAGATTGTGAAGAATGTAATTACTTTAGCATTTTCTATGATTTACGAGATTTGAAGATCCCTGTGAACATAAGACAAGAGTAAATCCATCCAAATTGAAAAGTGTAATTTGTATTCATGTATACGTATTATATAGTTATCGTAAGTCACTAAACAATTTAAATACCTATGTATTCACAGAGGTAACGCTGCCAGTCTTCTTTGCACACTGCCCAGTAAAGCGGTTTGGTTGAGCTGGTCTGATAGTTTATTTAATTTGTTGAAACTCGCAATATTTTTCATCCGTGCAGGAACGGAGAATGAATGCAATTTCCTACAGCCCGACAGCCTTTAATAAGAGGCGACAAAACACCCCACAACTAGGTGGCAGGATTTTTGCCCGTCTGGATTGCTACCGCCCCTGGTTTAGAGTGTCACGCCATAACAACCTGAGCTGTGTTCTGGCATTAGTGGCCAGGTTCCAGTCTCTTTTTACAGAGCGGCAGCACATTAGAAACAACTACAATGAATAGAATAGAATATACTTTATTGCATAACATTCAGATACAATTTAAGAATTTTAACTACAGAAGACAATAGGCGGTCTTATCACTAAAAGCAATTTCTTCCAGACAACCTTAGGATGGATTAGAGAAAATTGTGTGACATGTGGGTTTTGCAATATAAATAGAATGAAAAGGCATATATATATAAGATTTTGAGATGGTAAGTATAAATAGACATGGAAATAAGACAAAAATATACATAAATTAATAGACATAAATAAATAATAAACATAGAAATAATGTATAGAGCTATGTAAGTAAATATGGGGGGAATGTTCCTTCACGAGTCCGTTGAACGCCTGAAGAGAGCATGCCTGATTTTCACAGGAAGCGCATTCCACAGGCTCACTGCATGAACTGTAAAAGATTTATTGTAAAATCGCGAGTGATTTACAGGTGTTTCTAGACGTATGTTTTCCAATGACCTGAGGTGATGACTATGGCTAAGGTGTAAATATTTAAAACGCTCCTTGAGATAAAAAGGCGCTGTAGGATTAAATAGTATGTTATATAGAAGGGACTGAATATGAGCATTCCGACGAAGACGGACAGGAAGTCACTTGAGTTTAACACGAAATTCTGAGACATGATCATACTTACGCAAACCAAATATGAATCGGATACAAAAGTTATGGAGTCGCTCAAGTTTATTAAGTTGGCTTTCGGTGAGGTCAAGATAGCTGACATCGGCGTAATCTAAGTGGGGAGTAGGAGGGCAAATGTTACAAATGTATAGGCGATGATAATCGCTTTCCGCATCAGATGGGCCGTCTGCCTGTCTGCTGAACTCATACAATAAAAAAAACTAATGTACCGTATCTATTTTGTCAAAAACGGAACCTTTATTTCATCATAATATCTAAAATGTATGTCTGTCTGTTTGTATGTTATGTGATCCGTCTTTGTATTTTACACATCTTACCATTTGCCTTACTGTCGGATATAATTGGACATACTCGTAAGATCTATACAAGTAACGTCAAAATTCAACCGATGCTAAATCTACAGTAAGGCAAGAGGATGAATAGGAACCGGCCAATAGTCATTTTCTCGGAATGTACTGTGTCTATCTTAGATCATATAAACTCAATGGTGTCTATAGAGGTAGCAATATAGCAATACGTAATTTACATGCCTATACAGCGTTCTGTGAGAAATCGCGTAATAAAAGATTACTTGTGGTCCTCATACATGTAAGTGGGAGTGAAACATTCTTTCCGAAATAACAAGCAGTAAAATTTGGACTCGCCTTGTGACTTTAGATGAAAGAAAACAGTACAGATACTTCTATGAAACTTGATACTTCATGGACTCCCGCGTCCTCTAGGTTTAAAAAAAATACGACTGTTAGATAGCGCCTTTTGCTTATAGTTCTGGGCAAAGGTCACGAACTGCTTTGGTACGTTTCCTGGTTTAGTTTGATATGCAGTTCACGCCGATTTCCCTGCTTTTACCTTGATTCTTATAATTGAAGTTGCATAATTGTATATGTTATCTTATATTGTTTTTTTTATTCAGCTTGGACATAAAGTTCGAACAATAATAAAGGCAACAGGGCCGCCTCTAACGAACATGACCACAATATCGAGTTTCCGTGTAACCCACCAGCATCATTTAGTTTCGCTAGCCACAGCTCTCATCCCATCCCCCGACTGGTTCCTGGGTGTGGCTCATTTGGAGTTGTGTTCAGCTGCTCACCAAGAATGGGAAGAGAGCCTCTCGATCAATATGTATCCGATGGATGCTGGTACAGACAAAGGATCGACTTTCGATGTAAGTATCTTTTTTTTGTTTTGTTTGTAGGAGGGAATGGTCATTGATGGACCAGGGCCGGATCTAGAAGGGGTGGGGGAGGAAGAGGCAAGGTTCATGTCCCGGGCGTCCAATTCACATGGTGGCAAATTCAAACTAGGCACATTTTTATTATGTTAATATTGTTATTTAGGATCCCATACAATATAAAGATATTTTCTTCTAGGCGGCCAACGAAGAAATGTTACCTCCTCAAGCAATATCCTCCGCTGATATTATCAAAACATTGTCAAAAGAATCAGTGAAACCTTTCGCAAGGCTGCATTTTCAACTTATAAGAACATACGACACAGCTAGATGTTTAACGTCGGAGACCGTAACTGGTGAATCTCGAGGTACAGGTATCAGATATTCTTCTGGAAAATTATAAAAAATGTTGAATGGTTAAACTTCTGGTGAATGAAGACTGACATCAACGTTAATAAAAGTTTATAATTAAGTAGACGCAAACAAATGAAAGCAATATGTTATTGATATGGACCATTGTTGTGTTGAAATCGTTTATGCTCCTTTTAATAAAATGGCATCTGATATAGCAGAGAGTGATATAGGAGAGGCTGAAGACAGACCTCCATTCATCTGATAACCAGATGAGACGGGATTAATAAATCAATATAATATGACAAATTATATTAATTTATAAACCCGTAAATGTTTGAATTCTCAGACGACGGAGATGGTGAAAGCAGTACCGAGGAAGGAGGTAATGAAACCGATGGTGGCAAAGGTGACGGGGATGGGTGGGAACCAGAGCCTCAATATCCCACTGTGCAAACCACTACGAGGTGCTTATTGATTTTTTTACGTAGTGTAGTTTGCAGACTATTATATTTTTTTAAACACTTCATTGCAAATAAACTAAAACTAATTAAAAAAGGGAGAAATACCTAAAGATAAAATATTGGTCCCAAACCACTGTCAGACGAACGGAACGTTCCCAAAAAACTGGCGACGTTGCCACGTTGTATAGCAACTCATGGTCTTTGAGCCAAATAGACGCCAGCCTTCTGGTCGCGTGTGACGTCTATCAAACGTTTGGCGACATCACAGTAGACCTTTCGAGAGCTAAAACCCCACGGACCTATTTGCGGCGTTTACTGATTATTTTGTTAAACTTATAGTAATATATTTTAAATACTTACACTTAGCTTTAAGAAGTGCTTAGAAAAGCTATGAGAAACCTTGGGTGTATTTAAGATACTTTATAGTTTCTATTTATTTTCATGACAATTAAGTACTTGCAGTTTAAATTATTTATTAATCCATAAAAATATAAAACGTGCTAAGTAGTCTCGTAGTCTTTACATACTTTTTGTTTCTTAACGGGTAGGCGATCCCAGGTTTCGTCTTTCTTCAAGAATTGAACCCATATTCATAACACTTGGATAGTGCAAAGGTACCTCATTGACAAGAGAACAACATAAGATAGGTACTTAATTTTGGAAATTGCCAAAAATCCGACGAAGTAGTTATTTAAAACAATCACCTAAACTACCACGCCATTATGTCAATTCAAACGCGAAATTCGGAGAAGTATATTGTTATTAATTTAAAACTCACTTAACTGTTACAAAGTAAGAAGACTCACTTGATTGAGATTAAAATTACATACTGTTAAAATTTCTCTAATGACTGGTTCATATATCTAAACTGGCCTTAACATTATTTGAATATTGACATTACTTGTATGGAGGTCTGGGTGTCTGGGATCGGCCCCAGAGAAAGCAGTTGTATTTTATATTACCGATAACAAAATTGCAACTTACTTAATTTGGGGTATACAATATGTATTTCTGTCTGCCGTATATTATTATAACTAACTGGTTCAGTCAGCCCAGCGACCTAAAATGTGGCTTGACCTCCGAAACAAGGACACGCTACCTGTTTCTGTCCTGTGCGATTTCTTGCCAGTTATGAGCTTGAAGCTCACATAGTTCAGCCTCCACTCTATTCTTCCATCGGTACATGGGGGGATCGACCGGGTGTGGCCCATCCGTCTCAAAAAATCGTCTCAAATAGGCCCTCTTTACGCTTTTATCCTCTCCCATCCGTTCCATGTGACTGAACAGAGGCGGTGAGATTTTATGATGTCTATTATTATGTTAGGCTCGGCCTCGAGAGTTTGTTGTTTATTATTATGATAATATCAAAAATTTACTGATAGTAGGACAAATTAACATTCGCTAAGATGTAGGAAGCGGCCATATGTGGGCGAGATTTGAAATATTATGAATAAAGTTTGTAGAATAATTGGACTAATAATTGAGAAATGTTTGGTTGTAGTGAAGGCCCGCCATCGGTTGATCCAGAGTCGGGTCCCAATTGCCCAGTCACTACGTGGGAGGAATGGATGCCTTGCGAAGGTGATTGTGTTGATGGAAAGGTGAACGGTATGAAGATCAGATTCCGTTATCACATGGTTGATAATGTACCCGTCGGAAAATATATCGAGGGCGTAAGTATTTTTATCCACACTTCTTTCACTTTTGTTTTTATAATTGGCGTATCTTTTTATTTCTTTTTAGCCAGTCTAGAGAATGCTACTACTATAACAGCCTCGTGTTGTTGTTATGGCAATAGAGGCACTGGCTTAGCTTGCTTTAGACGGGCCTTGAACCAAAATATGTTAGGGGGGCCAAAGGAAGGGTAAATTATTTTTTATAAGAAAAAAACAACAAAATGCTCGAATTGATTTTAAATAATTATATGTTGATTTAAGTTACTAGTTATACTTAATGCTCCTTGGAGCCAAGTTAGACAAACAATTCAAATCAAAAACATACTTTTCTCGCCTTGTTCCGGCAAGCTTTTTTTTTATCAAATCATCCATAGCTAAAGACGATTTCAGTTTTTGTAGATTTTCTGCCTGTATAGACAATAACGATAAGTCTGATTGCAGTTTCTGTTAGTTCAGCAGTTATTCTCAAAAATGTTCAAGATTATAGGCATTTTAAGATTTTTTGCTTACACACTTTCGCTGCTGTAGCATGGCGGCCCGAAAGTGTAAACCATAAGTTTATTTATGTAAGTTGAGATCTTATGACGTGATTGACAGGGTCCATCGTATGAAGAAAAGGAAGTGCCAAAAAGATGTGAACAAGAGGTACAAATCAGTGAAACAGAAGTCTGTGAAGATGATTGCGAAGATAAAAATGGTAAGAGTCGTACTTCAAAATAAAACCCAAAGAATTTCAGTCGGCCTTCAAAGTCTTGAAGAAAAACAGGGATTTATATTATCGCGTTTTAACGTAACGTAACGTCCATTATTGATCGGAGTATGCTAATAAATGAATTAATTAATATGCTTTGAGTGTTAAAATAGAAATTTAACAGAAATAACGATACTATAGTAATAATAGATTCTTCCAGACAACCTTTACATGGACAAGAAGTTAGATAAGGACAATGGTATGTTGCATACTTGTCAACATCTTATACATAAATATATACAAACATGATATAACATAGCACGTTCCAACTGTAGCTCATAACACCCGAAATGTTCCGTTAGCTGTTCCACAGGGCGACTGCGGTCGTTGTGGTCGTGGCGAAAACGTAATGACTTCATCACGCAACGACCCATGTCAAGAGGTGGGTGAATAACCGTTCCACTTGGGTTTACAATTGTAATAATCTATAATGAAACGTAGCCTATGTACTGCTAATGTAATAAAAGAAACTAAGATCGTGCGTGCATACACGAAGAAAGAGCCAAAGATTCTAAAGGATTTACAACAGCTCTGAGCTCAGAAAAATTGTAAGATTTTGACAACAACGGAGTTTCTATGGCTGTTGGAAAAGGCACATTAGAATAAAAGTTGATATTTTTAACACAAAAAATACATAGCTCTGATTTTAAAAACAATCAATATTCTTCCGTAATATTTATAGACTTTTTTAGGTAACCTAAGTTCCCATAGTACTGGGGCTTTATCTGCGTTATTATTAAAGATTTTAGTTGTGGCCGAATGAGTCTTATTTTAAGCCTTAAAATTAACGCCGTTAACGTATGGCCACACACGTATGTTATATGAACTTATATGTCAATATTTAACGTCATTAATAACAATGTCGCATCTCAATAAACGTATTAAATCCATAGCCATCTGTGCTAAATTTTTAACATTAACCCAGATGAAGCCCCTATCTTAATAAGAAACTAGTAAAGCCCTACACTCTTTTGTTTCAGCCCTGGCAGAACAGAGAATGTGGGATGGCGAGTACGAGTGGTAGTCCCGAAATATTTTTAACTCTATTTGATCCACATGACACACGAATGAAATATAGACTGTGTGTTATTCTAGTTAACCGCATAGATGTATTTAACATTTGTAACTCCTGTAAATATACTTTTGAAAAAGAAAGATAGCGTTTGTTATAAAAGTGCACAATATTTAATATTTATTGACTGAGATTGATTACCTTACCTACCTACTTCTACTCAGCGTAGAGAAGATAGGAATACAATAATGTACATTTTAGAGGCAGTGGTTGTTTGATTGCATCAAGGACTTATAAAATGCTAGCTAAGGTTTTGGCGGGAATTTAAAGAGTGATCTTCTGTTGTACTGTTTTCTTTTTCAAAATTTTAAGAATGGTCTAAAATTAATAGTAATTGTATGATGTTAAAATGCAACAAGATCATCGAGTGTGAAAATTAATCTTAATTTATTCATGAAATCTCTACGATTTGTGTTCATATGCTTATCAAACATAGTTGCTCATGTACTATATTTGCTGTTTACATCAAAACTTTATATGGATCTGAGATATAGTGAAAATGATCATAATTCAAACTTTAAGATCTTTTAATAGGCCTTTGGTTATATAACGACTATCATGATTGTTTCGAATGTTTTAAATAAATAATAATAAAATAATTTTTTCTCTTAATTTTAAAGGATTATTTGTTATTAAGTTGGTTTTTCAAGTTAAATTTTATTTTAATCGTTTTGAAGATAGTTGAAAAAAAAATTTATGTGATAAAGTTTCTTGTTTGTAATCTAGTGCTTTTGTAATCTTGTGCCCAAAGGCCTACCAAAAGGTAATCTATTTTTACCCTTTTTTTGCTTTTCCTTATTCACCTGATGTAAGGAAAAAAATATCATACTTGTGCGATTACTGTAAGATAAAAATTTTAAAGTTCAAAGTCTTGGGTTTTCGCCATTGAAACCTTTTTTAAGGACTTTGGGCGTTTACTTTATGAAAGCGTTGAACAACCCGGGCGTCAGGAGGCTATACGAAGATTTATAAAATCAGACTTGGCTGTATGGACTAAGATTCCTTTGCCTGCCTTTTTTTGGCGAATTCTACTACTATTACTGTTAACTGTACTACTATCAGGGCGTTCCATCAGGGACTCACAACGACCACGTTCACGACCGCGATTTTTCCCGTTCCACTTGCTTGCGGACGTTATAATCATAAAAGCTGGTGGAATGGGTTATGGAGCGTTGATGTCATTAATGTCATACGCAAATGTCATTGGTTGATATGAAAATCGCGCCTTTTTCAAAGTGTAGGGTTGATTGATTTATGTTAAAAGACATATTATTATAGCCATTTAAACAAAATGTCCTTAATTGGTTCAATTGGGTATCAGCTACTTCATCGCGGTAATGATTCAGAGGAAAGCAATTCGTCTAGCTCAGATGAAGAGTGGAGGATAATTTTAGAAAACCGTAATACTAAAAAACGTGATCTCAGGCCACGTATTACACAATATGAAAATGTAGTCGATCGTTATTCAGATGAAGATTTTAAAAGCCACTTTAGACTTTCAAGAAATACATTTAATTATCTATCTGTCTATCTATAATTCTGCATTCTGAGTTATAACTCTTTCGTATAATTCTGCAGCAAAAGCTATGTCTACAAACAATGAATTTCTCATTAATTATATAGTTATATTCAAGTCAAGGATAATGAAAACTGATTATAAATAAATTATGTAAATAAAATGTTAATAACAAATAAAGGAAAATGATAGAGGGCTGTTTAAAATACATTAAAATTAATTTTATAAAATTAATAAAGAAAGATATTTTCTCATTCGCCAAAGTATAGTAAAGTTTGTATCAAAATTCGCGCCTTTGTCAACGTATTAACAAGAGAGAATTAATGCTCTGTGGTCAACGCCCACTTCGACCCACCTTTTGACATGGGTGGTTGTGAGCGTTATGTGATCGAAAATGATGACGTCATTAGTGACGTTTTCGCCACGACCGCAACGCTCGCGGTCGCCTTGTGGAACGGCTAACTGAGCATTTTGGGCGTTGTGCGTTACTGGTGGAACGCCCTATATATACTATACTTAATACTTTTTAATTTCCATATTATTAATTTGTAGGTTATAAAGTATTATTTTAATATTTTAACATTTTTAACTTGAATAAACAGTTTTCTTCTTCTATTCACGGAGTACTTTTATTTTCTATTATATTAAATTCAATTCTATATATGGAATTTATAATAACTAACTTAACTAAGTAAGTTTTGGATGGCATCTTCATCAGAAGAAAGCTTTGCATGGACAAACGCTTCAAGTGACTCTTCAGAAGACAAAATGTGAGCTATTTTGTGTAATTTATAATATCTTTATATCGCGGTAATGTTTCATTTTGGTGGTTTAGGGATGTAGAGAGAATGAAAGTAGAATCACAAAACAAATGTATGACAGCATTGTGTATGACGATCAAATAGCAGAAATGTTAAAGAAAGGTCAGGTAAACAGCACCTCAAATAAACGTGCATGAATAAATTAGTGAAAGTAGATGAAGCCAAAGTTGTTTGTCAGGATCATCGCTAGTGGAGATCCATGGTTCTGTCTACCCCCATGGGTAACAAATGTGATAAAATGTATATATGTTGTATTACTAGTGAATTTTTATCGCTATCACATATTAGAATTCAGATAACTTTCATCAGCCATCACTGGTTATAGCTAGGGTTGCCATCCGTCCGGGTTTTCCCAAATTCTATTTCTGTATATCTAAATTAAAAATAATTTCACTTATAAATGCAAATACCCATTACTATCCTATTGTTGTTTCTAGGCTACATCAGTACATACATTTAACCTTAATTGTATAAATTATTTCAGGGCTCAATCAGACAACGACAACAACAATGATCAACCAGATGACGATTCTGAATATGGGAGAAATTATAAGAAGAAACTGCACAAAGAAATATTCAGTGATAGCCAAAACACAGTAGAGCTACCTAAGAAAGCAAGTAAAAGAAGAATTACATTTGTGCCATCTGATAGTGATGAGAATGTGGCTGCTCCAAAGAAAAAAATTAAATCAGAACCAAGAAGTGATAATGAAAGCCATAAAAAGAAAAATAGATGTGTAGACACCAACCAAGACACTTCTGATGAGGAGAGGTATCTCAATTTAAAAGTGAAAGAGGAACTTGTACTAGCAGGGTCTATGGCCAAAAACAACCATAGTGAGAACAAGGAACTGGAAGGTAACATTAAAAAAGAAACTGAAAAGGAAAAGAAGAAGCTAAATAATGTATATGAAGACACAGAGGTTAAAGAATATAAAAAGAAAAAAAAGAAATCAAAAAAGAAAAGAAACTTAAGTGAAACAAGTGTCATGTCCATTGATCAAAATGAGCCAATATTAAATAACACTACAATGATATCGTTAGAAAACTCAAAAGATGAAATTTCCATTATTGAAAAAGTTACTCCTACTCAAAATGGCATCGCACACACTGACAGTATATTGCTATCAAACAAAGATACTAAGAGGAATAAGAATAATGTAAGTGTGAGTCAGGATATTAACACCGATAGCAATACTTCACAAATAATATCAGAAAAAAGTATTCATACATCCAGAAAAATGTCAGAAAGATTAATGGTAGAAGAAGATGATTTAGAACCAAGTAGATATAATAAAGATGAAGGTGTCACATCTTCGAGGCTTAAAAAATATTTAAAAACCAATTCACACTTGAAGCCTATCTCAGCAAGTATACAAAGCCATCAAGAAATTACCGATGAAGATGAAATATGGTTAGTAAAATGTCCAAGTGAACTGGAGTCTAGCTCATTTGAAAACAAAAAGCTCATATTAGAAGGCAAATTTAAGGTAAAAATGGTTGGCCACACTTATGAAGGTAACACAACAACAGTAGATGACAGAGTAGCCATGATGTCTATTACAAATAACCAGTTTGTAATCTCTAGTCTGCCTCTCGCAGGTGTTATACATATGCAGAGGAGAATCCCTAAACCTCGTTTACAAGAAAGTAATATGATTGATAATAATTTATCAGATTTCATACCTCTTCCAGCAACAAAACGCAGGCATCCTCTATTTGGTGCTAATTTCAAGACCTGCATTAAGGTACCAACAGGAATTGCAGAAAAACTGAGATCTACACAAAGTATAGATTTAAATGTAAAGAAAAAGAAAAAACGAAACAAAAAAGAGAAGATAATGAGTGAGGAGAAGGATGATGACACTACCCTTGAGCTAAAAGAAGAGGAACAAGAGGTGAGCAGTAAGAAGAAGAAGAAAAGAAAAAGTAAATCAGAGGAGGAAATTCCTCACAAAAAAATTAAACATAGTATGAAGCATAATTTTATATCACCTGAGACATGGGACTCGGAGAAGGCAATAGAAGAAAATTTATTTAATTTTTAAATAATTAAATATCTACTATGATAATAAATCATAATTTTTTTAAATACCCCACTGTTTTGTTGTTACTTCTCTAAAGCATTTATTACATTTCTAGTTTTTTATCATTTACTTGTATGCAAACCAAAAAAGTTCAAAAGTAATTAAACAGGAATTTTGAATCTGTTCAAAATTAATCTTTGATAGTACAAGTTTTTTTTTCGATTTGTACGAAAATGTAAAAAATTAACGAATTACGTGTAAAGGAACGTACAAAAGTGTGTTCAAAAATATGATCATCGTGATTGACTATTTTATACTTGTTAATTTTATTTAGGGCAGAAATCATTCAAAAGATGTCAGTGTATTACCATCAAAAGGTACATTCTCTTTGAGCAAGACAAAGCATATAAAAATCAACAAATATTCTCAAAAAGTATTATTGTAATTCAAAAATTTCAAAGTTTTTCTATTATTCTGAACAATCTTTATTACGTCATCGTGTACGACATTGTCAGGCAGTTTCCAATGAGAAATTCTAAAACATCTAGAATTTTTTTACATTCATACCTTTATTTATTATGCTAACCAAGCCTTCAAAACCTGCGTACAAACGATTTATTGGCACTAGCCTAAAAGTAGTATTTCTTGCCGAGGCATTAGGATTTGCAGTGTCATACGGTGTGTGGTACAAGCTCAATACAGATCGAGGTAAGATGTTCTAATTTACAGGAGAAAGCAAAGGCCATTTAACAACATAGCGTTTGTTTGTTTCTTGTTATATGCGAATGAAAAACATTACGATGACTCATATAATTTCGCTTTCCTCACTTTTATAGCAACCTTTCTCCCACGAAGTCCTACTTATACGGGCCGGCACTGCAACTGCTATATAAACAATAGATAATTATGTGATTTGCTTGACATCAATTTAATTACTTTGTTATTTTATAAATAGCACATGGTTTGTCACTGGGTCAATGAATGCATACAATTTTACAAAATGAAATATTGAGCTATAGATTTTATTATTGATGATTTAGATTATACATGTATTGTATAGGTCCCCCTTACAAGTCAACATGTTACACTCGTATGGTGTGTTTTAACAGCACGGGTACTAGATTGGTTGACTATTATGGTTGCTGCTCTGCTACTTTCGATTATAATTTGATGTTGTTTGATTGAGCCTTCTTCAATAAACATGCTCTATGAAACATAAAATAATTTATTGGAAAACTTAAGTTTATTAAAATCAATACATTATTGTATTGTGCAAATGTTTAAGGCTTATTTTGAACTAGCTGTTTCTTGTGGCTTCCCCTGCATGGATCAAAAATAGTCACAGCTTGAGCAAACTTTCACCCCTTTCTTATTTAAAACATGATGGATTTTCATACAAATTTTTATCCTCCTTTTTACCCCCTTAGGTGTTGAATCTTTAAAAGCACTGATACATGTGTGTATGTATATATACCTACATGATCATTTCATTTCTGACCAGAAACAGGTATACAGAATTTTGTGCCTCTTATTTTCATGGTCCTGATCCCAGTAGTTTGGGCTGTGTGTTGATATGTAAGTCAGTCTGTCAGTAAGGCCAAGAAATTTGTATTTTGTACAAAAATTTATAATAAATATTTTATCTGTTAGCTCAATCACTTGGGACCTATAATGACAGCAATCTGTATCTTGTGCAGTTTATTACTAATTGTATGCTTCAATCTCATCTAGATCATCTCCCACATTATTCCTCCTATACCTATACATGTACCTTACAAGTAATAACTGGACACTGAACGACCTTGTTTTCCCCAATGTTGGAATTGGCTGGAAGATTATCCATTTCAACACCATCTATCCATCAATACCAAATCATACAATGACTACTCATAAAAAACAACTTAGTATGGCTCAGATAGATATGAATGTATTTATTTCATACTTGCACTAGCTAGCTAGCTGACCCGGCAAACTTTGTTGTGCCTCCAAATCATTTTTACTATATTCCAAGCACTTTTTTCATATTTACTCACTTTTTAAACCTTCCCTGGACTTTCACAAATAACTCAAAATCAAAATTAAGCAAATCAGTCTACCTGTTCTCGAGTTTAAGCTAGACTAACGAACAGATTTTAGATTACTTATTTAACATTTTAAGTCTAGCAGTTTTCAAAGCAATTTTACTTACCCTAGCAACATAAAATGTCTTTACTTAATTATTATGTATATGGTAAATTCTTGGTTTTTTTTAAATGTATTTTGAAGGAATAGGCACAAAGTTTAGGCAAGTAATTTGTATGAATAAGGACTGAAAGAGCTTGGTAGCACAAAAATTATTCCCATGCCTGTGTTTAAATATTTTTGTAAAAATAGATTGTATACATAGATAGGGTCATTTGTGTTTTATAGTTGCAAGAATTACACTAGTTTATGTAGATGTTGCCAATTTCAGAGTTAGGTACATCCAAAATTATGTCTCTAGAACCAAAAAACCTCGGAGAACCTTACTGTCTGCCACTATGAGTTAATAATTTCACTGGCTGCCACAACCTGGTTGCTAGTGCACCCCTGGGGTTTATTGCTGCAACTTCATCTGGATTAGTATTAAAAATTTACGGTCTTATTCATATTGAAGAGTAAGTTTATAGGCTTTTTTATAGTTCTTAAAGAAGCCTACAAACGCATCTAAATTAATATGAATAAGATGACCATTAAACTGTGACAGAATGTGTCTCATGTAAAGCGTTAAAAAATAGCCACACTAGTGTTTATTCCTATGTTATCTATCAATATTTAACTTAATTCCCAATGTTGCATCTCAAATAACTCATTGAACCCATCAACATATGTGTGCATCGGCTTACATCTGTAACACTATGGCAGGTGAAGCTGCAACATAAGAGTTCAAGATGCAAATATTGACAACCATTCAATTATTTACAGAGTTCCGCCTGCACATGTATAGAAACCACAACTGGGTGTTGGAAGGTTATTACGGACTTGGTGAAAAGATAGCTGGTCAGAAAACCCGTGAGCTTGACCTGAAAGTTTGGTCAAACGAGGGCAAAATATAATTGGTGAGATGAGTGTTGCTATTAGGGCCACTTTTTGGGTAGTCACGTTTGGAGCGATTGGTTATTCACTGTTCAAGGTGGTCAAACCTGATGATGAACTACTCAAAAAGGTTATCAATCAATCATTTATTTATTTTTATTGTGGTCACTGGCTGTGTGAACTAACTTGACAAAACAAGTATAGAAATATGATAATGAACTTATTTTCATTGACTATGATGATAAAGGTTCAGTATTCTAACATACAGAAAACAAATGATAATATTGTGTATAGATAGGGATTAAGAATGATTATTTTATACATGTTTTCAGTTATTTTAGATTAAATTGAATTTATATATTCATACTATGACATTTAATTTAGAAAAAACTGTAGTCTTGTGTTGTAGTGCTCTAAAACATTTATTATGTTACCTTGTGCATGCCCATTACTTTTTTAATTCTCTTAAAACTTGTGTTTTGTGTTGTGTTATTAGTTTATTCATTATCCATTTTGAATAATACTTAACATTCTTTGTGTCTATTTGTATCCATCCAAATTTTTGATTTAATTTCATATATCATCAAGTTTGATCCATTTTGACATTGTAAAAAGTGATATGGACAATTTTCATGTTACATTGTTTTTAGTAACAAAGAGTTTTTATTTCAGTTTGACGAAGGCTCCAAACACACAGACACAAGAAGGCTGTCAAGCCAAACAATAGCTATCCTAAAAGACGCTGTTGACCAAAATTCAGAAACTAGTAAAAAAGTTGATGAATTATTGAAGAGAGGGAAATGAGTGACAAAAGTAGTGTTCTAGAGAGATTAAGTAGAAGAGATGCACAACGCTTAGAGAAACTGCAAAAAGCTCACAAGGCTAGAGAAGAAGTGGACGCTTGTAATGAAAATGAAGATTTCTTTTCTGGTACATTTAAAATTAAATCAGAGTACATAGAAGATTTACTAACCCAAGTACCTACTTTAAAAACAAACTCATTGCCTTTACATTTTGACAATATTAAAAGGGAAGTAAATGAATTGCAGAAATATGTTATTACATCATCATTTTTCTTAAAGGAGTTTAACATGCGCAAGTATTTGGGAATTGTCCAGAATTTACAAACTAAATGCTATGAGTTAGAGGATAGATTTGTACCGAGGAAAAAATTTGGCTTCTCAAAGAAAAAGCTTCCTAAGTCTCACAGTCAAAAGCAGAATTCCCTAGATGAGAACGATGGAGCTGGTAAACAGGACAGCAATAAATGGGACGAAAAGTTATTTGGTTTTGATTCTGTAGAGAACAAAGTGTTGTTATTGGAGAATGATGAACTTTTCCAACGAGATGTTGCTTTGCGTAATTTGAAAAATTGCACCATTGGTCTTAAAGGCGTCATGGGGACTCTGCATATGACTAACTTAGATAACTGCATAGTACTGTCTGGACCAGTGACATCATCAGTTTTTGTTGAGAAATGTATTAATTGCAAAATTGTTACAGCATGTCAGCAACTTAGAATGCACACATCAACAAATTGCGATATATACTTGCATGTAACAAGTAAAGGTATTGTGGAGGATTGTATAGAAATCCATACCGCTCCATATAATTTGTGCTATGAAGACTTGGAGAAACACTTCAACATGTCATCTTTAGATAGGAAAAGCAATAATTGGGATCGCTTAGATGATTTTAATTGGTTAGCACCCGATATACCATCTCCTAATTGGTCAGTTCTGGATGTTTCACAACGTATCACATCATGGAATGAATGGTGGTCCAAAATACCTTCTTAATATATTTCAGTGTCAGTCATGTACTGAAGCTTCTAATACTCTACATAGGGTAATTGTGGTATAGCCGTAACACTTGCGTTTAGTAACTTACTACACATGCTTTTTTGAATGTACAGTAACTTTGGATACAAATTTAATAGGATTGTATACAAAATGTTAACTAACAAATTATGATTATGAAGAATAATAAAAGTAACTGTAAAAATATGTTAATGATAACTCCTCTATTTTGCAGAATAAAAATACAATCTTTCAACACATTTGCTCAAAAAATGCATATGAAATTATATGACATTTGAAAGTTAAAAATTAGACAACACAATGAAACGTTCAGTAAAATAGGCATGTAGATGAAAACAAAAAATATGAGTATTCCACCAAGGAGTTTCACATCACGAAAATAGATAACTTGAATAATCGAACCTCCTTGGAAGCTCCTTTGGGCAATACATTTTTTTCACTTTATTACTATACAGAAAATGAAACAAAAGATGTAGTTCTAACTTTGACGGCGCCCACATGGCGCCATTTGCATATGTACACTGTTTTCATGGTCGTTAGGACTTTCCAACTGAATATTTGTTTGTTTCATATCTATTGTACTGTTCGGCAATGCGTTGAAAAACATCGTACTGTAACACACGTACGGTTGTTGGTTTTTACAAACTCGTGACTATGGTAAGTTCTAGAATTCGTTTCAGGGTTATATCTACTAGTTTGTAAAAACCAACTTACCGGACTATTATCATAAATAAATATTAAATGATTCTACTATATTTTGCAGGAAAATTTTAGAATCATAGACATGTTCAGTTGGCACAATGTATCTGGTCCTTCCTGAAGTTTGCTTACGAAATGGAACTTTAAAATATAGTCGATTATTATGAATTCTGATTATGTTTTAGTCATCAATGTTTACTTATTTTGTTAATCTTTTACCATTTTTATAATCAAAAATGCCATTTTTTGTTGTTTACTAAAATTTATGTGTGTTGCAGTTTAGAAAGTCTTACCGGTATGCAAGTGCACTTAAATAGAAGGGTATTCCAAATTTCATCCTTATGCAATCAACTAGTTTTGTTTTATTCACAATATTGTCCTTGGTGTAAAACTGTACTTTTGTCTCTACGGCCATTTGTTATGAAGCCCCTTTCAACGATTTAATTAAATTATTATTCTATAGTACCAAATCCAAGTCTTTATGGTATTGTAATTCCATAGCTAAGTTGGATAAAGGTAAGACCAGTAATTAGGGTAAAGATACTGCGATACTAAGCGCCATCTGTTATATGTTTTTCTGCAACCATATCTGTTTACGAATCTATTTGCTTCTTTCTTTAACGTGAGCCATAACAAATTATGCAGTTTAACTCTGAAATTGTAATTGCGTAGATAATAAAAATTGTAATAGCATTTATTAATTTGAGTAATTATTTATAAAATAAAGTTTATTTAATGAAGTTTCTAATTTTATTTCGGATATTTTAACTATAATGGTCTAAGATCCCATGAACGGCTACCTGTATGTATTTATTTTTGCACATTGAGGCCCCTCCTATACCTACCATGCATGAGGTGGGGACTCACTAAGCTTAAAGTGGTGGTCGCTCGGGCTAGACAGGTATCGATTATTGACGAATTTTGAAATCGAAAATCCATTTGACCACGTCTGCCTTTTTGAAATTTGAAAATAAATGATTATTATTATCGGAAAATAAAAATGGCAGACCATTATTTTACTTTGTGGTAGACTTAGAATTTTGAAAAAAATAAAAATTTAGAAAGTAATTTACCAGATCTGCCATTGATATACCTACTTTATTAATTATCGTCTTAAAAACTTATATTGATCACGGCAGACGTCTACGTTACGAACACACATCAATATATAATAAAATCTTAGCTACTACCCGGTCAGATGTATATGTTTTCCGTTCGCTGTTTTACATTAATATAATTTACTTGCGATTTACTTTATCACTAATTAAATATTTTATTTAATCTTAAAAAATATAATAAATTGTTATCATGTCTTGTAACAAATAAAAACTGGCTATAGCACTTACCCAATTTTAATAACCTATACACAGCGAATGATTCTCTAGAGAACCTGTGGTTGTGAGCGTCTTTAGAGACGACAAACTTTTTGTTATTTGGTTACGAAACCATAAAAAATATTGAAACCAAAATACTCCATATCCCAAAAACTAAGTATTCAATTGATATTCCCCACAACAATGTTCGTTGAAAGTATTTTTCAAGCTGCAACTTTCAGTATTTTGAGTGGGCACACGTTTCAATAATTTTGGTAGGTTGGACGTATACATAACATTGATTATAAACGTTTTTCAAGGCCACCTCTTGTAATTTTTTTGCTATTTCACTACACAAATTTTGAGCTCCATACAGACAATGCCTCCTCGTCAAATTTAATGCATATATATTCTAGTAGTTGATAAGAAAAATTACTGTGATAGACAGATGAACAGATGTAGATGATGATATACATGACGATTTCATACAGATTCCGTTTTGGGCACAATGGCTACGGAACCTTGACCGATGGCTACGGCCACTGATATCCACCTCTATAAGCAAACTGCTTTCTAAAGCTGGGTGACAAATAAGCCATTAATATATTCTATGTTTCATTAAATATAAACGGCGCAAACAAACACACATATTGTATATTCCTAAATTAATTCCACTAGCTATGCTTGTGTTATGGGTATATAAAATGTACTGCTCAGGGGCCGATCCCAGACACCCAGACCATAGTAAATAACGGAGAAAATATGTTTCCGCAATTTACTATATCAGGAACCGAACCAGGAGCCTCTGCGTTGCAGTGAGGTAGGCCGGAAAAGGCTTAGGCCGCTCAACCACAGGGGCCGTCAAAATAATATATGCAGGGCAAAGAGGAAAATAAAATTACCAAAAACAATAAATATTAATTCATTATTATAACTAAATATATAAATTCAAACCGTCAAGACGCACAGAACAATCACAGAAATATTAAAGAAAACCATACAATTATACAGTCTAGATATGTAAATATAATTTTAATATTATATTTAATTTCTTATTGGAATAACATCCAGATTTAGCTAAAAATATTATTTTCAAATGTTTATTATACATTTTGGTAAAGAACGTTTAATTTATTGTGCCCGTTTGTACTAACCAAAACATTTTTTATATTAATGTATAAAAATGTAATTTGTTGTCAATATTTAGTAATTTATTAGGAAGCCAAGTGTAATCTCTACTAAACTCTATGAAATCTCTACATTAGCTTACAGAAGCGATTCCTAATTTAGTATAAATATCCACCTATTGTCTGAATAACTATTACCGCCGCAAAGTTTGGTTAGAACTATAACTAAACAAATCAGAACCATTCGGTTTAAAAAATAAATAAATGAAAACCATTCTAAGAAACAAAAATATAATCAATGTGATTATGTCTATCATATATGTATGTCCTTTGCACTAACAAAAAGTGGAGGCATTTTTTTATATAATACATTAATAATAATTACTAATTTAAATTACGGATTTAACAGTACATTATTAAAAGAATTATTACGACTGATTTCGTAATCACTAGACAAAAAATATTCAAATAATAAAATACAACGCGAAATAACTATCGATTAAAAATTGTGACAAAATTACCAAAAAAAAACAAGTTCCATTTGCATTTTCTTTTTTTGTGGATTATAAAATATAATTTAACAAATATAAAATACTTTTCAATCCGTCATCAATTAACTAATTCTGGTACTTGACTGAAACTGTCTAACCACGTCCTACAATCTTACTAGAGATGCCCAATGAGAAACAAGACCCCCTTAGCTAGTGAGCGTAGATTTCCTTCCCTAGCAAAAAGTCAATCATATTACAATATAATTATTTTACTTTAATCTATATCTAGATTTCTTGTAAGCCATTATACGCGAAAACTTTGCGCTTATTGGGGGGCATCAATTTCATTGAGAACCTTTGGTCGGTACATCAGAAACGTCAAGAATGATTGATGAGACCACACAGTCTGTTTAATCTGAACTTACCTAGAATGTAAATAATAACAAAACTCGACAAATTTCTAATAATTTAGCGACTAATAAAGTTCTTCTACACAAAATTGTAGACGCGTCTTCGTAAAATAAATTATAAGCTGCCAAACGAAGTTTCTGACTATAGGGATGTCTTTTGTATTACAATCTCGATAAAATTAATACTATGATGGTTCCATAAGGATATATTGGAAGTATTCATAAGGTACTTGCATAAAAGAACATTTGGAAATTTCAGATATACCTAAATAATGATATCTATTATAATAGATAGTAACCATAGTTTATATTACTATATTTAATTTGTATTAATTAATACTTTAAAACTGACTTCTTTGTAGCGTCTTTTAACGATGGGAAGTTTTCTGAAATTAAAGATTTAACTTGTGTGTTTATTGCTTCGGTGGTGTCCACTATTGTCTCATTTTAATATAAAGCCCTTCGAAATACCATAAAGCAATAGTTACTCAGTAATATACTAATTATCTAATACGTCTTCTTTGTTTTTCATTATTATCTCTCGCTCTTTTCAATAATTTCATCAGGTTTGTACAACTCATCAAGAGTTGTAATTATTTTACACTTTTTAATGATTTTTATATTAATTTATTTAAAGTAACTTTTAGTAATTAGGTTATGGTTTTGCATGTTACTTTTAAAAAACAAACATAATATCAATATAACATGAATATGTTTTGACATACATGTATTTCTTTCTACATCATCTTGCAAACCAAATATGGTAGCATGTTTTTTTTCTAATTAGGTAACATGGTATTCTTCTGCTTCGATTGCTTAAAATCAACAATTCCGGAATTTTATTATTTATCAGAAGTAAGCTTAGAGAGCTTAGAGTACAAAGAGCTTTTGGAGAGCACTATACTCATTTATTATGTATGATAGTGGACGATTATTGTCTAATAACTTTACAAACATAAGTAGTGAATTAAGTTTAAGCTATACATAAGTTATTACTAGCTTATAAATTTAAGTATGTAGCAAAATATACACAAAGTAGAAAAATAATTGAATATTTGTATAAAAATGTTGTATTTTATCGAAAATCATTGATTACCGCATTCTGAGAGGTTGATGGGTTTTAACTAAAAAGAAAAGAATTAATTTAGGTAATAAATTTGTGATGGAAATTATGTCATTTTCGTCAGTAATATTCCCTCAATTTCCTATAAAATGTCAGGAATTAAAATAGACCTTGAGTATTTGAATAAAATTATATACATATTAAAGAAAAAATTAAGTGAGATAATGTATGAATTATTATAGTAAAGTAGTAAGTATTGTTACATACCTATCATATACAGGATTTCACTTATGAAAATCCTAAGATAGCCATCATGGTGTTCGACTGTTGGATGTTGTCTTCCAGCCATTCCAATGCCAAGTAAAAATTTGCTTTAACAAACCAACTATAACATCGATATTTAGGATAAAATTTGTTTTATAAAGAAATTATGCCAGCATTTTGAGATTCTTACAAATCAAATGAAACAAATACAGTCATATTTTCCCCCAAATAAAATATCCTAGACAATATTAATAATTCGGTATATATTCTACTAGAAGTAAGGAATGTCTTTTTAAACCGAGTTAAGTACAATTATTGAAAAACGTGAGTGGATAAGCTTTTCTTATCAATTGTTTTGTTTTAAAATCATATTTCAGTAATTGTTGATATTAGATATATTGACATGCCTTATTTACACAATGGAATTATTTTATCAATTCACGTTTTCGTTAATTCACGAATTTATTTATTGCATAGATCAGAACGACGACATTGAGCAGACTACCTACATACTGTATGTAAATAATACTTTCCATGAAATATAATTTTTTTGATTGAAATTTCAATTGTCTAATTATAAATGGTGACATAAAATAATTGTGGCAAATGAAATTCATAGCTGTCAGAGTCATAATCAATTAATATTTATAAACCTAAAAGATAACAATTTTATATCAATATCAAATAATAAAATGATCTGATTTAATCTTATCTGCTCAATGTTTCGTATCATAAATTACAATTAATGGCAATTAACTCCAAAGTCAAAAAATCTCTTAAAATAGTTAAGTCACACTATAAAACATGGTTGTAGTCAGTCGAAGAGCTCAAGACTTGAGAAGACATAATTACTTAAAAAGAAAATATAATAATTCCCCACTTCCATATTTCGATTCTGACTACAACCATAATAAGAATCATTATATGAATACAGGAACCCGCCTTTGACGTAGATCTTCCAATATTTTGCATGTTGAGGATTCTATATTATAATAGTCTTCTCCCACAACACTTCATAAACCTTAATACTGAATAAACAGTATTGTATGTGAAGCATGACTTTTCTATACTTTTATTTCTATTTTGATAACAGAGGATGATTTTTCTAACTTTAGATTCAATTCCCTAAGCACTGAACTTAAGGAAGTTTATCTACACCTTGCAAAAAATATAAGGGACCACCTTGTATAAAACTTTGAGAACCAGTTTCACTTTTATTCAAATTTGGCGGGTTTCACGATGTATGAAAATAAAGTTTAGGTCACTTTCACCAATTTTGTTTATGTGTTATAGTCCACTGTTGGTATGTGTTGTTGGGATCGCACGGCGCCAAGCCCAGTTGCCGCGAGTGCGGTTGAAGGGTGAGGCAGTAACCGTGAAGACGATGGATTATTTGGTTATGCTCTTCTTCATAGCTAAAAATAATAGAATATATAGAACTATTTTTGGTGAATTAACAGATAAAAACAAATTAAATTGTTCTACTTGCATTTAATTCAAACAGTTATTCTAGTCCATCAACATTTTCGTTTAAATTAGATATTACTATCGTTCAATTGCATAATTGAAGACGTGAATGGATGAAGGTGATATGTCGCATATTCGGTTTTTTGCTTTTTTTGCGTAGATGATTGTTGTAAGTCGATACCAAATGACTACAGTCCTTAGACTATAGATATAAGGCATATTTAAACAATATAAAGTTGCTAAACGTGTTAAGTTCAGTTCAGTTTCAAATAAAAGTAAAACTTTTATCTCGATTTACTCAGAATTGGAATTATGCGACTTATCACCTTCATCCACTCATGTCTTCAATTCAATTTCCTATAAATGTTAAAGTAACTTTTTTGTTCGTTCATCTCAACTTTAAAAATGAACCGTTTATAATCTATACATATGATAAAATTGTAGAGGTCGAATTTCTGTACAATGTAAAAAAAATCTAAAAAACGAATCAGGGGGATGTAAGAAGTGAAATAGAACTAATTTAGATTTTTTTCAATTTATTTGTTTCTCTGTTTGTCTGTCTGTTTGTACCGGCTAATCTCTGAAACGGCTGGACCGATTTAAATGAAATTTTATATGATGGTAGCTTATATTCCTGGTCAACATATAGGATACTTTTGATCCCGAAAAATTAAAGAGTTCCCATGGGATGGTTAAAAAACCGCACCACGCGGCCGAAGTCGCGGGCATTAGCTGGCAATATCTATATGTACCTTCAATATCAGATTACTTTCATTATGAAAATTTGGATAATTTTGCACAAGACACAGATTTGAAGATTACCTCCTATAAACAGATCTGTCTCGCGTAAATTATCCGAAATCGTGTGGAATGTTCTGGTAATTATTTCTTATATTTGCTTATAGCGGAACTGGAATATGGGTTAGTGGTAAGCGGTTACTATCCCCAGGGGCAGGTGTAAAACTAATGCAAGCGATGTGTTGCCTACCTGGTTGAATTTTTAAATAATTATTTACATCCTTTTAAAGAGTACCATTAGTAGCGCTCTGGGAAAACAGCAGAGCGTGATTAAGTGAACATTACGTACTTATATAGTACAGCCGTTTAATTGTTATACTAACCTCCATGGTCCATCCACAGTTCCCAATCTGCATATTGCCTGTTTAACGTTCTCAGTGTCCGCTTCGACACAACGTTCTCCTACACCTAGTTGTCCAGCTTCGTTCAGTCTGAACAACTGGCTGTTACCAGCGCCGTGGCAAGATGACGTACCTAATACAAGCAGTATAATATATATTCTATACTATAATAAATATGTAAATTTAGAATTTTAGTCTATCTGTCTACAGCACGTCATCATCACGTCATCACCGCAGGCAAAAGCTAGTAGTTCCAAAAAAGAAAAATGAAAGGTTCCCATATGAAGTTTTCATTTTTCTAGAATAAAAAGCAGCCATATGCTATTCTTGACTATAGAATAGAATATTCTGTATTGCATACAGGAAATTACACAAGTATTAAATATCAATAATTTAAACATTATAATCGGCCGCTTACAGCGATTTCTTTCAGACAATCTTCTGGAAATAGACATGCATAGAAGAATGGGTCGGTAACCAGTGCACAACATACCTCTAAATATTGATAATAGAGTATGATATTAAATTAATAAAAATCTAACTATACATGCACAAGGGATTTTTATAGAAAATATAAATACATTAATAATATACGAAAGAAACAAAAAATAAAATAAAAATACAATTTACAAATTATGATAGTATTCTTTGACAAGCCTGTTAAGAGATGTTAGTGATTTGGCGTTTCTAATATATATTGGCAATGCATTCCACAATATTAGACTATAGTCTATTTCTGGGCTAAATTACATTCGATTCATTCAGTTGTTCTGGCGTGATTAAACAACAAAGTTTCATCCAAACTTTCGTGTTTATAATATTAGCAAGCATAGATAAAAGTGGATTCTTAAAAAAAAATACTGATTTATATTTTCAAACTTACCAATATAAGCAGGCGCCGCTTTTCCCATAGTATCTAAACACGCTCCAGTAGCTTTATTTTTAACCATGCCCCACTTTACATTCTTCGGCAGTTTAGGAAACTTGTCGTATACATCGTAAGCCACATTCTCCATAAACCAACTAAAGCTCTTACATTTCAATCTATCTCTCAATGCTACCTGTTCACTTATATCTCCCATATCTAAAAATCTAGCCATCGGTTCTCGTGTGTAAAAGTATTCCTTGTGCTCTTCATCGAACCAAGTCTCAATCACTCGTTTGTAATTGATAGTTATCAGTGAGCCTTTACGATTCTTCGCCAGGTTACCAAATGAATACGGCATGAATGCTCTATACACGTGGCCTACTCGAGAACACGGCACCCATTCTATACTCCCACCACACTGCCAAATTTTGAAACTCAATTCGAAATTCTCGCCACCCCATACTAACAAACCAGGATCGTATGCTCCAATCTCTAAGAAATATCTTCTATTTATAGCGAAAAGGCCACCAGCGTGCGTTGGACTCTTATATGGTTCTGATTTATGTTTGTGCCTATTCGCTTCTCTGTCGGGTACTTCGTTTTCTTTATAAAGCATTCCCCATTCAAATATACCACGGTAGTTAGTACCGTGTTGATATACAGGCCTATATTCAAATGTTCTATGATCTACACCATCTATGACTGGAACTGTCATTATTCTGTAATCCCTGTAAATTGGAGCTAGAAGTGGTGGAAGCCAGTTGATGTTAACTTCGCAATGGGCGTCAAGGAAGACTATCACGTCACCAGTGGCTTCTTGAGCACCCCTTGAACGGGTTCGTATTAAACCTTCTCTTTGGCTGTTCCTAATTAAGCGCACTTTGCCTTTCCATCTCTTTATGTAATTGTCTAGGTTATCTTTTAAGTTATCTTTGTCAGAGAAGTCATCCACCTGAAGTGAAATGTAAGCTACTGTAATTTACGTTAAGGAACAGTTACAGGATTTTGAAATAAGGTAAAATTTAGTAATTTGACAGTAATTACATGAGACTACATTTTCGATGGTTAAAATTACTGAAAACAATTTACTGATTGTAATCTTTATATTTATATCATGATTATCATACTAAACACTGGAGTGTTATTTTAATATCTTTCGGCCCAACCATTTCTAAGAACTGATTGTAACTTATTCGGTTATCATTAGTAACTATACTTTGCAATTAAAATATAAATATTATTTACTATAGGTATAATATTTGATTGGTTAACATTTAATTGAATATGCTGTATAACTGCACTCAGACAAGGATGTTAAAACACAAGCATCAATAACAGTTAAGACTTCAAATTTGTAAGACTTAAAATCTGCGCTACTGCTGCGATTCAGGGAATCCCGCGAGAACAACAAGTCAAGCGTGAACGAGGTCACGGGCATATTCTAGTTATTAATAATATCCTAATTTTAGATACTTCACAACCACTAATCTTCACATCTTGAAACAAAAAATTGACAATATATTTATACTTCACATATTGACACTTCTGCTAAAATTTACTCATAATATTTTTTCTTATTTTCAGTTGTCTGTAAAACTCCTACGGCACCATTAAAAATCAATGTGTTTATTTGTTAATAGTAATGCACACCTACCAGAACAACTTCATGCAATACATTTGGTGGTGATCTATCTATGACTGTATGTACTGTTCTCATAAGCACACTGAATCCTTCATTGTGGAAGACTATGATGACTGATGTACTTGGCAACTCTGTTGGATAATCCCAGTATTTGCACTCATCTAATCTTGTGTCCGGAATTGTTCTGTTGAATAACATAAATAAATAAAAATAACCTTGATGTCATAAGAAGTACTTTAAAATTTTTCACATTGTATTGATGAAGAAATAAATTCTATAAAAAAAATTAAGGCATCTCCTATCTGCTGGTACCCCAAGGGTACATGCAAATAAATGTTTATTTGTCCTAAAATAAAAATAATTCTTTCTTTCTTTCTTTCATTCTTAAAATATCTTGTGAGGTCTTTCTAAACAAAGTTTGAGAAAGACTGGTTTACAGTATTTTATAAGAATTTTTTGAACAGTTATCAATTACACTCACCAACTTTACCCATAGTAAATATGAATAACAGATAGAGTAACAAAAAATGTATTATATAAAATATACTGTTCTGTGTGCACATCTATGTTACCATAGCCAACCAATCTGCTGCCACTCTCTAAATGCAGACTGGAACATGGCCACTAATGTCGGAAAACTACTCAAGGTTGTTATGGCAGCATACTCTAGACCAGGGATTTAGTGATCATCCCTCGGGCAAATACCCTACCATCTGGCTGTGGATTGTTTTGTCACCTTGCATGACAATTCACTTAGCTGTAGGAAGTTGTTTTCTCCCTCTGTTCCTGCACGGATAAAATTATCTAAGTAAGAAAAGGATTGATATTATTTAATACTTACCTATTCATAGCAATATCATCAGAGGCGGCTATATTCATGCCATATTCACTTTCTGAATCAGCGATATCATTTGCCCTATCCTGAGGCATGTGGTATGGCTTGCCGCCCTCACCTGGACCTTTCACAGTTTTTAAATCCCTTGGCTCAAAATTGCCCAGTTCTGAAAATAATGATACAACACATTTAGAATGTCTTTGCTGTTAGATTTACAAAGCGAAGAATTCGTCCTTGCAGATTTTAAATCTCCTGTGTGTATAGTACAATTTCTTTATGAAAAAAATAAGTGTTGCAATGTTTAAATTTGCTGTGTGATTTTTAAAAGGTTGTTGATAGATGAGCTATTCTGTCTTATCAACCATTCATCTTCTTCTGTTTTTTGGAACAATCAGCATTTATTTTGCCAATGTCACAGACGAAAATGTGTACATAAAAAATAAAAGAGGGATATTTTTTTTGTCCGTAATATTCCATCAAATTCTGTGATCTTGATTTGCCTTACTATCAGTTAAAATTTGACATAAGTAAGGCAATGAATAGTATGCTATAGGAACCGGCCAAGAATTGTAAAAAAAGAAAAACTATTATGTATAAGCCACTAGGCCAGGCACATAATGATGAACACTAAAATTTTGGCTGGTACCTCCTTAAGAGTTTTTTTTTAAAGATACATTAAAGACTTATGATATTCACATCACATAAATTTGCCATATCTATCAAACATATTTTTAAATATTCAAAATACTAAAAATAAGCATGTAACATAGGAGATTTAACAATTGCAAAGACAGTTCCAGTATTAAAAACAGTTGAAAAATCAAATTTAGTGCAATCATCTATTAAAAGAGGAGAATGAGATAAATAAGGCAACTAAAAAATAGGAAAGTCTATATAATATAATATGTAATAGTATACCTTAAGTCTTAGATGAATTATAATAATATATAATTAAACTAAAAGGAATGTTTGGAATATGTGATATTTTCTAAGCATTACATTTGACAATACAGGAGAAATTCTTATTCTAGTGTTACTTAAAGAATGCCATAACAAATATGTCCAAGTAGATTTGGACAGGACTATTCAACAATAAACATTGAAGTATGTTTCCACTATACATGTAGTTGCATGAAAGTATGATATTACACAATCAAAAATCAAGTTATCATTGTGTAAGTATTATTGAAAGTAGAGCCAAAATGCTAATTGGAAGCAATCAATGTGAGGTCTTGAGGCCTAAAACATAAATTTGGGGATGGCAACTTATCTATCTTTTTTTAGATACACTTTCCAGTGAGCAGTTGAACTTTTTACCTTCATTCAGTTACTGCACTGTCTTAGTGCTGTATTATTAGTATTTTTTCAATAAGTATGCTATATTTTTTAACTATATTATCCCCTAACATAAAGCATGATTAGGGTCAAACATGAACCTATGTAATTAAAATAAAACAGTTGTGCAACTGAATGTCATTATTTAATGGCTTGAACACATTAACATATGATAATTGAAGAAGTGAGTGGATGAAGGTGATATGTCGCATATTCGGTTTTTTGCTTTTTTTTGTGTAGATGAAGGTTATAAGTCGATACCAAATGATTACAGACCTTAGACCATAGATATAAGGCATATTAAAAAAGATAAAAATTTGAAAAAGGTGTAAGTTCAGTTCAGTTTAAAATAGAAGTAAAACTTTTATCTCGATTTACTCAGAATTGGAATTATGCAACTTATCACCTTCATCCACTCATGTCTTCAATTGTAACAACATACACATTAGGTCAGAAAACTACCCAAGTGGTGTATGCACGTACCGGCCAGGACATCAACCAGCAACAATTATTGTTACAATTACTACAAGTAAACAATGCTGAAGGAAAATTGTGATAATTGATGTGTCAAACCTGCTCAGCCGCCATGAACGAGTGTGGCAGGTACACTTTTCATTGCCCTTTAGTGGAAGGGTTGAGCCTATCAGTGGGACGTTTTTGTGCTGTTATTGTTTTATTTTATTTATACTTAATTAAAACACAGTAGAATATTATAAATATTATAACCACTTCAAGAAAGTGTTACATTCCAGATAACTGACTCTACATACATACATATGGCAATCCATATTGGGACTGAAAGGCCATAGAAGTTGAAACAATAATTTAATACCTTTCTATGTTAGTAATGAAGAATTATGTATTTCAGAAAAAGTATAATAAGAATTGAAAGAGGCCTTTGTCGAAGGACAAGCTGAGATGGAGACAAAACTAGATACCAATTAGCGGATTAGGTTTTCTTGTTTTCTTTTTCAGCAATAAAGGCTATTTTTATTTTTATTTTATTATAATAAGAATTACACTTTATTAACTCAAAAATAATATAACTCTTTCTTAGGCTTGAGTTTCATCCGGGATATTGACAAAGTTATTGAATGTAGCCAAATGTGTCTTATTTACAGCATGAAATGTAACACCACAAACAAATAGCTATATTGGTGTATTTACATATCAAACCTTTACCAACATTTTATTGTAAGTGACATTTGGACCTAAGTACATTTTTGCTTGTACAGGTGTTTCAAACAATTATTAAGGAAAATAATAGTTTGAAACACCTGTACAAGCATGTATGTGTATTTTTATTTACTATTGTATATGTATATAAGATTTTAGGTATATATTTTAAACTATACTCATTGAATACCGACCCATTATCAGAAATGTAAAATTATCTCCAGGTTATCTGGAAGAAATCACTGTTAGGGATAGGACCACCAATTGTACTAGTTATATGATTGTTTACTCGTGTGTATTATTTTCTTGTGTGCAATAAAGAATATTCTATTCTATTCTACAAGCAAAAATGTACTTAGGTACAAATGTCACTTACAATAAAATGGCAGTAAAGGCTTGATATGTTATGTCTCAATGTTTAACATCATTATTTGTTGTATTTAATTATCAATGTCTCATCACAAATAATGCATTAAATTCATTGTCACTAAAAATCAGATAGAGTAGGAACATTAACAAAAGTTAAGTATTTTTTTAGCCCTTGATATTATGCAAGTAGGTTTATACTATCGCCTAATCCTCCTATTCTGTCCTTCAAGGCCAGCAGCGCATAGGCAGCTGTCAGGTATTGCTAATGTCCATAGACAACGGTAACCACTGTCCATCACAGTTGGGCCACCAGCCTGTCTGCTGTGCTCTAGCAAAAAAAACAAAAAATCCCCATACTCACATTCATGTACTACATGTATAGTGAGAATACTTTCACTTTCTAGTGTTTGGGTTACAAATTAAACTACTGTCTTTCTTCTTATTGTTAAAGAAAAATCTACAGAATAATGAGAGCTAATGCAGATATTTTTAATGATAACTCCATTTATAAAGAGTAGATTTTCTAAATGCAAGGTGTGGTATAAATACACAAGTTGAATTAAATATTAAGTTTTTATTACCAAAAACCTTGGATTCATCCGAGACAAAAATTTCTGTAAAAGTAATAAAATCAATAATATTAATTAGATAATTTATACCATTATTTATGTTTTTAGTGCACAAAGGTCAAAGAGAATATTTATTACATATTTAACAGCAAATAGATAATAAATATTATGTACATATGTGTGTTATCCAATTTTTTCCTCTAAATAAAATAGAACACTAAAACCATTATGAAACATATTTGATATGGAGTTTTTAAATAGTTATATTTTGGTTTGTATAACATTGATTATGAAAGATTTCACATATTATGCACAATTCTTGCTTTAACATTATTGTAGAATGTATAAACATTTTTGGTGTGAATTTCATAACATAATCACATTTTTGTTAGGATTATAACTTTGTCATATATTTCGTGAAATATATTTAATTTAATTGTTTCCTATAAATTTCAAGTTCATATATAATATGTGGTTTCCATTGTCTAGGTCCTACAATTCATATAGTTAAGTGTGATATAATAAATACATTCGAAGAAAACAGGATTTCTATGTCATTATCGTTATCAGATCGTTCTAATTAACAACCTTTTCACAAGACTTTAAACAATAGCAAGTTTACTACATATATTTCGAGATTACGGCATTCACATTGTATTTGTGATGTAAATGTGTGGACTATAATTCACAGAACAAATTTCCACGTAACAAAAACATTGCGGAAATATGACACGCCGGTCGGTTCCCCTTAAACTTAACTGTACTTTTACATACAAGTTAATGTAAATTAAAACTTTTCTTACCATTATTAGATTTTAACGTTGGATAAACATCACGATGAAACTTATAATAACCATCCTGTGCCTCCGCTTTAATATTTTCATTGTTATTATCAAATGCAATATTTTCACTAGACCACTTATGCAAAGCGTATACTAAAAGCAGTAAAATAGCACACGCGGCTGACATACGCACAATTCTACCTCTCCTTATATTTGTGATCCGCATTTTGAACGCAAAGGTCATATCATTAGTACATAACAAAATTTATTTGCTTCTAACACAAATCTAAGTTTTATAAAAGGATAACAATCACAAATCGCAATTCGCGAACGAAATACGAAACAATTACCTGTGACGTTTAAGTGACAACGTCAACAAATTCTACGTTCCAATACTTCTATTTCTTTACAAGCATAAATAATGTTGTAGTGTCCCTGCTCCATCTGTTCTGTGTTAAAGGGCCTATACATAATCCTGCAGTGGGCGGGGCTTGCACGACTCACTGAGGCATTTGGAGGCATTAAAATTGTTCACAGTCCAGCATTACGCGGTGGACTGTAGCGGCGCAAGGTGCAATGCAGGACTGTGAATGTTAGTGTAGCCTGCATTGCGTCCTGCAACACCCAGCAGAATTCCTCTTCAATCCTGCAAGTACCGCTAATTTCAGAAGTGCATTGCAAGATTGTGTATTATACTGTGTCCGACTGAAAGACTTTGTTTCTATGGTCATGAATAAATTTAAAAATAAATAAAGTGTGTTGCCATCCTACTAAATTTCCCACCAAACTGGTGTCCGATCCCTCTTTTATTGGTGAATATTTCTTTTAGTAGCTGGTAGATTTTTCAAGCGGTTGGATAGAATCAGTGTCCTAACAGTCAGTACAATTATTTTTTCTTAGAGATTTTTTTGCGTTCTATTAGTAGGTAGGTATTGCAGTAGATGTCACTGTTCTCAAATTAATCACCAAATGAATGAATATAATATGTTTCTTTATACGCAGTTGTTTTAATACTTGTTTAAGAAATATTTGATATGTTTTTATGTTTTTGCAAGCCATATCAGCTAATAAATATATTTTAAAGTGTGTAAATTCTAGTCCTCACCTTTTTCAAATTATAAAGCTCTTTTTAACTTTAATTAATAGATTTTTGATGAATTGTCGATTTACCAAAAACTTATTTCAAAGATGTCAATTATGTCAAAACCAAAATGACATTCCGACTGATACAAGTTACATTCGTGAACGTATGTACTTTGTTTGTGTTTTGATTATTTTTCGATAACTTTGTTTGATTTCTGGACTCCAAAGACTTCGCTTATCACGTTTACTAGTGTTCTGTGATCACGTTGGACTTACGCATGTACCCTGAACACCAATTTACCTAACGATTTGTTTTCTGATGACTTGGATTATGGCTTCTTCTAAAAGAGGTTGTTGTGTGCCCAGATATGGTAAAACTTGTAAGTACATCATCTTAACGGCACCAGATTAGATGTGGATACAAATGATGTTATGAAAATGTATGCCTTTGAATATTTTAATAAAAGGAAACATAATAAATCACACTACCGCTAAATTGTTGTTTTATTTACTAACAAATAAACATTTTTTGGAAAGGCTTTTGGGAATTGCAGGAGTTAAATTATAACTCCCGCAATTTCCAAAAGTCTAATATAAAAATCAAAATAACACTAGACCCCCTGGATGGTTTTTGCCGTTGAATAATGCCGTATACCGATAGAGTGCGTTAGTATATATATTATGACTGTTGACTCTATACCAGTATATATAAAGTACTCTGTGGATAGAATTCAGTGTCAATAATTACTGAAAATGCGATCACTTCCCCCAAAATAACTTACATACACGTGTTGAAATGAATTATTTTTAGTTCATGTAATTTTTCGGAGTATTAGTTATATAATACCTGTGAAGGCACTGTTCAAAGTATAGGAAGTCAGATTGAAGAATAAGAAACAGGTTACTGGGAAATTTGACATTGATGATAAAAATATTCCGGATATGTGCTGAACAAGCACTTAATCACAACAAAGGAAATCTATTTGGCATAATGACTCAGTTGAATAATAGTGCAGAATTTATAGCAAGAGGCGGTCGGTGAGGACAAATACATTTGCTGAAATAGCTCTCATTCTATTTCTAAAACATACAAAAAACATTGAAATGAAATAAATAGCATAACTTCCTTATAATGGTTTCAAGCGCAGTAATTTATTTGATTTTGGTTTTTCCAACGTTTCAAATAAATTATTGCGCCTAAAACCGTTAAAACGTAGTTTTGTTATGTATACAAGTCACGAAAACTTAGGAAAATATTATGATATATAGTTACACTTCAGTTGCTCTAAGAGAATATAAATTTGAAGTATATGTGACTTTTACGATTACTCTCTTAGTACTACCCTATTCCAATGATGTTGGTAGACTACTTAACGGTATGAATGTAATAGAAAACAAGCAGAGATTTTTTTTTAAATTAATAATACGCTGTGGCTGGAGGTTGGAAGAAAAATGGAGCAAAGAATATGAAATTTCAATATTTTGAAAACAAATCGATACCAAAGAATCGTATCAATCTGAAACTGAAGACAATGATGCAAACAAAAATCATTCTTCTGGAGAAGAAAAATTATTTTGAATAGCTGTTGTTAATGAATAAATTGTAATGTTCCTGATCTTGACTTGTTGATTTACTCTCTACTGGTTCTATGCTGATTTAACTGATTGTTATTATTTTATTTCGTAATAAGAAAATAAACAAATTACTAATATACATATTGTTTTCTTTCGTAGAAACTAAAAAAATTCTTAGCGAAAAAATTAGCGATTATGATAATGGGTCTTTTTTATTAATGGTTTTAGAAGATAAATTGGCAACACTAGGTTTGAAATTTGGTTGTTGTTGTTTGAAATGAATTCGTTATGAATCAAGTTTTTTGGTATAGCTTATAGTTTATTGATTGTTATAATATTGGATAATTTTAAACTCTTCCCTTTACCTTCTCACTAAAGTGTATTAATATAGATACAGTTGGTCATGGAACGAGGTGATTATTTTTGGATATTAGTCTCTCTTGGACAGAAAGTTTTTGCCGCACTTTTCAATTCAGAACTAACTATTTTTTCTGGACCTCGTCTTTTCTAGGAAAATGTTTCTTTAGTATACTTACTGTAGTATACTTACTGTAGTATACTTACTGTAGTATAATTATGCATGTGTGAATGTTCTTTATGTTAATAGTTCTTAAATATCTCAGTGTTGTAGTCTACATAGCTCAATAACACTTGACTTGTCTAAATATAAGGACATAATTTATTTATCATATCGTCATTAATATTTCAGTGCAAGGTAATGCATTGGAAAAGTTCCTTTGCAACTGGAACATTGAGTTTCCAAACTATCCACTCAATGCAGCAGATCTGAAGAACTCCCATTCAGTGATTGATACTTTGTTGCATGTATTTGAAAGGCTTGGATTTGATAAAGAAGCTATATTAGCTGTGAGTACAAATTAAATTCTTTAAGCAACGTTAGCATAATTACATGTTTTTAGTGTGATGGTAAGCCGGTATATATTTGGCACAATATAGAGCAATAATGGACTGCTTGTTGTAAGAGGCGACAATATAAACAAGGTGGTAGGATATTCACCCATCTGGATGGTTACCAGCCATGGTCTAGGGTATGCCAACATCAAGGTTGTTGAGTTGTGTTCAGGCATCACTTGCCAGGTTACAGTCTTCCCTTAGACAGTGGCAGCACATTAGTAACATCTTTCCTGCTCCAAATGGTGACACCTTTGGTGTTACAAATTTCCATAGATTATAGTTTCTGCTTTCCATCAGGTGGACCATCTGCTGAACTCATGCAATAAATAACTAACTATAAAGTTTGTGGCTTTATTCCATGCAGCTGTCAATATATAATATTCATAATTTTAATGAGAGTGTTTGAAAAGTTACTAACTGTTTTAAAAGTATTCTCTCAGTCAGGTTGCCTGGAAGATATGGCTTTGAGTAATAAGGTCACCTTTTGTTTTGCCGTTACATTGTTGTAATTTATTTATTCTATAATTGTTTATTTGGTGAACAGTAAAGTGTTTTTTATTTCTATTTTTCTAACTGATAATTTTAGCCTAGTACTATGAAGTCATTATCTGGCAAATCAAGGTTTCAGCATCATAGTACTAATATGGAATAAGAAGTATAATACCTCATCTTCACAATCGGCAATCATAGATAATTTCATGTGAGTAGGATCATGTAGAGGGCTACTTGTCTGTAGTCGCCCATCATCATCCTTCCATCGTGATAGCGGCAATTGGTGACTTGTTGGTTTTTCGGGCATGCATCAAAGAGAAATTGTGTGTACTTACATGCACGAGCCCACCATGGACGATTGTGTGGATGCTTGTACGAAGACCACAGACCATAAAAATGGCCCGGAGGGCTTGCGCGGGGCCATGTGGAGGCCAACACACAGACGCCCCTTAACAAATTTAATTTAAATATGTGGTGTGACACTGACCGGTGATTATCCCTGTGTACACCATATAATAATGCACCCAAGGACAAGCCCCGGCCAGTGTAGGGCTATTGTGGGAAATGAGGATAAAAAGTACCGGGCTATTGCGGTGAACTGTTAGTTGTATTAGCAGTCTGGGAATATGGGGACTATGGCGTCTGCCCGTCGCAATGTTCAGGAAACATTGAAAAACGGGCACACGGTGACTCGCCACTCCCTGCATGGGCCCCTAGCCCCTTATTCAAGTTATTATTTCCTTTATAGATAATTGCTATTTTTTATAGCTTAGCATTTGACCATGTAATTTCACCTATTGTAATATTTATAAAATCTATCTGTTGAAAGAGTATTCAGACCTAAGACCTGCATACCACATGCCAGACTTTATGTATGCAATTAATGACTGGAATCAACAATGTTTATATTCCAGCCACTGCCAGAGGAGCTTCGTAATGAACACACAATATACTACTGGGACTTGTTGCCGGTTATCAACATGACCCGGGTCTTAAACCACTTGGTTTCCATAAAACCCAATGTTTTCTCCATGAACATAATGCATTTCCTACAACCCACAAGTGTTACATCACACTCCATTCTGTTATTGATGTTCAATTTCATGCTGTTCAATGAAGATAGATTAAGGGATATCAGTCCATATGAGGAGGAGCTATTCGCTAAGATTGACCAGGTATGAACGTGTTTTTCGGCTCTCTGTTTTTAGTAGAGATGCCATGAATATTTGGCTGCTATTCGGTAAGGGTCAGCCGTCCATTCATTATGTTTAATTAATCATGTATTAAGATTTGAAAAAATAAAATTTATATATGTCGGAGGGAAGCTATATTGGATGGATTATTGTTTGGATATATAACGCACAATATTATTTGTTTACATTTTAATTACTTCTAAAATTGTTAATTTAATTTAATTTGATGTCTTAAATGTTTCTATAACTTAAAGATCGTTCTAACCTAATAAAAGTTATGAATATTGTAATTTAATAAACGACCAATCAGAGCAGAGCATATGGCGGAGCGGGGTCAGCGCCCTCTATACTTTGGTAATATCTACTTCGATAGACTGAGGAGATTTTGTGACACATTTGGTTGATGGCAGCAGGTCGAGTTGGACCTTAGAGTATTTTTAAAGAAAGTGTTTTAAGTTAGAAGTATGAGCGGGTGCCCTGAACCCGCTGCTCGGTCTAAACTATGTTAAAATGTCTCTTAAATCTAAATTAGAAGTGTATAAACCGTTGGCCTTGTGTTTTATGCTCGCATTTTATCCTGATGACGCCCACTAGACCTGCAATAACTAAAGGAGATGTCGTGAGAATGAGGCCGTTCTGCGACATATATATTTAACCTAAGTATATTTTTGTTGTAAAAGGTATTTTAATTTGATTTTGATACTCAGTTTTTCATTCAGTAGGGTCTAATTTAACGGAAACTGAAAGTCTTAAAACAAAATAATAGTTTAAATACCTTTGCAACAGAAACTATGCTAGGGTCCACATGTCGTATATTATACAATGGGCTCGATGAGATGCCTTTACCACATTATGAATCTTCTAGAAGAAACATTCAGTGCTATGCCCTAGTTCTGTTTCTAAATTACTTAAATTTATTATAAATCAAATTACAGGTAAAAAGTTTAGAGAATCAAAAAAACAAATTGTTGGAGATGCTCAATCAGCAAGCTCAAGAAAAAGCGAAGCGTGCTGAAAGATTAGAAAAAGTAAGTAAACATATATTTAATACCATCCGTGACTTTGTCTGTGTGGAAGTCTTTTTTGCAGAGCCCAAGTTAAACTATTCTAAGTTGCTCCTTAGAACGTCAGCTATCTGCCAGTGACAGTCCCGGCAAAATTGGTCCTGCCGTTTCAGAGATTGGCTAATCTCTGAAACAAGTAGAGATATATTTTTTTATATGAGTAATATAAAAAAAGAATATTACTCATATAAATAGTGTATATGAGTAATATTTTTTATATTATTTATATTTACTAAATGTATATGAAAGTGCACTAAATGCACTTTCATATGCATTTAGTAAAGAGCTGTTATGTAGACTACAAACAGACACTTCAATTTTATTGATTACTAGAAATATATTAATAAGCACGGCTTTCTTTATGGGGCGGCACGCGGGGGCACGCAGTGCCCTTAAGGAAATTTAGAAAATGTGGAAAAATGCCATAAAAACTGGAAAAAAAACTATTTTGGTAATCTTTACAAAAAAATGGAAATTTTTAATAGGTTTTTTTGGAGCGGACAAACAAAAAATTATAGAATTACAACTTTCGAGAATTAGCGTGCCCTAAAAAAGTGACAAAAAATGGCCTGTGTTAATAACATTTGGTGAGAATATGGTGCAATGAGGCGATGAATTAAATGAAAACAGAGAAATGCTGCATATTTCACTGATATTTGGCATTCTATTAAAATATGTCTAAGTTCTTTGGCTGGATTTTAATTAATTGATTACATTAATTAAGTGTGAAATCACATGATCGGAAATTAAACCTGGGTGGTGGTGCCAGGGTAAAATTTCAGGTCCTTCCCCACCTCCCCTTATAGCACACCACGTGGCGGCGGTTGTAATATATATTGCCCTACCTCCTGGACTGGTGCGGCCTTCGATAATATAGCTCAAGAGCAGTGGACGGCAGGACAATCAAATCAATCGTTGCATCCGATTGATGATATGGGAAGGAAAATCATGCCACTAACCTTGACCTCCCGAAACTGCACTTCTCCCAAATCGGCAAGCCTGGAGACGTCTGGCAGCGGTCGTTGAGGTTTAATTTGTTGCACACACAGTGGTTTTATTAAGTATTTTTTGTGATACACAAATTCACACAATGGCGGTTAAATATTAAAATAGGTAGTTCATATGACTACGGCGCGGGTCGTTATACGCGCGCGGTCAGGTAGGCGACTTTCGACTTATTGGCGGTGGTGCGGATTTGTCCCTCCAGTCACATTACGTGACGACACAATGTCGTTGGCCAATTAGCAGGGCACAGATCGGAAGATGTTGGCGCGACTGACTTCATTCCGATCATATAATCAAGGAGATGAACCAATCGAAATAATTGGCCTAAACACTGGGTTTGCTGCATTCCAGTAGTGGGCCTATTCTTATATGGTAGACCACACAGGCAGAAAAAATCATTTATTTCTACACATTTACCTAACTAACATGCATATTTCCAACTTTACAGTTAGATAGTGACATAAAGATGTTTGAGGAAGAGTTGAAACAAGAGAAAGAGATCCACGACAAAGAGAAACAAGAGTTGGAGGCCATTTTGAAAGAGAATCAGCAACTGGATATATTGATAGAGCAGAAGAATGCACAGAGAGATGGCCTACTCACAGAAGTTGCCAGGAAACGAGCACTAAGAGTGTAAGTGAAAGCATCAAATAATAAAATTGATTGAAAAAAATACTTTAACTCTCAGAATAAAAATACCTATATTTTCCATAATATAAATGTTTTTCATGTTTTCACTATGGTATTTTGTAGTAGCATACTATATTCTACAAAATTTTATTTATATAGAAGAAATAAAATTACGTTTTAACGGTTTAAAGCGCAGTAATTTCTTTGGTTTTTGTTATTCTGATGTTTCGACCAATTTTCAGTGGTTGTGATCACGGAAGACAAAGATGTTAAGTGTCAACTAGTATTGTTAAACAACTTCAACTTATTCGTTTTTACCGTTTCGCAACATGTTATACTGCTATGGTAAATTAGATTAGGCTCCCATAGAGTGAATAATAACCATAAATAAAATGTTTAAAACTAAATAATTAAAATGAACAATTTGGCGGTAGGCTAAATAAAACTTGAACACTTTTACTGCGATACGGGGTCTAAGTAGCCCCGAGATTATGTACGAAGGGCGTGACATCAATTCTCTTCAGTGAAGAAAAAATACGAATATATATCTAAGATATGCTAATCCGTTACCAGCACCTAGCTCAGTACGGGGTTAGTTTGACCTGGTATCTTACAATATAAAACAAAAATCCACAAACTCTTTTATACATAAACGGCTTAGATCTGGTCATGTCCCACTGAATTGTATTGGCTACATGATGCGTAAAACGGACGCACTGTATGCTGAGTGAGGGAAGATGTCCATCACATTCTGGTGGAATGTGGGCGCGTCGAACCTCAGAGACGTGACAAATTTGGAGCAAGAACGTCTAATTTAGGTTTCTTTAGCAGAATTCTGGCCTCACAGCTATCCGATGAGGCCAGAATGATAAAAATAAAATTATTACTTTAGGATTTAGTCTTACAAATTAATTATTAATGATTTTTGTGAGTAATAACAAAGGTGACCTGTAAAAAGTATGTACAATAGTCAGCGTTTTGCAAATAAACAACTGCGGCCTAACGATTCACAACACATTTATATTAACATATTTACAGTAAATAAATCAGTGTCATTACAGCGCTCCTTGGGTTTGGTATTTCGTACATTTTACTCTTCCCTCCTATACTAAAACTGTACACACACTACATGACCTTTTCTATTTGAAAAAAGTCTTAAAAATAAATATATATTAAAAAAGAATTGAATAAAGAATTGTAAATTTTAAACCGAGCTCAGCAGGTCTCGTTTCACCACAATGGTCGTTTCAGTACAAGGTCTAAAACGCCCCGTACCAACAGAATGGAAAGAATAAATCAATCAGCGCCGCTGTAAACATATTAACGGCGTTATGTTTTTAATTCTTTAAATAAGTCATTTGGCCACAGTTAAACTTCCTCTTCTTCCTCGAATTTTTTGAAGTTCTTAAAAAACTTACAAAATTACTCGAACTCAATATGAATAAGACCGTAAGCATTTGAATTTTGATTTTTGTCAATTTTGAATTTTAAGCGACTATAAAAACGTTATTTGGTATTATTCTAGTTACGACGCTGACGATGTAAAGGCGAAGGCGGAACAAGCGGCGCAGAACGTGAAGGAAGTGGAGGACAAGATGAATTCTCTGCGAACTACCCTCATGCTGAAAGAGAACTGCTTAAAGAACCTGCAAACTGTAAAACCGAGTTTGGAGATAGCGAACAACCTGCTTAAAGATATCGCCAGAGCTGTTGACAGTTTGAAGTAAGTCTTTTTTTATTTATTTTTGTTCCTTAAAATCCATTTAAAACTGGACAGTATGGCTGACATATCCATAAAACATAACTTGCATTGTTATCATAAACTTTCCTATGACACCATAATCATTTTAAAATCAATAAAGATTAAGCGTTGCCATACAACGTGGCAACGCCGCCAGCTTTTTGGGAACGTTCCTGGTATGGGACATTGGTTTGGGACCAATTCCTTTAGGTTTTGCTCCTTCTCATCTCGTCTGCTCGTAATATGAAAAATTAGTAAAATTATCTCACCATTAGATATGTCTGAAATATACTATCATTCTATCTATCATGTCATCATTGATCATTGCCACTCCTAGTGCTTCAAGTCTTAACTTTAGCGATTTTCTCGTCATGCCAACTGGCTAAGGCAATCATGGAGGGGCCTTCTTGGATGTAATTATTATTAGTTGTTTCTTTACTGTGTTGATACCATCTTTGCTTACAACAACAAGTTTGTTCTTAACCCTATACTATATTTATTTTAAATAAATGGAAAATCATATATAAGTTTTAAAATAAACTTCAAAAACTGAGGTCTCACGTGACCGAAAGGGAGGCTTGCACCTAGGGCAACGAACGAAGGGCACGCTCTCCACCGACAAAAATTTGGAGGAAATATTTTACTTATGTTATTTCATAAGTATAGCTTTATTTATAGTATAGTTCAGTTTATTTATTTTTAAAATTAACTTTTAATTTTTTTTTAGCGTAATTTCAATAAAGTTATGATTAAAAATGTCACTTATCTAAAATAAACTATTTTTATTACATTTATTTTCGATGCAATTAAAAAGTTAAATAAATATCGAATTAAAAATAAACCTTTGAACTCTAAGTACTTGAGGACCGAAAACATACCGAGCGCTCGTATGACGTCTCTATAATAATTTGTCGCGTAGCACACTCTAGGTGGACTATTATGTGATATTATCATAGTGACGTCACACGTGCTCGGCGTATTTTTGGTCGCCGGTTAGTTCGGGCGTCAGAAATTTATTATTATTTTGATATAACTTATTAATTATAGCGAAAAAAATGAATAAAATAAAAATAGTTTGTTATATAACTTATACAGGTTGGAAACTGTATGGGGGAAGTACCTCAACCGTTGCAGTTGCACGAAAATGGTATTAGAATAGGAATAGTCCCCTAAATTGTGAAAATTTGATCCTTATTCAAAGATTAAAAAATAAATGTACAGTTAGCATAAAATGGCCATTTTACACAGAACAGTTTTTTGATGTCAATCGGTTCTGTTTCTGCTACTGATCAAAAACTTCTATTACTAAGAAAGTTAGAAGTTGTAAAAATCTTAATCTCCTAACACCATTTGCGTATAGTGCAACGATTAAGGTCCCTTTACTGTTCCATTGAAAGTTGATGATTTTTCAATTTATTATAAAAAAAATGATTCAAATATCAGTTTAAGTCAATTGATAAAGAGAATGAATGCTCTATGGCCAACGCCCATGTCGACCCTTTTCTTGACCATGGGTCGTTTTGAACGCCGTGTGATCGAAGATGAGGCGTCATTAGACGGAGCGTATTAATGAGTTGCAACGCGATCGGCGCAGGGAGTGCGAGAGCGGCGACCTGGACTCGGACCTGAAGGAGGGCGAGCTGAACCTGCTGAACACGGACCTGAGCGAGGCGCAGGCGCAGCTCGCGGAGGCGCAGGCCGCGCGCCGCGACGCCGCCGCGCGCAGGCACGACGCGCAGGCGCGCCGCAGCGCCGACCGCGCCACCGCACGCAGGTACGCCACCGCCCACCTTCAAAATATACGACGTCGGAACGAAGTTAGTTGTAATGCGAGTCTTTATTGTTATTATTGTCTGTATAAAATCTCTACTTTCCTAACTCCATTAGCAATATCCGGAACTTGTGCAGAAACACTGTTAGTATTCATTATTGTTATTATTTTTTATGTACAAAAAACCTGTATACACTCAACAAAAATAATCGTCGCGACACCACACTATTCAATGCGAAATAGAAAGATGAAACGAAAATAACTGGCTTGCTTTCTATGAGAGAGAGAGAGACAGACAGAGAAACACGCACTGCTTACAACTATAGCAAAAAGTGTCGTTACAACTTTTGGTCTTATTTTTTTCCGTCTAGCCCTCTTTCGCAACGCGCGATAAAAAACTTCCGTCCAAAAACACATAATACCGTTAAGTGCGAGCGGGGGGTACGCACTTAGGATTGAAAGAAAACACCGGTTTTTAACTAAACGCTTTTATTGACTTACGCAGCCGCATGTGATGACTCTTTGCTGGGTTGCCCCTATACGCACGACCAACGATGCACTGTTTCGACGACAAGGTGTCTCGCTCACAACACCGTCGTCGATATTGCGTAGACCACCTCCTGCTACTGCAGTGTTCACTTTCGATATTACCGCGTGTACCGCGCTTCTGGTTCGCCTCTCGAACTACGCTACACTCCTCCTTCACTTAACTGTGCACTAACTTGTCACTAAATTCGCCACTTAACTCGTCACTGTTTTCTATTAAACTTCTCTTCAAACTTTTTCGTAACGCACTTGTCGCTTTGCTGCCTAGAACTGAACTCAATTCTAAAATGCCCGGTAGCCGCACCTTACACAGCTTATATACCCAGAACAATCTTCTAGAATCCATAATTTCGTTATTCTTTTATTTACTATCTGTCCTTTTCTAAACATCTATCTATCTCTTTCTTTTCCTTCCCGAACTTTCAATTCTAGAACATCGTTCATTGTCTATCCCTTTCTAAAATATATCCGTCTTTGTCTTTTCCTTTTAGAGTCTTCTGCCTTTTTATAAAAGTATTGAGGCGGGTTTACGCTGTCAGAAGGTCCTACCCTCGGTCGCCACCCTAAATTTACAAAAAAAATTACAAACATCACAATGACATCTTCTTCTTATATATAAAAATGAATTTTTCGTCTGTATGTCCTTTATAGAATCGTAAAGTATACATTTGATTATGTGATGATCTTGATCAAAGTTGTTGTGCATGAGCCAGAGAAGGTTTCCGAGTTGGTTGGACAATGGGACCCGGTAGGTGGCGCTCTGTCGGCATATTGATTGAAGCTTTTCGTCGGGCAGGACGATGTCTGCCGGGACAACTAGTATGTAATAAATAAGGCTTGTCGACTTTTTTAGTCAACGAGGTTGGCAACTCGACATTGTGCTGCGTCGAAATTTTTAAAATCCCGATTAGCACTAATTGTCAGTGCCAACCTTCATACATTTTACCCAATAATATTTTTTAATTAATAATTTTATCCAATAGACTAGACCTAATGAGTTTTCGACTTAGAAGCGCGTTTGAACACTCATGAGTCTTACTTCTTAAGTACTGATCGAAAAAAACAGACTTAAATTTGTACAGTACTTCATGGTATGCAGCTATGTGACTTGGAAAGTGTAATGAATAGATTAATGCCTAGGCTGAAACAATAAACTAAACGCACATGCCTTTTCGATATTATTGCTTCGAGTTTGGGGAAGACAGTTGCAAATGCTAGTTTGTATATATATATTCTGTTTTATTTCTAAATCCTTAGTTTATTGCAGAACCCACATGATACACATTTTTTTTCTAATCCATCCTAAGGTTGGAAGAAATTGTTTTTAATGAAGAGATCGCTGATTGTTTCTTGTACTTGTTTCTTGAATCTTAACATTATGCAATAAAGTATACTCTGTTCTATTTAATTCCAATAGTACATTGTTCTATGAGGGGAAAAAGCAACTTGTAAGAAAAAACTTTCATCATGTATTTGGCTGAATTTTTTACAGGAGATAAATTAGTTAGATCATTGTATAGACAAAAGTTGATATGATTGTCATTTCCAGCGCCCTCCGTGAGGCTGAAGAGAGAGATAAAAAATGCAAGGAGCGCTGCAAGAATGCGCTAGAGCTCATAGAAGATATCAAGCAGAAGACGGTCAAATACGAAGAAGAGAAAGCCGCGGGAATGGAAGAAATTTCCAATATTCATACTCATTTTCTTAATGAGGTATTTATATGTGTATATTGAAAAATATGCGAGTTTGGACTTGTTTGTTTGTGGATTTATTGTCTTGCAATGCATTTGCTGATATATCCTGCTTGCCAGAACATATCATATAAAGACTATCGAAATTCGATGATAAATAATTTTATACTTTATAGGCCTTATTCATATTAGTTAGAGTAAGTTTATAGGCTCCTTTAAGGTTCTTAAACAAGCCTGCAAACTTACTCTAATGCAATATGAATAAGACTTATTCATATAAATTTGATAGTATTACACTATCGAACCAAATAAGTATTTGGGTTCCGCAAAGGTTTCACGTGATTCGGAAGAACGCGTGAAATGTTTGAGGCTAAGACATCTAGAACTAACGCAGGCGAATGTGCCCCAATTAACAGGATAATTAAACTTCAATGAAGCTGACATATTTTTTCTAAGCCCTTCTCTGTACAAAAATAAAATTTTATAGTTGTCAATGGATGTACCTCTTGCTTATCACTAACAGATATTAGGCAAGTACTGTAGTGAATTTCACATCTATTGACGACTGACCACTAAATCTTTAAAATCAAATTGCAATTCTCTGGTTAAAATAACTGACTGACAGACAGTTTTATTCCTCTATTATTATTGTTGCGGACAGAGAGCACCCCCCTGACCCGCCCGCCGGAGCACACCCACTCTCCGCGCCCCGCATACCGCCGGCGCCCGCAGAGGGCACGGTTAGCAAGTAGGCGTCGGACGGGATGCGGGACTTAAGGAGCGACCCCGGCGGGCGAAAACTCACTCAGCAACAATTTACGTCACTTCACCTTTAAACTTCACCTCGCTCTGATGTATATTAGAAATAATTACGCTCTGTACTTAAATAATTTAATTCAATAATAATTATACAGTCCATTAAAAATCGAGTTTAATTTGAATAAGCAACTGCCACCAATAGTTTTTGGTACTTCGCCGCCGGATAGAAGAATCGCAAAGAAGAAACGAGCAGTGTCTTTTGCTCCATCGAAAACCTCAAGAAAGAAGAAAGACCAACTCTGTACGGTCTCGTAGCGGTACCCTAAAGAAGAAAGAAGATCATTATAGAAGATCATCGTGGGCAGCCCGGACTACGTACCAGGAGGCCAAGAGTTCCTGCCGGACTACGTACCAGGAGACCAAGAGTTCCTGCCCCGGACGCCGAGGCTACGCGTCTGCAGGATCAAGACCAGAAGAAAGAATAACGTTACTTCGTACCGTGACCGAGTGACTGTCCACCTAACGGTGCCAAATGGTCAGTTCACAAGGTCGTAGACGGTGCGCTGTTTCCAGTTAGGGCGGTCAAAGGTCTCAGTGTTTAGTGTAGTGAATTAGGAACGGTCATACACACACATATACACACACAGGTCAGGGTAATCGGTCATACGTGTTAGGCTAAGGCAAGGACCGAAGATGCCGAACACCAGGAGCAAGACCACCGAAGACAGAGTGCAGAGAGCGTATCAAGAGCCCCCCGCGTCGCCGTCCGTACATATATCCGCGTCCGCGTCCGCATCCGCGCCGAACGTATCGCGACCCGCGTCGCCCGGAGTGCAACAGACTACGACCGCGCAAGTACACGCCGCGACTCGTACAGGTCGCCGATCGCGATCACCGTCCGTCCGATCACACCGCTCGCAGCTAAGTGCCGCCACTTTGGTGAGGCAAGTGGAACTGGAAGCAGAAGAACAAATCGCCGCTATTCGACGAGAAGAGCTCCAGTTACAAGTGGCACTGATCAAGAAGAGGGTCGCCGCGAACATAGCCGCCCTTAAGGAGCAGACAGAGGGAAACAGCGTGTGCGAAGACGATGGGGTGGAAACAGATAGAAATATCACAGAGTGGTTGAAGAACACCCGCATACGGGGGGAGTCGCCGAGCGCAGGCGACGGCGCCGAGCTTGGAACAAGAGAAGCCGGACCGCGACCACCGTTGAACGTTGCGGGAAGAACGAGGGAAGTGTATCCAGTGGGGCGCGACCGGTCTGCGGAAGCGAACGACCAGACCGCTCGCGTAACGTTCAGAACGCCGCGCAACGCAAGATCACCAACGCCGACCAGATCCAGGGATCGTGGAATCGACCGCCTAGCCGACGTGCTGGAACGTATGACTCGCAACAGGCCGACACCGCGACAGTGCCAGGAACTGCCTACCTTTAGCGGGGCCCCGGGAGAGTGGCTGCCGTTCAAAGCTGCCATGCGGGAGTCGACAAGCGTACACGGATTCTCACCTGCGGAAAACTTAGGCCGTCTGCGCACCTGCCTTAAAGGCGAAGCAAGAGAGTGCGTGACAGCCCTGCTGTATACCGCCGTGGATCCCGCGATCATCATGAAGACACTGGAGCGCTGCTACGGACGTCCAGAGATCATAATCAGTCGTGCATTGGAAGATATCAAGAAGTTGCCACGATCGGGTTCGTCTGCCAGCGAACTCAACAGCCTAGCCACCAAGCTGCAGAATATAGTGACGGTTATTTCGTGCGTCGACAACAAAGGGTATCTACTTAACCCTATGTTGACACGACAGGTCATCGAGAAGCTCAGCCCGCATCTACGAACGAAATGGTGCGACTTTGCAGATGAATTCTCGAGCCGAGACGAGCCGGAGATTATGACACTATCGAAGTTTCTAACGGGCGAAGCGGACAGAGCAATGAAGTATTCATTCATGACGTCATCACTACCTACGACGAGTGTAAACGTCACGAAAGAAAATAAAGTGAAGCCGCCGCTGAATGAGCGTCGTCGCGTGTACACTACAACAGAAGACAAGATCGTGTGCTACTGTTGTGGAGCTGACCACCAGACAACGCAGTGCGGCAAGCTGGCTTCGATGTCGCTGCCAGCTAGATGGGAGTGGGCCAAGGAAACGAGAATATGTTTTTTGTGCCTACTAAGTAAACACAGACGGTTCCGTTGCAAGGCAAGAAAGTGCGGTGTGAACGAATGCCGCGAGCCGCATCACGCACTTCTACACCAGCGGAGGGAAACCGAAGCCGTCAGTGGACCGATCGACCGAGTGGAGTCGGTCAATCAACCGGCCGATAGAGAGGAGTCGGTCATGACGGCGTCGGCGCACAATTCTAACACCGAGAGCAGAGTGTTATTGAAAGTGTGTCCAATTACCGTCAAGGGGCCTAACGGAGAGGAAGTGAGTACGTACGCGCTGCTGGATGAAGGGTCCACGATCACGCTCGTCGACGAGGAGATAGCCGGGATGCTGGGGGCAGATGGCCCGAGGCGGCCACTGAACATCCACGGTATCACGACGAGCCAGCGGGAAGCAGAAAGTAGGGTGGTGAGCGTCGCGGTGCGCGGAAGAGCGCAACCGCACTACCATCCTATCAAGGCACGTACTGTAAAGAAACTCGCACTGGGAACTCACTCCGTTAAGTCTGAAGTGGTACGACAGTTACGTCATTTGAAGACGCTCCATGTAGACGACGTGTGTTTCACGAACGCCAAGCCGCGCGTACTAATTGGAGCTGACAACTGGCATCTGATCGTCACTAGAAAACTGTTGGCAGGAAAGAAGAACCAACCAGCCGCTTCCCTGACCCTCTTGGGGTGGACCGTACACGGGAGCGCACCCCGAGGCCTAGTAACGCAGGGGAACGACACCGTATTACACGTTCGAACGTGGCAAGATAAAGAGCCGCGGGAAAAGGACGAATTATTCGAAATAGTGAAGTCTCATTTCGATATCGACGCACTCGGCATATCGAATAAAGTGAAACCTGTAGCTGAAGAACAACGGGCGTTGAAGATATTTTCAGAAACCGCTAAGAAAATAAACGGCCGCTTCGAAGTCGGACTGCCCTGGCGAAACGATGACGTCACCATGCCACCGAGCTATGACATGGCAGTACGCCGCCTGCGCGGGATCGAGCGCAAAATGGACAAATCGCCGCAGTTTAAACAAGCTTATACAGCCCAGGTCGACAGGCTATTAGAGAAAGGATACGCCGAGCCTTGCGAACGAAGTCACGAAGGAAACCAACGCATGTGGTACATGCCTCACTTCGCCGTTACGAACCCGAATAAACCTAACAAAGTGAGACTGGTATTCGACGCCGCCGCCCGTTCAAATGGGGTGTGCATGAACGATGCGTTACTGGATGGGCCAGACTTGCTACGGGCTTTATACGGAATCCTGTTCAGATTCCGGGAAGGGAAGATCGCCGTGACAGCCGACATACGTGACATGTTCCTACAAGTGAAGATAAGGAAAGAAGACAGAACGGCGCAGCACTTTTTATGGCGCGGTGATGACCGCCATAACCCGCCTCGGCGCTACGTTATGACATCTATGATATTCGGAGCACGAAGCTCGCCATTCCTCGCACATAGCGTGAGAAACAGGAATGCGAGTGATCATAAGGAAACACACCCGCGAGCGTACCACTCGATCACGGAAAATCACTATATGGACGACTGGGTACAAAGCTTCGAAACGGAAACGGAAGCGGCTGAGGCGATAGCGGAAGTGCGAGAAGTGCACAGGAAGGCCGGCTTCGAGCTCGCGGGATGGGATACGAATCGCGAGCGCCTTATGGAATGCATCCCAGATGAAGAAAGAGCCAGACAGCCCAAAGAGTTGGGTGCTAGCGCGCATCCCTACGGGAAGACATTGGGTGTGTTGTGGATGCCGGAAGCGGATGAACTCGCGTTTAACACCGCCATGCCGAGAGTTCCAGAAAGCATAAAACAAGGCACGCAAACACCCACGAAAAGGGAAGCCCTGGGCATGGTCATGTCACTTTTCGACCCACTCGGCCTGCTCAGTCCATACACCATAAGGGCGAAAATCGTGCTACAAAAGCTCTGGAGGCTTAAGCTGGGCTGGGATGACCCCTTGCCAACGGAAGAGGCAAGGGAATTCGAAGAATGGATCCGTGACTTGAACTCTATAAAAGAGTTAAGATTACCACGGTGCTATGGATGGGATAAAGACGTCGCGAACATACAGTTGCACGTCTTCACGGACGCCAGCGAACAGGCCTACGCAACAGCAGCTTACTGGCGCTTTGAGTGGTGTAACGGGAACGTCGGCGTCATTTTAATCGCAGGAAAAGCGAAAGTGGCCCCGATGAAGGCACAGAGTATCCCACGAATGGAGCTACAGGCCGCGCTAATAGGAGCCAGGTTAGCGGCGGAAATAAAAAAGGAACATAGTTTCAAGTCATATGACGTCATCTTTTGGAGCGACTCGAAGACCGTTCTCCACTGGATAAGAAACGACTCGGCGCGATATACCCCATACGTTGCGCACAGACTGAGCGAAATCGGCGAAATAACCGAGTCTGAGCAATGGCGGTGGGTGCCGACAAGTTACAACGTCGCCGACGACGCAACCAGGATTAACGTCTCGAATATGAAAACGGACGACCGCTGGTTTAAAGGCCCGGAATTTCTTCGCGGGCCCCCGACGAAATGGCCGAAGGAAGAACCGACGGAAACCGAAGATGACGAAGTCGTGGTAAATTATACGACTAATGAAAAGCCACTCGTTGACGTCACAAGATTTTCGTCATATGAAAAATTATTACGAGCGACTGCCTACGCACTCGCCTTTATCGACAAGTGCCGGCGAAGGACTCGCATTATGGAAACGCGACACATAAAGCAAGCTGAACGTTTACTCATTCGTCAAGCGCAACAGGAAAGTTTCCCGAAGGATTACGAGCGTTTGAAAAAAGGAGAACGTGTGTCACGTGACAGCCGGCTTTATAAGCTCGACCCCGAATACGGGGGGACGGGGTAATAAGGCTAAACGGCAGAATCAATGCGGCCACCCTGCGCGAGCTTACCGGAAACCCACCGATCTTAGACGGGTCACATCTCCTCACCCGGCTGATCATCAGGGGTGAACATGAACAGCAACATCATATAGGAAGAGAACACGTCGTAAACAACGTGCGGCAAAAGTACTGGGTGCTACGAGTGCGGCCTACTGTGCGAAACATCTTGCGGCAGTGTACAGTCTGTCGGTTGAAGAAAACCGCGCCGATCGTGCCGGTGAAAGGCAACCTGCCAAAGGATCGGCTAGCTGCCTACGCACGGCCCTTTACGAATTGCGGAATCGACTGTTTTGGCCCGATGTGGGTGACCATCGGACGCCGTAGAGAAAAACGATGGGGAATGCTGTTTACATGTATGGTAACTCGTGCCATCCATATGGAACTTATAGCGAGCCTTAGCACAGACTCGGCTATAATGGCCCTAAGAAGGATGGGAGCACGACGCGGCTGGCCACAAGTGATATGGTCTGATAATGCAACGAATTTCCATGGAGCGGATGCAGAGTTACTTGCGGCACACGCAAAATGGAAGAAAGAGATGCCAGATCACGTGAGAGGGAGACAACTAGCGTGGCGTTTCATCGATCCCGGCGCACCAAACCAGGGGGGAGCTTGGGAGCGTTTAATTCGGTCGGTAAAGACGGCACTCCACGCCACGTTAGCGGAACAAGCTCCCAGAGAAGAAACACTTACGACTGTCATCACGGAAATAGAACACACGGTAAACTCGCGCCCGCTGACTCACGTGTCGGTGAACCCTGAAGACGACGACGCGCTTACCCCGAACCACTTTCTAATGGGGTCGGCGGTAGGCTTGCCAATCACGGGTACAAATGAGTTAGCAAATAAGAAGACATGGATCGCAACCCAAGCTTTGGCGGACATGTTCTGGACTCGTTGGCTACGCGAGTATTTACCGACATTGGCACCGAGGGACGACATACGACGATGTAATGAAGAAAACGTACGCGTTGGAGACGTCGTTATCATCGCGGACGGTCTGTTGCCACGTAACGTATGGCCCCGGGGTCAAATCGAGCGCACTTATCGCGGACAGGACAACGTAATACGAAGCGCGGACGTGCGAACGCGGGGAGGCATCTTCAGGAGACCAGTAAGGAGGCTCATCGTCCTGACGAGAAGAGATGGCTCCGAGGATCTGCGCCGGGGGGAGGATGTTGCGGACAGAGAGCACCCCCCTGACCCGCCCGCCGGAGCACACCCACTCTCCGCGCCCCGCATACCGCCGGCGCCCGCAGAGGGCACGGTTAGCAAGTAGGCGTCGGACGGGATGCGGGACTTAAGGAGCGACCCCGGCGGGCGAAAACTCACTCAGCAACAATTTACGTCACTTCACCTTTAAACTTCACCTCGCTCTGATGTATATTAGAAATAATTACGCTCTGTACTTAAATAATTTAATTCAATAATAATTATACAGTCCATTAAAAATCGAGTTTAATTTGAATAAGCAACTGCCACCAATAATTATAGTTGTGGGCAACATCGCCGGTTGCGCCACAAGTAATATTTGCCAATGGTTTATATTTTTATTTAAACTTCTAGTGGGGTAATTGTTTGTTGCCCTAAATAAATAAATCAATAAAATAAAATAAAAGACCGTATATCTCCCGGGTTGTTTTTATTATAAAACGTCATTATTTGTTTTTTCAGCAAAAAACCATGGAAGATTCTCTAATAAAAAAGGCGTTAGAAGTTGAGAAGCGACTGTCGGAGAAAATGCGAAACAGACAAATTTGAACTTTATAAAACATATTTAAGATTTCTTTAATGTGACTTCTATTTTGTTAAACAAAAGTATCCTGTTGCCTATGCAGTGACTCAACATTACCTGTCTCTTTCACATGTGTATTAAAATATTTCCGTCTCACTTAGACAACAGTATTCGTCTTTCATCACAGTTAAGAGTGACTGAGACAGCAATATGTTTGTAGGCGAGTGAAAGAGATAAGGTGTGTCGAGTTATTGTACCAAATTCAAATTCCTTGATTTCTGTGATGAAGGATGTAATAAATTATTGTAGTTATTTTTAAGCAATTTCATATTTTTAATAAAAATATTATGAATACTCATTGTATCATTTACTTCCAAGTAAAGATGATTCTAATAGATGATTCTAATTTATTTATTTGAAATAGGCTGATGCCTATTTCAAATAAATAAATATTGATTAAAAAATATGCAAGTATGCAAAGGTCAGGTAAGAGGTACGAGCATGTTATAACACAACATGTGTAGTATTTTTTTCTTAAGTTTTCGCAACTTGTATTCATAACGAAACTACGTTTTAACGGTTTTAAGCGCGTAAATTTGTTTTTTTTTTACAATATGCATCTTATTAATTAGATTAGGTTCCCAAAGAGTAAATAACAACCATAAACAAAATTAAAACTAAATAATTAAAATAAACAAGTTGGTGGTAGGCTAAATAAAACCTTAACAATACTCATTGACACTTGACATCTATGTCTTCCATGATCACTGCCACTGTAGTGTCCAGAACGTCGGAATAATAAAAATCAAATAAATTACCGCGCTTAGAACCGTTAAAACGTATTTTTATTATGTATGCATAGGTTAATGAAAGTAGATTAAAGATTTGAATCGTCAGCACTTAATTAAGAGCTCGTTGATGACTGTTGTTGGAATTATAAAACTAATTGCTGAGGGTTGATTTGAGTCATAGTTATTTATGATTCATTTTATAAGAGAGAGGCAAACAATTTTTTTTAATAGGCAGTCAAACGCACACATTATGTATCCCCAATCTAAGGAAGTTATACTTGTGTTACGGGCAATATACAATGGTCTATTCTGACATACAGAACATAGCAAATAACAGAAAGGTCATTTACGAAATTTACTATAACAGGAGTGAAGTCTGGTGCCCGCGTGTTTGAGTTGGGCCGGCAAAGGCTTAGTCCACTCAACTAGAGATATCATCAATATACAATTACTGATTTAACAATGTCCAGACGCTAGGTTTTGGAATAGGCCAGCGGACAGTCTAATCTAGTGAGATCTTTTTATGTTATACAGGTTAGTAATGATATTGTCAATAAATAAAACTGAAAAGTACATAATCTTATCAACGTCTTTTTATTATTCCTTGCCTCCAAAAAATCTAATGCACTCTAATGTCAAAAAACCATAAATCAGCCTCCTGTCACCTCTCCTCTTCTTATACCATAAACTTAACGGCTTGGCTTCTTTGTTTTTTATAGTGTACTTATAGAACGTCACAGTATCATAAAGGTAGGAACATACTGAGCCCACGTACACTACGTATGCCACGCATTATGATATCTAGACTCTTGAATTTCTATGAAAACCTTTCGATTAGAAACATACTTGTCATACGCAACGCTATCACACGCGTCCCATGCAACGTTAGGTCTATCAATCCAGATCGGCGTGGGATGGTGGAGGGGATAACCATAAGCGATCCCACGCGTAAGACCAGTGTGTTTCTAGAACTTACGTTCGCAGCACGTCAGTCTTGAACAGACGTTGGTTGGTACGCTTTCCAAAAATGGGAGACGAACAATAGATTGATTTGGTTAGGCGATATGAAGCCATTTATAATATTAAATGAAATTAATTGAACCATTAAATCGATACCTAAATATTCATTTATAAATAACAAACGTAATAAGTCGTCATCAAATTCACTCTCAGAATCGGAAAACATAGTACACAACAGCACCTGAAGGAATGACTTATGAGTCTGACGTCAATTTGCGTTGTGTACGCGGGACAAGTGTGCACAGTGCACACCAACTCTCCCACATTGAATCGCATACGTAGCGTACGTGGGATCAGTTTGTTTTTACCTTAAATTTTGTACGAGCTACTTATGACGTCATAGCACATTAATAGATTATTTAATTTTGACAGTTAAATCAACTGAGAAACCTTTTACAATACCACAAAATGTCAGAGCCTCCTTGAGTTTGTATTAGAATATTGCCGTATGACGTCCCAATTTTAAGAAGTCAAATATGATTATTATTTAAATTATAACTAATTATTTCTTTAATCAAATGTTCAAAGTATATGAACATTATTTTTAGAATTTATTGTAATATGTGTCAAATACCCAATTGCTGTTTGAAAAATAACTAAAAAAATACACCAAGGTGTTATTTTAACGCCTCTTCTTTTATTATAAATATATAATTTATTGTTACATATGTCCGCATCTCCATTGCACATAGTCAAGTTGTGAAAGCTCTTTAGAAAACCAATCAACATGGCACGCTCTTAGATCACAAACTCAATGGGCACGCTACAGCTATGAATCATCAACAGTAAAGCCCCTGAAACAAAACACAACATTAGTTAGTCAGTAAACTCGACTCGAGGGAAATTCAGTCATAAAACATTATACAATTATTAATTAGCAAGCGTATCATCTTCGTCATACCGTCTCGGCAGGGAAAGAACCGATATCGCGTTCTCAATGTTAAACATATTCACGTATCATTTGCGATAACTTTTTTCACTTTTGACCTTTTATCGGATTATGTATTTTCAAATTTTTATCAGAATATTTAAACATTATTTAATAGTAAGTACTGCATTTAAATTGGAAGTGTTTAAGACAAATAATTTTACTTATTATTAAATACGTACTTTGTAATATTAATGTATAAAATTTTAATGTAATGTATTTTTTTTCTATACATTATTACTACAATTACTATTTATTTATGTAATGTATATTTTTGTCTTACTTCCATGTCTATTTATACTTGCCATCTCAAAAGCTTATATATATAGATACTTTTTCATTCTATTTATATTGCAAAACCTACATGTTATAAGTACAATTTTTCTCTAATCCATCCTAAGGTTGTCTGGAAGAAATTGCTTTTAATGATAAGACCGCCTATTGTCTTCTGTACTTAAACTTCTTGAATTTTATTTTAATGTTATGCAATAAACCGAGGTTTTCCCACAGCGCTACGATATGGAGTTTTTCAAAAGGCGTGTCATAAAATTTCTTCGAGGCTGGCAGCGCGTTGGTTACATGATGTTACAAACGTTCATAGGCGACGGTAACCGCTTTCCACCAGATGGGCCGTCAGCCTGTTTGCTGTACTTCAGCTATAAAAAAAGTATTTTCTATTCTATTATTAAATAAATAAATAATCAAAGAAAAACAAATCTGAAAACTGAAGTCGACATTGTATGTGCTACAAAAAAATCATGGAATAACTGATAAAAATCTACAATCTTATAATGCCATCGACACATAGCAACCTTTGGTTTGTTATCTGATGGCCTAATTATTGAAATTACATTAAATAAATTATCAGTAAAAGACTTTACAAAAGATGCATCGACGTGTTTTCTAAACTAGGTAAAGGATTAACCATTTTTTTTTGTAATGAGACTATTTATGTCAGTAAGGCGTATTTAGAACAAAGATCAGCCGCGAATCGATACTTGAGGCCGACGGCCCTCCTAATGAAAAGCGGCTACCGTCACTTATGGACGTTTACAACACTAGGGATGTCGCTAACGCGTTGCCGACCTCTAAGAAATTTTATAACGCCCTTTTTAAAGAACCCCTTGTCATAGCGCAAAGGGAAAACCGCGGCGGTAAGTTCCCTCATTGTTGTTTTTCTGGGTTTAGGTCTTAATAGTTTTGATGATCGAATCCTTATCAGGTGGTACTTGCCAACTTAAGAAAACTTAGGAAAATATTATAATAGGTAATAATTTAAGTGGTTCAACAAAAAGAGGATGGTAGCTGGAGGGTCCGAAGCAACCTCTTAATTGAGAATCTCGTGGCCGAGCCTAGCATAATAGGAGAAATAAAAGCTCACCGCCTCCGCTGGCTCGGTCACGTAGAACGGATGGGAGAGAGTCGCAGCGTGAGGAAAGCATATTTGGGACGACTGGTAGGTGGGCGTCCGGTCGGCCTACCTAAATATCGCTGGAAGGACAGAGTAAAGGCTGACCTGTCGGAGCTAGAAGCCAGTAATTGGCAAGAAACCGCACAGGACAGAGAAGTGGAATGCTCTCGTTTCGGAGGCCAAGACCCACTTTGGATCGCTGAAACAACGGTGTAAGTAAGTAAGTAAAAATTTGAATATTCTTTAGCTTGTCCATGTGAATTGTGATATCATCACAATACGAAAGCTCATATTCAAATAAACCAAAAAATTAAGTAAATCGCTCAGCTATTTAAATATTAATTCGCAAATATTAAATATTAAAATCACTCTGCGTTCATTTTAGCTATCCCTTCTCCGCGGTTTCACGTGGGTTTTTGAATAATACATGTTCCCGACCCAAGCGAGATGGAGAAGCGAGTGTACCTATCTCGCGCGCTTTCTCATTCTTAAGTGTTTTTTAGTAGTAGTCTTTAAGTAGGTTCAATCAGTGTGATACCACGCTTTCAAAGAATATTGGCGTGAAACGGTTGGCCTTTATCTAATCGTGTTTTTTACTGTGTTCGTACTTATACTCTCTTTTTTTACCAGGGGAAATCCGATTGAGGAGTAAGCCGCGACAAGGGCAGAACCTTGGGGGTATAATTCGCGACCTAGTGTGGGATTCGCCAGATCGGGGCGGCACTAGCATGCCCAGTCAGAACTGGCGCCTTACTATTGCCACTCCCCGGTTAGGGATACCCACGAAAACCCCTGGGTGTTCCGTCCTTCGCCTACATATACCTCTATCTCAACCCCTATGTTACCCCCCTCTATCCAATGCTAAAGGCTGGTAACGCTTTGGCTTCGCTCCTGGTGTTGCAAGTCTTTAAGCGACGATTGAAAATAACTCTTTCACGCAATAACTGACTGAATAGATTTTAATGAAACTTCACGGTTGTAGGCATTCTGATATAATATTATATCAGAATAAAACAATGCGCTACTAGTTATACAACGATTGTTTTGTTAATATATTAAATTTCTAATCTGTTACGATTTAGATATATATTTAATGTTTTTACACGTTTTATATGGTTTTACAGTTTATATAGCAATATTAGGTGTTGATGTACGTGTGTAAGGCGGGTGACATGTATGATTTATAATAATATTATGTAGTAATAAAATGAGGTGGTAATGATTGAAGAAGTTCTGTTCTGATTGAAAAGCTTAGGTTATTACTCAAATTTTATCTAATACTAGCTGTACATGGCAGACGTAGTCCTGCCTTTAATAAATAAAAATCTAGAACCCGATTCCAGCGTCATCTACCGGGACCAAATGTTAATCTAAACTATTCTCAAATCCACTTGAACAAACAAAAAAATCATCAAAATCAGGCCCAGCATTTAGGAGGAGCATCACGGCGCCACCTACTGGATCCAATCGTTAAGTTACACCATTCCGGGACAAACTTCAACACATAAAACAACAAAAAGAACACCTAAATTCTAGTACCGTCTGCCTAGTTCAAATTAAAATCTAAATCATCCCAGTAGATAATTATAAAAATACTAATATCGCTATTAAAAAATAGGTGTTGATCGTAGAGGATTGAAAAATTTAGGGTTGTATGTATTTTTTAATGCTGTATCATAAAAGAATAAAAAGAAAACTAAAAAAATAGTTAGGGGGATGAAAAATAAATGTCCTATTCTGAGACCTACGCAATATGCACACAAAGATTCATGAGAATCGGTCTAGCCGTTTCGGAGGAGTATGGTAACTAACACTGTGACACGAGAATTTTATATATAAGATTAATATGACAATGTAAAGAAAGGTTATTTTTAATAAAATGTTTTATTGATTATAAAATATATTTTATTCTTAGATACAATTCTTGGATATGTACATTAGAATTTTTTGTATGTACATACATTGTTAGTATTGTTACATGTCGAGTCCTGTAGCTCGTAACAATATCATTATCTAATTACCCAAATACGGCTAGCGCTGTGGGCTAAAGTGAGAGGAAAGGGAGGCCAGACAGACTGGCGCCGTAACGCATTACGTAACCAAGCGGTTTACCCTCCCATAAGAAGTTATCACTTCAAAAAGGGAGGACCAAACAAAAAAAAATATATATGAGTTCAAAACCGCCGCCACCTGAAACAATATCAATATAAACACACATAGGATAACACATATTTATTTGCAGCTAACTTAAAAAGTGGCTGAGATAGATAACGCGAAGGTGATAAGATAAAACTTTTGATAAATCAATTAATAATTGAAATAACTTACGATGACATATTTATGTAAATTTGTTGACGTCTAATAAACTTTTCAATCTTGTCTGACGTTATTAGAGGTAAATATTTCTTTCAATTATCTAATTTGTTCTCGCAGTAACCCTAATCAACAGACTAGTATTATTGAAGAAGAATCTTCGATCATTAATAGTGCAATATTAAAAAAATACATATCTGAAAATCTTACATGACTAGATGGCGCTATTGGTCTTTATTGCCACGGTTTATGATGTATGTTATTTAAAATAGTCGATGGCTTGCTTCCCACTTCCCTTATCCTATCTTCCCTTTTTTTAACGAGAGGAAATTCGTTTGATGACGCGGTGAGGAGTGTGGAGTTGGCACTAGCTCTGGAAGCAAGAAATGCTATTTGAAAAATGATTATATACTGTTTATTTAAAAATGGAACCTTACATACACTCAATGAAAGTCATCAGTCTACCACTGCTTCCAAAGCAATTTTAGTTACCGTTAAAGGAGAAGAATCGACGCAACAAACTCCCCAGCAATATATCTTTACACCATAATGTATGTCTTTGAAGACCACGGGCCATAAAAATGACCCGGAATTTTGGAATGCTGGCATGGGGTCATGGGAAGGCCAACAAGTAGTGGCTTCTTGACAAATTTAATGTAAATGTGGCGTGTCACTGACCGCCGATTATTCCTGTCTACACCATATAATAATGCTCCCAAGGACAAGCCCTGGCCGGTGTAAGACTGTTACCGGTGTAAGGGTAAATGAGAATTATTATTATTGTTTTTTTTAATGTAGTTTATACAAGGTTTAAAGTAATTTTTATAAATAACTAGCTGATGCCCGTCTTGGTCCAGTCCATAGCTGCACTAGTCATTTCGGAGATTAGCCCGTACAAACAGGCAGACGAACAGAGAAACAAAAAATTTGACCTTTACAGTTTTATTATATGTATAGATTACGGTGACCAAGGGTAGAAAATAACTCTAGAAAAAATATGAAACACCACGCTACGTTTCATGTCGTGAAGATTTATGATATTAGTTTGGTAAATTATTGATCAGTAAATGCCAACGAAAAATTGTTTCATTTCCACCCCACTTTCGACCTTTGCGGTAACAGAAGCTTAAATTAAAATTAAAAAGTTTTTATTCGAAATAAGTTCCACTGGAGAACACTATTTGAAGGTCATACATAATATAACTTACAAGTAAAATTTACTCCCTATTCTATGTACACCGCAACGTGTTATTGCTATTAAGGAGAAGAAGCGGCAAGTAACTCCCAGCAACACATCAAGATTGTTTTTCTGTGATCCCTTGTTTACAAAAACGTGCTTATGGAGCCACTAAACAGTCTGACACCGACTTTGGTCAGATACAGTCTCACACTTCGGCTTCGATCCGATGCTCATGTCATAGTAGCGCCACAATTTCTTACTCTATTTATGTCTCATGCTCTTATTTTAAAACTTTCGAGTAATAAACGGAGTTGTAGCAAACAAAACACAATAAAAGGATACACAATAAAAGACACAATAAAAGGAAAAAAGAAGAATAATATCGCTATAGTAATGAAGAGACTTACAAAAAATTATACTGCAATAAATGTCCATAAATTCCTCACATGTTTGGCAAGATAAAAAATTTATACAAACAATAGTATAAGAGGCTGGAGCAAGCTTACAGGCTTATCTTAAGTCTCACGCTCTTCCTACCATAAGCGACTCTGTTACCTGCGCTATCTTCAGTGGATAACTCTTATTGCTCTGGTCTAATCCCAGTAAAGGGCCCGGTAGTGTATCAAAGGCGTTTCCCCTGCCCCAAAGAAAAAGCTTAAAGGCTATTGCGAATGTATATAAGCGACAGTAACCACTTTCCATCAGGTGAATTCTCCACTCTGTCTACTGTACTCCAGCGATAAAAAAGCATACATACACACAAACGTTCTATTATTATTATATTAGCACAGATTCCATTAAATGTACAGTTATAAATAAATACATACAATGCACACATTCTGATGATCGATGGATATTGGAACAAGGAACCAGCATATTATTACCGTTGTGCTGTCATTGACCTGTGGACAGTGTTTGTTACCTATTTTACCCTCGATTTTTTTTTAAATAAAAAGGAGGTCCTAAATTCATCGTGTAAATATTTTTTATGTACGTTCAGTTGTAACTTTTTTTTTAGAAACGTTGATAATTCTTTTTGTGTTGTATTCTGCAAAGCCGCAGGTTAGTTTCGTTAAGATGTTATTGCTATTGGATATGGTATCCAACGTAACTTAAAAGTGAAATTAAGAATTTTCTAGCAAAACGAAAACGACTTCAAGAGTACTCTTTTAAATAAAACAAAAATGTGTGTGTGTAGTAGTGTACACACATAAGAAGTGAAACTTCTTTAAATTGGTTAAATAAATAAAGGTCCATTTGACCGTGGTAGGGGCAAGAAAAAGATGGCGCGTGACGGAAAAAATGTGACGTGTAACCGAAAAATTTGACGGTCATTTTTATTCCAACGCCGATAAAGAAGTTTCACTTCAAAAACAAGACATTTCTATAACATAATAAAACTACGTTTTAACGGCAGTATTTTATTTGATTTTTACAACATGTTGCCAAGCGGTGGTAAATTAGATTAGGCTACCATAGCGTAAATAATAACCATAAACAAAATTTAAAACGAGATAATTAAAATGAACAAGTTGGCGGTAGGCTAAACAAAACTTGAACAATACTCATAGACACTTGACATCTATCTCGATCACGACTGTTGAATAGTAGCCGAAACGCCGGAAAAAACTAAATTAAATACCGCGCTTAAAATCGTTATAACGTACTTTTATTATGTGTATCAGTCGCGAAAGCTTAATTAAGTATTAAATTCATGCATATTCCATATTCCAAATTCATATATTAATAAAAAATGGCTGTCTCAGCTTTGAAGACGTCCAGATGGAAAAACGCATGGACGTTACGAAATTAGAATGGTATCATTATTGACATTTAGATACGAAACCCTAAGAATATAGATAAAAATAAATAATAGTAGATTACAAGCACTGTTCTCTGATTATTAATTACTTAATAAATATATCATTTATCAATAATTAATCAATAATCTGCAATTATTACAAGAATATACGGCAGTCAATGATCTGTGCTTGCAAAAATGGGGTGTTTGAACAGTTGTAAACAAACATAAACAATTACTCACATTAGTAAGTAGTATATTTCTTAGGGTTGGCCCTTGTTCATTATAATCTTATAATAATTACAAATAAAAACTTTAAAAATTAAACTTAAACTGTATAATTATATAAATTAAGTTAAAGTTAAATTATATGAGAAAATCTAGTGATGAAAGTACAACGATAGGCGTTACTGTCGCTTATGAAGTTTGCAACACCAGAGATGTCATCAACGCGCTGGCGGCCTCGAAGAAATTTTATGACACCCTTTTTGAAAAAGTTCATATCGTAGCGCTGTGAGAAAACCTCAGCTGGGAACTCATTTCAAATCCCCACGGTATCCAAGAGAAACGTTCTTGAGTAAGGTTGCGTACACGAGCGAAGTGGCTCGAGGTAATGCGCATGACCGTCTAGCTGATGGCGACCAGTGCAGTGGTAGAACGTAGACGAAGGCACCACTCTAAACAGTTCCTCAGAAGAAGGAAGAGATCCGAAGACGCCTCACCGAAGGCCAAGCGTATTTAAACCGTCGAAAATGCGAACGGCTCAATGTTAAATACTAGGGGCTCAGCTGGTAAGTCAGTGGCCTGGCATATGTGACCTTACCTGGACTTTAAAAAGCACAACGCGTTGCCTCGGAGAGAAGGAGTGCTTGGACCGCACTCCCAGCTTTTTTGGAGATCAAGATGGCTGCTGCTATCTGAATAACTGACTGACTGGTTAAAATTTGACACAAACAATAAAAGTTGTGTCAATTCTCTAAACTAATGGAATATAAGTGTTGGCGCCACTGATTTCCCAGTAAGCAATTGTGCCTTGGGCTTATAGCGCTTGCAACCCCGCATGTTGCCGCCGCTCGGTCTACGTGTGAGGTCAGTACGCTACCGCGCCACACGTGTACTAGTGTCGCACCCACATAACTACAAGCTAGTTTAGCTATCGAAGATTTCCGCGTGCAGTTACCTAGTAACTAGGACAATCGCCTCAACCAATTGTCCCTTACGCCCCTGGGCTCGTGCGAAAGGACCTTGCCACCTGTATCGCTTAGTGACAAGCAGCTGCAGGCTGGTGTTTGACTACGAGGTAAGTGCAAGGTTTAATATTCTCCGGGCACCAGTTCTTAATTGGGGAATAAGGGATGGCCATATATTGAGCACATAACCCCCTAGCCGCGGAGGTTGCCTGATTGCGTCTCTTTTAAACATATAGGAACCGGAATATAGGAAGCAGATTTTAATGAGTTCAGGATTATATTTAAAAAAATGAATAATTCAAATTTAATTACACTGCTCGAGTATTCTACAGATTTCTTACTTTAAATAACTTTGTACCCGTTCTTTTAAAACTTTACTCTTGGTAAAAAAGTGACATTAACTTACATTGAGTTAATTTTTTTTATAGCTGGAGTACAGCAGACAGGCTGACAACGCATCTGTAATGGAAAGTGGACATTTAAAACCAAAGGCCACCAATGTGCTGGTACCTCCAGAACACCACTCAAGATTTATGTCAAAATTTAATTACTAGTAGGTAAAGGCATATGTAGTAAGGTACATACCAAAGTCATAGTAGTTTAGTATATAGAACAACCCTGCAAACAAGAAACAGGCGATACATAGGATTCCCCGTACGCATACACAACAAACCGCACATTATAATACAGGATAACGTTATCTGCGGTCATATAATCGCATATATAAACGACGGAGCTCGCATCAAACATCATAAACAACTCAACAATCCCAGAAGACAGTCGTATAGAGACTAAAACCAAAAAAAATGAAGACCATAATAGTTTTGGTTGTTGTGGCCGTGTTGGGCTTGACGGAAGCGAAAAGGTTTACGAGGTGCGAGCTTGTTAGGGAATTGAGGAGACAAGGATTCCCTGAGAACCAATTAAGAGACTGTGAGTATTATAATACAATAACTTTAAATACAATTAATTAATTAAGAATAATGATAGAGGGTCAAAAGGATTATAAGTTTTACATATAAACTAAAAATTAACTAACAAATATATATAAGTAGTGTGCTAGATTCGGATGACGCAAATTTTTTTATATTGATTAAAAAATAGGACATGAAATAAAACCCATTTTTTTTCTTTAAGTTCGAATCGCAACCAACTCTATTTTCTTTCAATTATAATAATATAAATCAAATGGCCAGTAGTCTACACCAAGTAAACTAAATATTAAATAGGTCTAAGCCAGCAACCCCATAAGGACCGCTATCGCAAGGCAGTGTACCTGGATGGTTATAAGCATTGCCACAAATATATAAATGCTTAATTCTTTCAGCAAAAACAAACTCCAGTCTTTAAATTGTTATTATTTTGAATAATAACGACATTATATCTAACTTATGATACTGATATAATATTTTTTTAATCTACTCTTGTACCTACTTTGATACCTATAGTATTATCTTTTTGTTTATATTTACATGTAATTCTTAATGTACTTCAATCAGCCAGGCAATTATTAGTCCAGGCTTATTATTTTTTCTTATCGAATATTTGTGAAGTTTTTCAAGCAAATAGGCATTAAGCGAAAGCCGGACCCATTAGAAGTCTTAGCCAAATTATGGCTCTTTAGCTGACACCAAACCATGGAGTACTTGAGGCAGCTCCACATTTGTTTAAGCATAACAGCACAAAAATATTATATGTTTGAAGAAAATAAACACTTTTACAAAATTAAACTGGAAAGCCAGATATGGTCTTGTCTCGAAAAGACCTTATGACATTAGAAAGTTGCTAAAGAGGCATGAAAAGAAGTATGATAGGAGCGATACGAAGAGTTAGGAAAACGCTATGGATTAAAAAAATACTACATTGTAGCATTTTGATTTCAGGGGTTTGCTTGGTAGAACATGAAAGTAGCCGCTACACCGACAAAATGGGTAAAGTCAACAAAAACGGCTCCCGGGACTACGGCTTGTTCCAGATCAACGACAAATATTGGTGCAGCAATACCAGCACCCCTGGAAAGGATTGCAACGTCACCTGCAACCGTAAGTTTCTTTACGACCAGTTTATTTAAGTTTTGTCTTTCTTCTTTATACTAAGACAAATAAGAAAGATTATCCTTAACTTATTTAATTGATATTGGTTATATTGTAGCCTACCTATAGTATATAATCAAGGGCCAAATAAAATATTATTGTTTTCCACAAGCTGCCATCAAACGTAAGGTTTATTATATATCAAAACCAATAGAACTATTAACGTAACGGATGGCGACCACCCCTAGTCTAGAGTATGCCGAGATAGCACCTTGTGTTGTGTTCCGGCATTAGTGACCAGATTCCAGTGTCCCTTAAGAAAACAGCAGCGCATTTGTAGCACCTCTGGTGTTGCAAAAATCTATAGGCGATGGTAACCGCTTTCTATAATGTGGGCCATCTGCCTGTCTGCTGAACTACTGCAAGTAAAAAAGTTATGATCTTTACGGAACCGGTGCGTTAACTGCCAAGTATTTACCCAATTTATTGTAAAGTTTGGATAGTAGGAAACCTAGTTAATTTTATATATATTTCAGAACTCCTCACTGACGATATCACCAAGGCAGCAACGTGCGCCAAGAAGATCTACAAGCGCCATAAGTTCGACGCCTGGTACGGCTGGAAGAACAACTGTAAAACAGCTGGATCCCTCCCTGATATCAGCTCATGTTAATTATTTACATCACTAGATATAATACCTTAGATTATTTAGTACCTACACAATATTGACTGCTTACATTATTATTGTTTAACAATGCGCCTTACGGTGTAACAAATAGATGAGTTAACGATTTAAATAAGTGCAAGCATCCTCGTACTCTATTATTCTAGCCGGAGTTACGATCATCATCATCATCCGAGCGTTAAATCCCGGTTGCGTTCGGAGCGTTCACTCCGACGCCCAGGGTCCGCTTTCCTACTTTTTCTACTCCACTTCGCGCGGTCTTCAGCATCCCCCGTTTTGAGACCATTGGCACGCATGTCATCCTTCACGACGTCAAGCCAGCATTTCTTGGGCCTTCCCCTTCGACCGGGACCTGGCGGAGGTGGCATGGCTAGACATTTGTTCCCCACGTAATTAGCCGGTCTGCGTAAAACATGGCCGTACCAGCGTAAGCGACACTCTTGCAGTTTGTCTGCTATGTCACGGACATGAAGACTGCCGCGGATGCGGGAGTTCCTGACCCGGTCTTTCCGCGTCACTCCACACATCCATCGCAGCATATTCATCTCCGTGACACGCAGCTCTTGCTTGTGTCGCTCAAGTACTGGCCACGCTTCACTGCCATACAAAAGGGCAGGTCTAATGATGGATTTATAGACCTGTCCTTTTAATTTGACCGGCATTTTGGGGTCACAAATGACACCTGTCACCTCACGCCACTTGGCCCAAGCTGCTGTGATACGGGCCTTGACGTCGAGGTCGATATCCCCGGACGCACTAAGGACAGATCCCAAGTACTTAAACTGATCCGTGCGCTCGACCGTATCTTCGCCTATGCGCACGGATGTGGGATCTGTAGTGTTGCAGGCCAAGTACTCAGTCTTCGCCACATTTAGTTTCAAACCGCCGGAGTTACGATGTGTACACAATATGCTGCGATGTTTTCCTGACATTTTACAATGGTTTCCTAGTAAGATACGATGTTTTCCTGATATTTCATAATTTCTTACCGGTGGTTTCCTAGGATGCTACGATGTTTTCTTAGTGTTTTACAACGGTTTCCTAGTATAGTCCAATGGTTTCCTGATATTGGTCGACGGTTTCCTAATACACTGCAACGATTTTCTTCGCTATGCTATATATTAGAACAGCATATTTATCACAAGTGATAAGAATCTTGTTTATAAGTTGTCTTATAAACTTTAGTTTAACTATAAGTTTTAGGCTGGATGATAAAATGTAACTTTAAGTTTTATTCGAATGTCATATAATAACATAATTTTATGATAACTCATAACTTTTTAAGATACTTTACTAACTTTTTAATAAAATATACTATTTAAAACAAGCATATCTTTTATTACTAACAATAGCTACCCTAAGAGTCTTTTATACATACAAATGTACATTAAAGTTTGGAATTGCTGAGGTCAATGAAATTTTACTTTCATAAATATTAAGTAATGGTGTTTATTTAGTCTAAAGCCACTTCATTTAGTCTAAAGTTCTATTAAAGTGGTTATCATTATTTAAGTAAACAAAATTTCAAACGTTTACTGTAAAACATTATTTCCTATTTTGTGAAAGTATTTGTGTTTTCATGAAAGCAGTATTTTACATTTTATTGACCATATAAATATGGTCAATAAAATATCTCGAATGTATAACTTATGTATAATTAATTCAATGTACAATTAGTGAAAATGATAAATATAAAATCATAAAATGTAGAAATTATGTTTATTATTCGTGCATTGAATTTAAAGTTTTTGCAAGTTTTGTTCGCAAATTCATTGAAAAAATTATGATTAATTATAATAAATACAACTAAAAATAAACTAAATTATAAACAGTACAAGCTATTCTAGAATATGTAAAAAATCGCTGCCAGATGGGAGCGTGTCCAGAAGGCTGGCTGTATTGCCGCGCTGTATGGCGATGCTTATTTGTTGGGCGAAATATAATACAAATATGAAATAAATCTATTTATCTATAATATAATAAATCTTTAGAGAGGTGAGGGGGGATGGGTTTCGGCTGTGTCAGCTCGCGCGGTGAATTTGTATCTCTCTTCAGCAGTGCTATTATCTGCATACATGTTAATACCGGGCTGAAGCAAGTCGTTGATATGTAGCACAAAGCGTGTTGCAAAGAGAACAGATCCCAGAAGAAAGCCGGTATTGATTGGCATAAGATTAGAGGAGTGGCCATGTATGCAAGAATACCCCTTTCAGCAACTACGGATATACTCTGAGATCTTTTAATTTTTATAGCCTAAAGCAGGCAAACAGGCAGACAGCCCACCTGATGGAAAGTGGTTACCATCGCCTATGGACTTGCAACACCAGGTTAGTCACCAACGCGTTGCCGACCTCTAAGAAATTTTATAACACCCATCTTAAGGAACCCCATGTCATAGCGCAAAGCAAAAGTTCCCTCCAGATCCATGTTGTCGCAGAATAAATGTTCTAGAAAACCGTTGCGTAGTTGGGCGTGGAAGCTCAAAGAAATAAGGGTGAATATCCCGACGCTGGCGAACGGTGCGGTTGTAAAAGTGACGCGTTGGCACCAGAACAAGGTACATAAATATAATAAACCTGTGATATACAACGATTTCCTCAAAATGTTTTTTTAATCAAAATATTGGAAGAGTTACTATGACAAATTCGTTTTGCGCATGTACACAACCGTTACGATTAACTTGGCGTAACTGAAGCAAGGCAAATAAATACGAAACAGGTACCATAATCTTATTAGTGAACCTTAGTAAATTGTGTTTAGACACATCAATTGTTTCACAAAATCAATGTAATGTAATAAAAGCATTGAAAATTGGATGCTTGATTTGAATAATTACTTTCATATAATTGAAAGGGTAGTAGGTATATCAATCGGGGCTTAGCAAGCCTAAATACGCCACTGAGGATTCCCCGTTTAAATACACGATAATCTGGTTTTAGTGCAAGATAGCATTATCAGTAGTGATATAATCGCATATATAAAGGATGAACCGTATATTGAAAATTAAAAACAATTCAATAATCCAACAAGACAGTTGTATGTTTACAGATACCATACAGAAAAAAAATGAAGACAACAATTGTTTTGGTTCTTGTGGCTGTTTTGGGTTTGACGGAAGCGAAGTTGTTTTCGAGGTGCGAGCTTGTTAGAGAATTAAGGAATCAAGGGTTTCCTGAGGACCAATTGAGAGATTGTGAGTACTTGTCATTAAATTTAAAAAATCAGCTATAACGCATATTAAGCAATCAATAGTCTTGAAGGACTATGGGTAGAATTCAATACTACAAAAATAAGTTAAGTTTTCTTTTAACCGACTTCGAAAAAAGGAGGAGGTTCTCAATTCGTCGAGATCGTTTTTTTTTGTGCTTTTTTATGTATGTTCACTGATTGCTCCGTGAATTATGATCCGATTTACGTGATTCTTTTTTTGTTCGACGCGGAATAGCCAATTGGTCCCCTAAAAATTTTACATAGTTTGGCCCAGTAGTTTTCATTTTACGAACATTTTTTTGTTCCCGGTTCTTGGGACCTATATTATTTTAAGAAGCGCGGCACCATTCGTAGGTCCACCCATACATAGCTAGACACTAAAAAGTAACAAATAAAAATAAAAACTTCGTTTCAAAAACTAAAATGTATAAAATAACTTATTTCTAAAGCTATTATTATTAATATATATTATCTAAAACTCTTGAAGTCGGTGCAAAGTAAAACATAAAAATTACTATATTTTGAAAATTACTAAGCACCGACTTTAAGATGTTTTAGATAATATGTATTAATAATAATAGCTTTAGAAGTAAGTTATTTTATACATTTTAGTTTTTGAAGTCGGTTTTTTTAAACGAAGTTTATATTTTTATCGTATTCGATTATATGCAATTTTATATGTAATTGTTTTGTAAATATAATAATATTTAAAAAAAACATCTTATGTCCACAAAATTCGAAAGGTAGTCGATGGACTGACTTCCGACTGAGTTTTAAATGATAACAATATTTACCTAACATAATAATCTTTTAATCTACTATAGTGCCTAATTCTACCTACCTACCCAAATATAGGTGTAATATTATCTTACTGTTTTCTATCTATAATCCATTAAGACGTCTATGCTTCTGTCGGGCTAGTGTTAGTCCAGGCTTTGCACACTTTATGTACATCAAATGTTAAAGATTACAAACATTTTAAACAGGCAGCACGCGAAAGACTCATGAAAGAAAAGCATCACCCAAATTGAAGGCGACTGGCGTCAAACTATGTATGAGAACTCCAAGAATACATTTTATTAAACGTTTTTATTAACGCAAATACAATTCACCAAACCGTTTCCCGTGGATGAAAAGTACTGTTTTCATCCCTGTGATCAGTCAAATCTAAACGTACTTTCAGAATATGAGGAATGAAAAATATTTTTTCAACCCCCAGTTATTAGTATGACGACCAGCATCAATTTATCTTTTTTTTAAGATTTCATTACAGCGTTCTGTAGCAACATATAAATTATTATAGACCTACATTTCCGTAAAATATTAATGACTGTGATATGTCTATAAAGAAAGATTCCGTTTTTGCCAAAAACTTATAAACCTTTTCATTCGTGCTGGAAAGGAGAAAGAATACTATTTCCTGCGGCCGGGGAGCCTGTCATAAAGGGCGACAAAACAACCCATAGACAGGTGGTAGGGTATTTGACCGACTAGATGGCCACCACCCCTGGTCTAGAGTATGCCGCCATAAGAACCTTGAGTTGTTTTCCGTCATTAGTGACCAGTTTCCAGTCTCCCTTAAGAGAGGAGCGGCGCATTTGTAGCACCTTTGATGTTGCAAATGTCCATAGGCGATGGTAACCGCTTTCCATCAAGTGGGCCGTCTGCCTGTCTGCTGAACTCATGCAATAAAATAAAATAAAAATACACGATAAACGGAACGAAAATTACGTAACGAAGCCGCGTGGCAGTTTTTAAATATTTATTATGATGTGGCATTTTCTTATTTTAGGGGTTTGCTTAATAGAGAATGAAAGTATGGGCGACTCCAGCATCGTGGGCGGAGTCAACAGTAATGGTTCTCGAGACTACGGTTTATTCCAGATCAACGACAAATACTGGTGCAGCACTACCGGCACCCCAGGAAAGGATTGCAACGTTACCTGCGACGGTAAGATATTTTTCCATTAGTATTAGGCATGTTCAAACCTTTTTTGGATAAAGGTGTATCCCGTGGAAATCATTACAACCTGCGGAATAATAATATACTAGTGGTCATCCAGTGGTCGAAATTCGACCATAATATTTTATTTACTACCTATCAAATTCCATTTTATCTCGGGTAATTTTTAAATCCCATATTTATGCATAATCGCACGTACAACGTTTTGGGAAAATTATAAATATTGATCTTACAGTTTTGAGAGTCAAGACTTTTTTAGGAAATTTCCTCCTCTTTTCGAATCTTTTTTCAAATTTGAAAAATCTTTATTACTTTTTGAGATATTTGCAAAAAACTAACCCCCCCCCCTTTTTTTAGTTAATTGTTAATAACTTTTACAATTTTTACAAGCGGAACTTCAGTTTTTTCAAAAATCATCTAGATGCCATTCCGAATCGAATGACACCTCATTTTTAATTTTCGGAGACTGCTGAAAACAGTTGGTCCAAAAGGCACTTGTTTACTAGTCTATTAAATATGTTAGAAATAAGTTTGAATAGGTCGAAAGGAGGTTTACATGGCGGTCACATCTTTATCATTTTTATATTTTAAGCGGGGCGTATTGATAATATTTATTTATATAAAAATACACGTAAATTATAAAGTATGCAATAAAATAACTCAATAATTAATGCCTGTTTGTTATATTGTATTCTACTCGACTATAAATAGGATACTGTGCCTAGTTTTTTGTCCTCTATGGGTTAGGTTCTTAGAAGGCTGCCAAAGTTACCAAGTTGGTTCCTTATACTATTCCGATGGCCGAAGTAACCACCAGACCTTTGATCATCAGAAGAGTTGGTTATTTTGAGGGCTTGTTATCGAGGTTAATGGCCTCACGATCTCCCTTCGGAGTATCTCAACAGATAACGCCATAGATAGGTTTGTATAGAACGGATTTAATTTTGTATTATATTTCAGAACTCCTAACTGATGATATTACCATGGCATCAAACTGTGCGAAGAAGATCTACAACCGGCACAAGTTCATGGCCTGGCACGGCTGGGAGAGAAACTGCCAAAAATCTTCATCCCTCCCTAATATTAGCTCGTGTTAATAATTCACTTTATAAAGCATAATATTTAAGATTATATTAATAATTCCCATATACCATTGATTGCATATTCTAATTATACAATAGGCCTTACGATGAATACGTTACACACCAAATACCTATAACAGTTAAATCGAATAACCTCTACTTTCAGATTTTCTTATTACTCTAGCATTATATGTGCACGCTGCGGCCGCTGGCTGCGATGTTTTCGTAGTACTTTTACAGTGGTTTCCTAGTACATTGCGATGTTTCCCCTGTATTTTACAGTGGTTTCATATTACATTACGATGTTTTCCTTGTATTTTACAGTGGTTTCCTAGTGTTTTCCTGGTATTTTGTAGTGGTTTCCTAGTATATTGCGATATTTTCCTTGTATTTTACAGTGGTTTCCTAGTGCATTGCGATGTTTTCCTTGTATTTTACAGTTGTTTGCTAGTATATTGCGATATTTTCCTTGTATTTTACAGTGGTTTCCTAGTACATTGCGATGTTTTCCTTGTATTTTACAGTTGTTTCCTAGTATATTGCGATATTTTCGTTGTATTTTTTCCTAGTACATTGCGATGTTTTCCTTGTATTTTACAGTTGTTTCCTAGTATATTGCGATATTTTCCTTGTATTTTACAGTGGTTTCCTAGTACATTGCGATGTTTTCCTTGTGTTTTACAGTTGTTTCCTAGTACATTGCGATGTTTTCCTTGTATTTTACAGTTGTTTCCTAGTACATTGCGATGTTTTTCTGATATTTTACCGTGGTTTTCTGCGATGTTTTCTTAGCGCTCTGTAACAGTTTACTGTAATTCTTCGATAATTTCGTAGTTATTGCTTATGCAGCACAACGATATAATAATTATCTCTAGTGTTAAATAGTAGGTATGTAATCTAACACTACTTTATACTATTATCCGATGATTTTCTAGTAGACTGCGCCGATTTCCTTTGCTATATACGAGCTCTAATATTCTAACAGCGTATTCGTTATCACTGACAAAAATATTGTTTATAACAGTCATGTTTCTTTAGAAACCTTAATTTTGGTATAAGTTTAGGACTGATCAAAAAAACTTTAGCTATATACGTATTATAACATAATTCTATAATTTATAAAAAAAGTATTTTTGGTGAATAAAATATATTTAAAAACTACAAGTTTCTTTTCTTGATGCCTAGGAAGAGTTTATCTATAAAAATATATTCCTTAGATATAAAAGTATTTTGACGGTTAAAGGTTGAAATTAGCTGAGATATACGTATTACCTTATATAAAATCTTTTAACCAAAAATTAACATTGTATAGGTACTTTTGGATCTACAGTTAGTTGCAATGGGCAACCCGCAAAATATCGTAAAATAAGTTATTCACACTCGTTTTTAAAGTGTACACGATACCTAGTACTCAGCGAAACTGGCGTATGAATTATTCACATACGACCCGTGATATTTATGTATGAACTAATAAAATAAATGTAGAATGTATGTAAGTCCAATATTTTGAATTAATATTAATATAATACAATAACAGCCCATAAATATCCAACTGCTGGGATTGCGCCTCCCACTATAGGGAGAACGGACCCGCCACGCTAGTCCAAGGTGGCTTGGCAGGTCTGACACATCGGTTTTCTCGATGCGCAGTTGCATCACGATGTTCCTTCACCATTGTTATCACGTGGTAATTGTAACAATATGCACATTAGGTCAGAAAAGTGCGTAACTGGTGCATGCGTACCGGCCAGGATCGAACCCACGCCCGGTGAATTAGAGACGCGTGCGCTAGCCATAACGCTACCACGACTATTTTAAAATTTATTTTCTCCAAAACATTCCAAGTGGGTTCATGATCAAATATTACAAAGTTGTAAGTGAATGAAGAAGCTACTTTCTGAAAGTTCTGTCAGTAATCAGAGCTCCATTTTCCTAACTACAATTGATGTGTTCAAATACAAGCCAATGTGATTTGTGGTACTAAAAGACATACAGTAAAACGTTTTAAAGGAAGCACCAATTCATGGTCGTTACGAATATTCATTTGAATTTAGCGAAGTGCTAAGTTGTACAAAGTCGCTGACACATTTCCCGCACAAACGTATGAAACGCATACGGAGAAAATTGGGGAAAAGGGGCCTACAAAACAAATGAAGGTTGACGCATGCGCGAACCATCGACTTGCAGTCAGACCGGGAGGGTTGCCGATTGACAACATTTCTCTCAACTACGAGAATTTTAGGCAATGAATATGTCGTAAATTAGTTTAACTCATAATTTTTATACCTACACATACTTATTGAGGTAATCTTTGCAACACGATGTTAGACTCACATTTATTAATTCATCAGAGAACAGGAGATGGTATTTGTGGTTCATGACAACATTCACATATATGGAGAGCTTTGTTTTGGTATATACTGGTTCTAAATCCTCTGCTATGCATTTTTAATTGATACACTGTTTACATAGTCTAAGAAAAATATAAGTCAGGGGAAAAATTCAGTTTCGAGACGCGAGTTTTCGAGATATCAATTTTATCAAAAAAATCACGGCTTTTATATATATGACTATGACTAGTAACTGCGATGGAGTATGCCAATAAATTCATAACTTTATTGGCATACTCCTTCGTTGCCTGCTACTAGTCACTACGATATGACATATAGTAGTTAATGGATTATACCTGCGGTGGTGTCGTAGTCAATTTTTTACTATGATCTGGTTTTTTATGGTCTAAGTTTCAGACGGTGGCCTGTTATAAATGCTGTAGGTTACATCCGGCTTGACGCTTCACCAATGACTGCTTGATATGAAAATTCATTCCAGTGTCTCTTTTGGATGCCTGACGTATAGGCGTCAAGTATAGCATGCATATACGCTATACGCGTCACGTCTTGTTTCTCAAAAATACTATTACAAAGCATTCTCAAAATCAAAAACAAATATATTATAAGCCTTCGTCCGTATTATAAAGTCATACGTCGGACGCTGCCTATGGCGTTTGTTACAGGTTGACCTGTAAGATCTTTATTTCTTTTGTCATCCTGTATTGAGGACATAACAATTAACGACGTAACGTAATATAATGGAAAAAGTTTCCATACACTTGTTATAAGGGTGTATAAATATGATACGTTACGTACCTAGACCATGTAAACTAATAAACCTTTAACAGTAACAGTGATATTACTGATCTACATGCAAATTCATATTACAAATTTCGTCGAATTATTGGATCCCATATAGTTAACTAACTTCTCTTTAAAAAAAAATCTTTATGTTTTGAACTTAGCTATTAAAGCCTTATAAATATTTTTTCTTTCTTCTCTAAATTTATTATATTATAATTTATTAAAACTACAAAATATCCAATTGCATGTAGTGTTTGCCTATAAGTGATTACTGCATTTGTCATGTCTTTTTTTTGTAAAGCAATGTACAACCTTTGTATTAGTGTAAGTAATTGTTGGTAAACCAAATAAATAAATAAATACGTTTAATAATACAACGGGCCACTTCGGGGCCGTTCCAAAACACCCAGATCACAACTGATAAACTTTACTTAAATGAAGAACTCATAAGTTCAGGAATTTTGTATTACGAATCCTGCGTTCTTGAGCATTGCAGTTGGCAACCCTGCAGAGCAGTCATTTGAGCACATCAGTTCAAGTTGGTTCACGCTGTGATGTGTGCGCTCGAATGGGCGGCGCGGGGTGGACGCGCTTTGAAGCGCGCGTTGCCGACGACTCAGACTTTCAATCATTGAAGAACTTACTATCATCAGAGGAAGGCTGGACCCTGGAGTACGAGAAGGACGGCGTCAAGGTCTGGGCTGAGGACGCGGCTCATGGCGCGCTTAGAACTGTCAAGGTCTGCATTTTCATATATATACAGGTTGTTTTGTATACGCAAGCTTAATCAGTCTCCTGGCGGAACGGATTCCCAATTTTCCAATATTTGCTCGCGGATATAGGATTAAAGGAATACCGTAGGGATATACCTGTTTAACAATTTGCTTTACTTTTACACAGTATTGAATAAATTCGACGATCTTTTTGGCTTAGTGAGCTTACTGAATTACTCTGAGGTCTCGGCTTACATTCCCGATAAAGTAAATCGCGAACATAAACTTTAGGGTTTTTAATGACGTGTGTAACTGAACTGACCCCAGATTTGGTTATTGCATGTCTTGCCGATGTTTTTTTCTTATTTCATACATTTTAAAATAATAAAATGGGGTAGTTGACACATCTATACCGATTTATAAACTCATCTCCTGAATTAATGAATCGATTTCGAAAATTCTTTCACCAGTAGAAAGCCACCTTATTTCTGTGTGACTATATTTAATTGTAATTAATAACAGGTTTTAGTTTTATTAATGACGCCGAGCGAAGTAGGCACGGATCAGCTAGTATCATAATAATTCTGAAACAATGTTCTTATGAGAGAGCGGACGTCCAAACACTGTGTTATCATTGTAACTTTAAAATATTATAATAGAAATAATTTTAATTACTATTTAAACTATAATAAATAGGCTATTTGACTCATTATAGAGATGACGTCATAATTTGCAATGCCTGTACAAAATGCTTCGACGTTTTGTAAGATGATTAATGTATTTCGATTGATTTCACTGTCAACTACCCTATTATCTAGTAATCTGTAACTTTTGTAGTCTTCAATTTTTTTTAAATTATATTAAGTATAATTCTTATATGTTTATAAATGAATAAAAAATGTGTTAGTAACTGCATATCCTCTAATATTTATGTATACCACCTTTGACCAATATTATCTGTTAGTATTCCTGCCACGGGTTGTCTGGAAGAGATCGCTTCTTAGCGATAAGACCGCAATGAACATTTAGAATATTTTTAGGCTATAAGTTTTTCTGTGTTTTCTATAATGGTGTACAATAAAGTGTTATCTATCTTTCTAAAATTCAGAATATACATAACATTTACAATATTTTAACTAGCAATCTACCTAAAATAAACTCAGTGCTAGACATTTTAAGATAAGAGATATTTCCTGATCTTATCATTACCCCTAGGACAACATTAGGGATAATGAATCCACCAACGCCAAAAGGGTGTTTTCTAGATTGCGTATAAACGCTGTTTGAGTCATTATAGAAATGACGTCATAGCTGCTACTTAGTGCTGTTACGTAGAAAAGAAATGTACGCGGCTTCCGCATTTTGATAGTTGATAAAAAGTTTTGAGAAATATATGTGAGGTGAGGATGTTACGAAAGGTATATTGTTACGAGTTATAGGACTTACAATTACTATAGAATTTATTAGTATACTAACACGTATGACACAGGTTCAAATAAACCTGGACGCAACCAGTACAAACTGAACAAGTCACTACACATGAAAAGTCCGTCACTATATCGCTTATCAAATGTACGTCTTGCTCGTATCGTAATCCTCGCTTGACTGCCCTACCCCTACGTTCGGGCATTTCTTTTATTCTATACAAATACGATATGCCTCGACGCAAAATAATAACAACAAGAATTAGTTCGACACAGCTGCCTAATGACTGCTATAAAACAAGTACAATAACAATAGAATGTTTTTTTTTATATTAATTACAAATTTCAAACACAAAGTAAACAAAAGAAGTCCAAATGCGGGAAAGGCAATAAACTGCGCTTTATGACAGACAGGTGTGCGTTCACCTTTGTCGGCATGTAACAATATGATAAAAGTTGTCCAACCATCTCTCCCTCGCTGCTCTTGGTTTGAGCGCAGAATGACAAGGCAAGAAGTTGTTACGGCACTAAGGCTTAGATCTGGTAATGTCCTGAATTGCTTGACATGGTGTGTAAAATTAATTCCTCTAATCGCACTATTTGTGGAATCAGAGAAGATGTCCATCACATTTGGACAGAATATTGAGTAACAACAAATTTGGAGCTAGAACATGTATATTATGTACACACACTCACTGACTTCTTATAATTAGTATATAGTCAGTTTGTTTTCGCCATGGAGTGCAGCACTGGTGACCTGTAATACTGATCTGCAATGGGCATCAATAATAATAATAATAATAATAAACCCGCAGGGGGGATAGCGAAAAGCCTCGACCGTCATCTAGAGAGGCTTTCGCTGGGAAGCTGGGTGAAGGGCCAGATACAGAAGGCAGCACTCTTGGACACGGCACGAATTGTGAGGAGGTTCCTGTCTCTGGAGCCCTAACCACCGGTAGTTTGGACCCCAGGCCCCGCTGACGGTGATCAGCAAGATTTTATATTTTTTTATTGAATATGTATTTTATTTTTTGATGTATTTTTGTAAAAGAATAATGTAATTTATTTTTTTATAAAAAAATATCTTTATATATTTTTTTAAAAAATGTAAAATTTTTGATAATAAATAAATACATGTATAATAAACCCGCAGGGGGGCTTTGTGGCGAAGCCTTAGGTGAGTGGCGACACCTCGTACCTGACTCCGGGGGCCAAGACAAGGCCCCCGCCTCCGTGCTTGCCTTAACCAGCCGGCACGGAGTGGAGATCGCTAGAGCTAAGACTCAAGCTCCAGGGGTGGAAGTGATAAATGGCCTAATGTCGGAAGTAGCTTCGGTGAACCTGCAGCCCACCTCTTTACACCCCTTAGCCACTCACACCCATGTTGCCCCTGCCTTGTATGGCATTTTTAGGGGCCCATGCAGGGAGTGGCGAGTCACCGTCTGCCCATTTTTCCATGTTCCCTGAACATTGCGACGGGCAGACGTCATAGTCCCCATATTCCCAGACCGCTAGTACCACTAACAGTTCACCCCAATAGCCCGGTACTTTTTGTCCTCATTTCCCACAATAGTCCTACACTGGCCGGGGCTTGTCCTTGGATGAATTATTATATGGTGTAGACAGGGATAATCGCCGGTCAGTGTCACGCCACATATTTACATTAAATTTGTCAAGGGGCCTCTACGTGTTGGCCTCCCCATGGCCCCACGCAAGCCCTCCAAAAGTCCGGGCCATTTTCATGGCTCGTGGTCTTGAAAGACATACACATAATAATAATAATAATCGGCAGACAAACACACACACTGCATATCCCCAAATTAAGCAAGTTACGCTTGTGTTATGGGTAATATACAACGGACCACTCTGGGGCCGATCCCAGACACCCAGACCATGGTAAATAACGGAGAAAATACGTTTCCGAAATTTACTATACCGGGAATCGAACCCGGAACCTCTGGGTTGCAGTGAGGTAGGCCGTCAAAGGCTTACCCCGCTCAACCACAGAGGCCGTCAAATCAATCAATCTCACACAACAGGTCTTATATCACTTGTAAATTGTTGTGTGAGAAAATAAATAAAAGTTACTTTCAATTCTTTAACAGTATTTTGGCTTCACCACTATCCGATGAGGCCAGAATTCTGTTTAAAATTATTTCTCTAGAATTAGGTCTTGGAGATTAATTATTAATATTACTTTGTATTTTTGTGAGCAATAATGCAGGTGATATTTTCTACTTGAAAAATCCCCCTTAAATAAAGATTTTAAAAAGGATGAATGATGTGTAAGTAACAGTATATTCTAAAGGAACATTGTGTTTTTTTTCACTCCTCTTTTCTGACAAACAGGATCTGTCAGGTATTAATTTGTTTTTTATACATTTTTGTATCCTTTTTATTATTTATTTTAATTGCTTTCTCTTTATCTTTATTTAATTTCTTATATCTATTACATTAGTTATTTACTTACATTATCAGCGTTTTCTTTTACATTAAAAAAAAATATTTATATTATTTTCCTATTACTATCTACGTATTATGTATACTCTTTTTATAGCTAACTTTCATTTGTTACTACTTTTCTTATACTGCATTTACACAAAATGGCTTCTATATGTTGATTACCTATAATTCTTAAAACCTTCTTAAAAACGTTGTGTATTGTATGAAGATGTAATAATAAGAGTTGAAAGAGGAATGTTAAGATGGTTTGGACGTGTGGAGAGAATGGATGAAAGTAGAGTCACACAAACAGTGTATGACAGCATTGTGAATATTAGAGTTGGTGCCGGTAGACCCCGTCTTACACGCAATCATCAAATAGCAGAAATATTACAAAGAACTCAGGCGAAAGCATCCATCCAACAGCAATCACGCAGTTAATTCTCGACTGTCAACTTCCCCATAGGCTAGTTGAGTTGAGATACTTTTTTTATACATACATACATATTATCAGGCCTATTACACATGGGGGTAGGCAGAGACTATGAATCTCCACTTGCGACGATTCTGACGAAAAACTTTCGCTTCATCTACTTTCATTAACCTCATACATTCATACATGCACGTTGAAAAGCAAATTTGTGAAAAGCAACCTAGATATATGACAATCTACTCGGTAGTATGAAGGTCAATATTTACCTTGATACTACGGAGTAGATTGTCATACATTTCAGTGGCTTTACCTTACGAATTCATAGCTGACCCGTGCCCACTTCGTTGGGCATCAAAAAAAATTAAAAATACTTTTTCTTAATCACAATCAAATATATCCTATGTCACACAGGAATAATGTAGCTTTCCACTGGTGAAAGAATTTTCAAAATCGGTTAAGTAGATCCAGAGATTACCCCTTACAACGTCACAAACATTACCTGTTTATAATATTAGTATAGATAAAGAATACTGGCTTCTGCCCGCGACTTCAACAGCGTGGAATAGTTAAAAACAAGAGTAAAAAAACCTTGATTTCGAAACATTGTTCATTGTTGCTCCGCTGCTATTGGTCTTTGCGTGATCATATATAGCTTTTAGCCTTCCTCGATAAATGGGCTACTAATACTGAAATAATTTGTTTAATCAGATCAGCAGTTCCTGAGGTTAGCGCGTTCTAGCTAACATACAAACAAACTCTTCAGCTTTATATATATTAGTATTAGATTACGCCGAAATGAAGTTTACGCGTTCAATTCCGCAAGAGCACACTTTAAAATTGTGTTTGTTTTAAAAGCTTTGGGAAATTGCTTTCTATGAATTCTAAAACAAGTTACGGAGACTTCGAGTAATATAAAGGTTTCCTAACTACGTAATTATATTATATTATTAATATATAAATGGCAATGTAATTTGAAAAGGCGTGGTAGCGTAGTGGCTAGCGCATGCGTCCCAAACTCAAATGGGCGCGGGCTCGAATCCTGCCAAGAACGTATGCATTCCTAAGGTAGTTTGCTGACCTATAGAATATAATATACTTTATTGCACACAATGTTACAAAATAAATTCGTACATACAATCGTAATGATAAGTAGAATGGACGGTCTTATCGCTGGGAGCGATTTCTTCCAGACAACCTTTGGATGGACAGAAACTCGGTATGGATGGGGGTAGGTATGCTATAGATATAAAATACTAATACATACGAAAATATAAAGGAAAATGTTACTAAATTACAATAAACATACATATTTATCTAAATATATAAGTTGTGTGTCGTCAAACAACACCATTATATGGGATGCCATATAATTTAATAACATAATTATTTAGTTACAAATCTGAGATAGTGTTGTTTGACGAGGTCATTAAACGAATGCACAGACTTGGCTTGTTGTATGTTTTGAGGTAGTGAGTTCCAAAGCCTTACAGCTTGCGCAGTAAAAGATTTGTTATAAAACTAGACCTAATGTGCATATTGTTACGATACCACGTGCTAATAACGATCAAGGAAACTTCGTCATGAATTCTGCATAACGGGATAACCGATGTGTCAAAATTTTCAAGTCGCCTTGGACAAGCGTGGCGGGTATACTGTCCGCCCGTCCCAACAGTTGGACTTTTATGGACTCATCATCATCATCATCATCATCATCCGAGCGTTAAATCCCGGTTGCGTTCGGAGCGTTCACTCCAACGCCCAGGGTCCGCTTTCCTACTTTTCCTACTCCACTTCGCGCGGTCTTCAGCATCCCCCGCTTTGAGACGGCACGCATGTCATCCTTCACGACGTCAAGCCAGCATTTCTTGGGCCTTCCCCTTCGACCGGGACCTGGCGGAGGCGGCATGGCTAGATATTTGTTCCCCACGTAATTAGCCGGTCTGCGTAAAACGTGGCCTCACCAGCGTAAGCGACACTCTTGCAGTTTGTCTGCTATGTCACGGACATGAAGACTGCCGCGGATGCGGGAGTTCCTGACCCGGTCTTTCCGCGTCACTCCACACATCCATCGCAGCATATTCATCTCCGTGACACGCAGCTCTTGCTTGTGTCGCTCAAGTACTGGCCACGCTTCACTGCCATACAAAAGGACAGGTCTAATGATGGATTTATAGACCTGCCCTTTTAATTTGACCGGCATTTTGGGGTCACAAATGACACCTGTTACCTCACGCCACTTGGCCCAAGCTGCTGTGATACGGGCCTTGACGTCGAGATCGATATCCCCGGACGCACTAAGGACAGATCCCAAGTACTTAAACTGATCCGTGCGCTCGACCGTATCTTCGCCTATGCGCACGGATGTGGGATCTGTAGTGTTGCAGGCCAAGTACTCAGTCTTCGCCACATTTAGTTTCAGACCACCGTTCTCTAGCGATCTCTTCCACACATTTACACGTCCCACCAGGCGCCCTCTGTCCGAATCTGCCAGCGCGATATCGTCAGCATACATGAGCAACCATGGAGGTTGCTCATGCGCATCTCTGATGCTGTTCGACACTTCGTCTAATATCACGCTGAACAGAAACGGACTAAGGACCGATCCCTGGTGCACGCCTACGGTAATGGGGAAGGGTGTGGTGTCGCCAACGGCGGTCCGAACTATGGAATCGGAATCACGGTACATATCCCGGACAATGTCAATATAGGCTTCTGGCACCCCTTTGGACCTCAGTGCCCACCAGATCATCACGCGAGGAACACAGTTGAAGGCCTTCTGCAGATCCAAAAACAGGAAATGCAGAGGCGTGTTCTTCGTCCTGTATTTCTCCATGATGATCCTTAGGGCAAAAACAGGGTCCATGGTTCCATGCCCAGGACGAAACCCATATTGACATCCCGAGATAGTGCACTCCTGCCGGATCCGAGAGTCGATTATGCGCTCAAAGAGTTTCATGGTGTGGGACATTACCTTTATTCCGCGGTAGTTTTCGCACTCCTGCACCGATCCCTTACCTTTGAAGACTGGGGTGATTACACTCAGTCTCCATTGGCTCGGGATGTTTCCGGTGAGGAGTATGCGGTTAAAAAGGTTTGTTAAAATGCCCACACCACGAGGACCCATCGCCTTCCAGGCTTCGATGGGGACTCCATCGGCTCCGACAGCTTTCCGATTCCTCATGCGGCGAAGAGCCCTATGGACTTCTTCAGGCGTTATCGGTGGCACTAGTCCTTGATTCGGAGGGAGGTTCGGTGGCTGTACCTCTTTGTGTTGCTTATTCAGCAGCTCGTGGAAGTACGAGCGCCATCTCTCCTTCACCGCGAGGTCCTCGCATAACAGGTTACCACCAGGATCCTTAACACAGCGGCACTTGGAAATGTCCTGTGCCGCTTTGATCCTGGAACGTGCCAACTTATAAATGAGCTTCTGCCCCTCAGACGATTCCAACTTATCGTACAACGATCGAAAGTGGTCTCGTCTGGCTCTGGCTACAGCTCTTTTGGTGGCACCTTTTCGGGCCCTGTATGCGTCGCGATCTTCAGGAGATCTGGACGCTTGCCACTTTTTGAAAAGGGTTTTCTTCACCCTAACCTCCCTCTGGACTGTGTCGTTCCACCACCAAGTCTCCTTGTCACACTTGCGTCCACCCTTAGACAAACCCAGCACTGCCTTTGCCGCTTTAGTAATGGCTGCCTGGATCTTGTCCCAGTGGCTCTGGACTAGTTCGCTCTCAGCTCCGGCACACCTCTCGACGGATGGTGAAGCGAACTCCTGGGATTTACCTTCATCAAGCAGCCACCATCTAATTTGGCGTCGACAGTGCTCAACGGATTTGTCTTTGGGTTTTACGCAGAGATCCATGACAAGGAGACGGTGTTGTGCCGTGAGACTCTCTCCGGGTATGACCTTGCAGTTTTCTACTTTGCCGATGTGGTGTCTCCTGGTGAGTAGGTAGTCGATCAGGGTAGCATGCCTCCCGCTCTTGTAAGTGATTAAGTGTTCGGATTTCTTTTTGAAATACGTGTACACGATGGCAAGATCGGCAGCCGCACACAATCGGAGGATGTCCTCCCCTTCTGCGTTGCGGCTTCCGTATCCGAAGCCACCGTGAACACGCTCAAATTCCTCCCACTTCTCACCCACATGACCGTTAAGATCACCACCTAAAACGACCCCCTGTGATAACGGGATGCCACGTAGCACATCCCCAATTTGGTCCCAAAACCTCATTCTGTCAGTGTCGCTACAACCAGCCTGTGGCGCGTAGGCACTTATCAAATGGGTCACAACCCCTTCGATAAGAACCGACACGACCATAAGCCGGTCGCTGAAGCGTTTCACCTCCAGAATATTGTTTTGGAACTCCTCGGAGAGTACTACAGCAACCCCGTTTTCCCCACCAGGAGCACCCGTATAGATCAGCTTGTAGCCATTCCCAATGAACCGGGATCTGCAGCCTTTCCACCGAGTCTCCTGCAAGAACGCCACGGCCACCCTCCGCCTGGAGAGTACTTCAGCCAACTCCCTTGCACGTCCAGTCAGCGTGCCAATATTCCACGTCGCGAAGCGGAGTTTCCTAATTTGAGTGTGGACTCGCGTCGTTAGCCGTGCCCGCCCTTGACACGGTAGCCCTTGCCCACTTGTCGCAGGTGTAGGGCGATGTGCCTGCGCGTCGTTTTCCGGCGACGCCCTAGCTATACCCAAAACATTCCTAGTACTGACCATAAATGATGTGGCGAGTATTGGTTTTAAATGTAGCGGCTGCCGCCCGACCTAAACAACCGATATAGGGAAACCAGGAATGGATGGTGGTATGTGGGAAGGAGTAAAGATGGAGGATGCGGGGATGAGGAGAAGGGGGGACACTACTGTCACGGAGCAAAGGGAAAGTAACAGCGGCCGCGTCGAGGACCTCGGGCTCGCGTACCCGTGTGCACTATAAAATACCGGACAGGCATTTTACAGGCGGCACCCTCTGAGGGAGGGACTTTTATGGACTATTTGTTTAAAATGTAAATTTGTTTTTGTCTTCTGTTCAAGGTTTTGAGAATTGAGCGATTTTTGAAAAGTCGTATAAAGTTGTACCTAATAAATAGCAGCCGCCTGTGACTACGTACATTGTCCAGAAAATTCGAAATATTGTTGTAGGGTTTAATGAACGCCATAATGAGAAAGTGTAGGCACTGCGTTGTGACATCGTATTGGAAACGAGTGAAATAGCTTGTTGATTATTGTTAAAATTTTAAAATTAATATCATGTCAGAATATTTAAACGCACGTTTTTTATATGTAAATTGTTTTAGAATTTATTGTAATTCGTGTCAAATACTAATTAACCAATGGAAAGCATTGTTGGATTTAAGGAACATCATAATGAGAGAGTGTAGGCATTGCGCTGTGACATCGTATTAGATCGAGTGAAATAGCTTGTTGATTATTGTTAAAATTTTAAAATTAATATTATATCAGAATATATAAACGCAGGTGCTTTTATATGTACATTGTTTTAGAATTTCATGTTAAATACTGAAGTAACCAATGGACAGCATTGTTGGATTTAAGAAACGTCATAATGAGAGAGTGTAGGCATTGCGTTGTAACATCGTATTTGAAACGAGTGAAATAGCTTGTTGATTATTGTTTAAATTTTTAATTAATATCTAAACAGAATATTTAAACGCACGTTCTTTTATATGTATATTGACTTAGAATTTATTGTAATTCGTGTCGAATACCGAATTAACAGCATTGTTGGAATTAAGGAACATTATAATCAGAATGCTACCCTCAACTTTATTTGTTATCTTAGTTTCAATGTCTTTGTTTTATTATCGTGATTTTATTGAAGTTTTATAAAGTATTGGGTATAGATTTAGGTTCCCGGATAAACAAGGGTTGCCAACGATTTAGAAATTTACATGGGGAAATCCGCGGTTAACTGAATTTTCTGTAATGGATCTATGAGTTATCAACTTAATTGTAATGCGGTTGTATTGCATTTTAACGTCATCATTTTGATGGGTCAAGTAGTTTAAAATATCAATAAGCTTCAATTATGACTATTTTATTAAGGGCCGATTTTTCAATCATCAGATAAAAGTTATTCCATAGATATTATAGATTATGATTTGTGGAATTGTATAATTAAGGCTCAGAATACAGAATATATTTCTGTATTCTGAGAATTAAGGTAAGATGGGGCTGACATGGTGACATTTTCACTAAAAGGCCCTAAATAAATTAGATATTAAAAAAAGAGATATAGATAGGCTTCAAGATGCAAGGAATTTATATATATATATATACCTACTGCTGGGGTTGGGCTTCCCATTTCTCAGTATACCCGCCACCCTTATCCAAGGGGGCTTGGCAGGTCTGATACACCGGTATCTCGATGTGCAGGTTGCATAGCGATGTTTTCCTTCACCGTTGTTGGCACGTGGTAATTGTTACAATATGCACAGGTCACAAATAATTAGGTCAGAAAACTGGCTAACTAGTGCATTCGTTCCGGCCAGGATCTTTCACTTTAAGACGCGTGCGCTAGCCATCACCCTACCACGACTATATATATATATATGTATATATTTCTTTTTGTTACGAAACCTTTTTTGAAGTCAGTTAAATAAGTTTTTTTTAATAGGCAATGAATATGGTATTCCACTGTTGACCAACAACATAGCAACTAAGTGCGCGTGTGCGTGTGTGCGTGTCTGTTGTGATTATATAAACACAATGGCGAATCGCCCCCTATCTCATAGGACGAATTAAAACACTTCAGCATACATTGTTTATAATTTATCAAATGGATAGTCGCGCCAGGACAAAAATATTGATTTTACACAACGAGTAGGTGTGGATAAATATTAGTTTAAGTTGAGTTTAACACAATTTCGTAGAGTTTGATCACGAGGGAATGATAATCGCCTGATAAAAAAAAATTTAAGATAGAAATGCATTATGCAAATTTGTTGTAATTTTTTATGTTGCACCGCTAGACTTTTAATGGTTGCACCGATTTTAAGATGTTGTAGAAAATATTTATTTCATAATTACGAAGTTAGATTCGTTTTGCTAGAATTTTATTATTTTTCACTTTTAAGCTCATATATGTCATCCAATATCAATGTAATTTGTACTGAAAGTATTCTACTGAATCTTACATAAATAAAATCAATATCGGACGGATTAGAAAAAAAACAGTATTGATTAAACATACGAGTACATTAAAAGTAAAAAAAAATATATTACACATCGAATTGAGGACTTCCTCCATTTTTAAAGTCGGTTAAAACATGGAGACCTTTTTAGTATATTTTTATAACTTTGGATATACGTCGTAATTAGGTTGAAATATTTCGTTTCCCCAATATTATCTTTCTTCTATATATCCCAATAATAAATACATCTTTCAACGTGAATGAATCAACTAAAGTAATGTATTTAAACAAACACTTGAATCCTTCAATGAATTCTTTTTTTTATTGTCTGAAGCAGGCAAACAGGCAGACGGCCCACTTGATGGAAGGTGTTTACCGTTGCCTATGGACGTTTGCAACATCAGGGGTGTTGCCAACCCGTTGCCGACTTCTAAGAAATTTTATAACGCCCTTGTTAAACGACCCCATGTCGTAGCGCAGAGGAAAAACCTCGGCAGGAAGGTCTCTCCAGATCATTGTTGTACGCGGTATAAACGTTCTAGAGAACAGTTGCGTGGTTGAGCGTATACCGCCGTCTCTTTTCAGATCTATGCTTTTCAATCAAATTAAATTAATTTCGAGCCTTCGTAAGCGTCATTTGAACCTAAGTATATTTTTTGTTGCAAACGGTATTTTACACTATTATTATGTTTTAAGATATTCAGTTTTTGATTCAGTAGGGTCTAATCTAACTGAAAATCTTAAAGCAAAATAATAGTTTCAAATACCTTTTGCAACAAAAAACTTGTGCAAAACTGCACTTTTGTCTGTAGGCTTTTTTTATTTTATTTTATTTTATTTGGGGGCTAACAGCTATCATTAATAAAAACTAAAAATAAGATTTAGAGAAGCTATTAATAAGCCTCCACAGATAACAGTAAAACTAAAAAGAGAAAAAAAAGAAAATTATATAAAGAAACAATAATAAAAATGTGCATAGATATAAGGTACTTAAACTAATAAGTCCCAGTTTGAATAGAATTTGACCAACTTTGCTCTAAACAATGCTATTAGTAAATAAGTCAAAGTCTATATCTTCCAACTTACTTAACTTATAATAAAGAGTTAGTAATATACAGAAACCTCGCTCTAACGTCAATAGTAGCTCAATGGTTCCGAATGCAATAATCAACATCGCAAACGTTGGTCCAATCTCGTCAGAACAACAGTTTGTTTAGGTCTACAATTTGCATAGTAGGCATTTCTCTTTGTCGTATCGTCATAAATCAAGCAGTGTTGAGTTTGTGAGTTTATATTTACTCTGTAAATTCGTGAAACAATGTTAAACAAAGGCGGTAGGTACGCACTGAATGCCAAACACATCAGTTAGTATTCTTTGCCACAAATGCATGTAATACTAGCTGCGCACCACGGTTCCACACGAGGCTGATGTAAAATCGTTATATTTTGGATAATTCACGCTATATCTTTATAAATTATAGCTTATGTATTATTCTGATATGTAGGCTATATTTTTGTAAAGCTTCATCAAAATCCATTCAGTAGTTCTTACGTAAAAGAGTAACAACCATACATCCATTCTTTACAAACTTTCACGTTTAAATATTAGTGGGACAATTATATATTACTTGTATATATATATCCTTTATATCTTAATATTTATAAATTACGTGTGACGTTGTTTGTCCGCGATGAACTCCTAAACTACTGAACCAATTTTAATTAAATTTGCACACCGTGTGCAGTTTGATACAACTTGAAAGATAGGATAGCTTACATCTTAACCGGGTTCTAAATTTTATTTCTTCAGTGCAGGACAATGTCTGCCGGGACAGCTAGTATATATATATGTGTGTGTATACATTTATGAGATATGTGTACATGGTAAAGTCGTGAAGAAATCGTTTGTCTGTACATCTGTACAACATAACATGACAATAATTTGTCATATACTAGTTTTCATTTAAATAAAGAAATAGTACTACATATGAAATTAGTAATAATTCATTAATTTATCAACCCTTCATGGTGCGTAGGCTAACACGCACACTGCTGTTTAAAAAAACTACGTGTAAATTAGCAATATCAAGACCACGTCTAATAGTCGCAAAAGTCCTTACGTGATGACAAATACTTTCCATTAGCCATAGGTACATCCTACAGTGTACCTGGGGAACTCTAGAAAAACAACTGAAACGCAACTACAATAACGTGTAACACTCGCCAAAGGCTTAAATACCTTTCCATTACCACCCCACCTGCGAATTAATATTTAGTTATCTACCCCACATCACGAAATACCCAACTCCCTCCAATAATGGTTAGCAGAAACACCGCATTTCCGTTCGCTTCGTGGTTATTACTTTGCCCCTATAATGCTTAGCCGTAGTAAAACGTACAGACATTATTACCACCATAAAGCCCTTTTAGGAATTAATTCTGTGGTGCTTAGTAGCGATGCGCTATGATGAGATGTTAAAATCGATTGATACGATTGTTCAATCGATGACTCTCGATTGTTTTCAGTCGAAGACCTTGGATGGTTTCGAGAGATTCAAATGTGTTCTGTTTAAGTTTTGTTGAATTTTAACAAGTAGTACTCAAATGGATGGAAGATTGATGGATGAATTTGAAAACCACGAATGTATATTCATAATAATTATGAAGTAAAGATAATTATGTTGTTGGGTTTTTGCGCCGCTTTTTTTATTAACTGGTAAGTAAAATTGCTTTAGAAACGGTTGTTGACTCGATAACATACTTAAGCACCGCCTTCCCTCCATTATCGGACAACCAGACGCACTGGCATGCGGCACTGCCTTATGGTGGACATACCACCTTTACGAACAAAGCGCTTTGAGTCCACCTTCATTATGCGCACCGTAAAGGAGTGGAACTCTTTGCCGGAGTCTGTTTTTCCCGAAACCTATAACCTAGGTATCTTTAAGTCTTGTGTGGATAGGTACTTTTTAGGTAAGCGTGCTCGATCTTAGACCACGTCTCCGCTCAAATTGAGCGAGATAATGGTCAAACGCGAAAGTATATGTGATAAAACAAAACTTTCAAAAAGTAATCTGTAAGATTCCATTTTGAAATATATACATTCATTCAATTCCGTGCGGCAAGGAGTAGAAACCTCGCATAAATTGCTTTGAAACAATACGAAACGATTCTACCGTGCCAAGGCTTCAATGAATTCAAGAATTCTTATGCAAAGTATGGAATGACCGATAGATTTAAAGCGGACACAACAGCACTTAGTGCAGACCCTTGTCTTCATATTTTTCTACATTTCGGAAACATGGACTGTACGGTGTTGTTTTGAATGCTATAAATTCCGTGGACAGTTCGTCGAACGAATGCATCCATTCTGGCAGAGTTTAAGATTGTAGCAGCAGTATGCCGACAACGGATACTGAAGTAGTTGGCCATATAGCCGGTAAGATCCCAGATAACCAGGTACCAGGTACATCTTAAGACAACCCAGGTATATCTCCAAATATTTCGCTGGAATGACCAAGTTGCTGACAATTTGATAAATTCGGCCCGCCATCTTACTCCAAACCGATCGGAGGGGAAAAATTATTCACTACCATCAGTCACGATCCTCAGCAGTGACGGAACGACTTAGAAGACGTTGAGCGAGTCGATTGTTGACTCGATTACAATTTTGTCACCATTGCGATTATTTCACTTGTCTAATCATTTCCAAATCATTCATCACTACTGTTTAATACCTTACTATGGACCCGGCTCAGTTTTAGGGATGTAAGTAAGGTAACTCGGTTTCTCTTAAAGATGTTGTTTCGTGCCAGCTTGCGTGATTAATGATGAACGGGACCCGGGTCTAGTTATCAGCTAGATTTATTAGCGGTATATAACAACAGGTTATATACTTGTAGGTCCGGCTTTCGTCTGGCCCCTTTTTGTTTGAAGATTGTTCTAAAACTATAATATTTATGATTACTCGACAGTGACTAAAGAACGCAAATAAATCAAACCAAAATAAATTTATTGTCACAGAATTATACAGAAATAATGCTTACATAGAATCTGCACTAGGATTAGCCTGTATCGCGGGACATCAAGTACGTGTGTGACTGATTCAACATTTTTTATGTATAATTAAATTACTTTGAAAAATAAATGTAAACTTGTGTGTGTGCGAGCATTTGACGGATAACAATATTTTGATATATATAATAAGACTGATTTATATGATATTATTTAATATTATCATTATATTAATACGTGAAGCCATACACTTTGTATCCCTTGTTACGAAAATTGCGCGGACGGAGTATGAAATTTCGCACGCTTATACTTTATATAGAGAAGGACTGCAGAATGCTTATATATTTTAGTGATGCATATGCACATTAAATCAATAAAAAACATTACACACACTACCACGGACTTGACACACACTCGCATATATACTCTTTTGGTTATTGTTAAAGTCAAATTAACAGTTAAGCTTTGGCGAAACCCGTGATTATAGAAGTATAGTCTTAGACAACAGAACCTTAATAATGTTCAAATTTATAACTTAAATTAATATATTTTATATTATGATTAGTATCATTAATAAATTTTCATTTCTCATATTCCGAAAGTACGCTTGGAGTTGCCCAATTACAGGGATAAAAAGAGCACATTTCGTCCCTGGGAAACGATTCTACCCACTATGCGAACCATAGACAATACATGCAACTCATATTTGTCAACTTTTTTACAATCACTGTTGAATTACGGCATAAATTACAATAAAAAATATCAACTATTTTGTAGCATCATTTATAATTATAAAGGACTAAATTATTATTTAATTTAAATAAATGTCAGAGAACAGAGAGCTTGAATTTTGAATCGCTAACTCAACATCCTGGGGTGGGCACTAGACTATGTTGCGGTGGGCACTAGACTATGCTGGGATGGGCACTAGACCATACTGGGGTGGGCAAAGCTTACCCTGCCCCCTTCTATATATGCCTATGTAACCATACCTCTTATCCCGTCTCCCCTATCTTATCCCTCCGGTATATACGATTCCGACAACAACACAATCTGTATTGTATTGTTAAGGCTGGCAACGCGATGGTTTCGCCCCTGATGTTATAAATGACCATAGGTGACGGTAAAATATTTACCTTAGGTAGGCCGTCCGTCAGTCTGCCCACTACCGGCAATATAATAAAATTATCAAGCTATCAGATGCATGAAAAAAACGAAACTTGATCGCTTTTGTGTTTATGAGGGTAACCTACATTATTATCAAAGAGGTTTCTTTTTCCTTTGAAAAGGTATCAAATGTAAAGGCAGCCCTTTGAAGTATGTTTGCGACCAATGAGCCGCGACAGCCAAAACACACAGATATTCCCCGAGGAATATCACAGAACCCGCATTTTGCCCCATTTGAAATGGAGTCCGTGTTCACGGTTCACAAAGTATTATATAAAAATGTCAGGCACACCTTTAAATGTGTCTGAAGGAATTAATATTTATTTATTAACTTACATCGCTATCATTACAGTTTTCACCAATACGATAGCATGGTACACATATTCAGTCGTCATAACCTTAGACCATTCAATGAATGGTCATAACATATAATATAACTAGCTGACCCGGCGAACTTCGTACCGCCTATTTTCTGAATTCCTAAAAGACTATTCCATGACACAAAAACAAAATCACCAAAATCGCTCCCGGTGATTAGGAGGATTGTAGAACCCGATCTCAGCGCCACCTACTGGTTCCAACGGGATAAAAAGTATTCTATGTCCGTCTTCTGGTTCTAAGCTACCTCCCCAACAATTTTCAGCCAAACCGATACAGCCATTCTTGAGTCATAAATAGTGTAATTAACACGAATTTCTTTTATACATATAGATAATAAGATCTAGGATCCGATCCCAGCGCCACCTACCGGTTCCAATTGTAGATTTAAACCATCCGGGGACCCAATCAAACACACAAAAAAGCACCAAAATCGGTCCAGGTGATTAGGAGGATTCTAGAACACGATCTCAGCGCCACCTACCGGTTCCAACGGGATAAAAATTATCCTATCTTTTAAGTTGGATCAAAATGCACACGGTGTGCAAATTTGATTGAAATCGGTTCAGTAGTTTTGAAGTTGATTGGCAACATCATCGTGACACAAGATTTTTATATATATAAGATAAGCATTTCTTGTGAATTCAGTCACAGTATAAATAAAAATGTCAATTTGTTGGCATATCTTGTTCACTGTTCGCAAGACAATAAGTTGGTCTTGTCGTATGGTACTACGAACATTGGTGGCTGCCTACGCCTCATCACAAAATTCGCTGGAATGTTCAATTTGGTTTCAGCTAATACCCCTGGGTTCAAAAATTTACCTCTTAACAATTTAAATAAGAGACATACAAGTCTACGTAGAACCGTAGATAATGTCAGATATCCAAGAATTGGTGGAGACCACCTGATAACAGACGTAATGACTAGCAAATTGAATCTTTTTAGTTGAAATGCACAGTCCTGAAAGAACAAGATTCAACCATATTGCATGATTCAAGTTTGGAAATATATGGTTTAATTCGATTGGTTAATCCCAATTGAAGGAGAGGAATGAGGCAGGGCAGGTTTTAGTTTAATTTTATTATAAATATTTTTAAGTTAATTTAGGTATTTTATTAGGTAGTTATTTTTCCTAATAAAACTATATTTAGTATAGTTTTTAATTTATTTTATTTTATCATTTTCTGGGTAGAGAGTAATTAATATGGTTAGCTAATACAATTAATAAAAGAACACCAAAGCATACATACATACTTGTATGTAACATCAATCTCGTTTAGACTCGTTTCATCAAAGTTACTTTTCAGTGCAAAACTTGTCAATTTTTTTTGCTTGGTTGTTGAGGTGTTATTTACATCTACATTTAAAAAAATCTAAAAGATAAAATTTTAACTTAATATAAACTAGAACAGTAAATTAAAACTTTCTCTTTTTGAATGTCATATACATAAGTAAAAAATAAATTTTACTACCTAGTCTATGTTCACTGCTTCGCAACATGTTATTGTTGTTAAGGAGAAGAAGCGGCAAGAAACTCCCCAGCAACAGTCTAGCTAAAAATTGACTTAGATTTTCTTCATATAACATGTATGTAATAATGAAAATTATAAACAATATACGAATTCGAAATCGCCGTCAGTTGGGAACGTACCCAAAACGCTGCACATATTTCCTCGTTATATGGCAACGCTAACACTGCCCTAAATACGGGCCAGCCCTTTAGTCTACTTGGTTATAAAAATAAATGTATGAAATTCTAAACGGTTAATTAAGTATTCAAAACAAACTATTTCAATTCGAAAGTGTTACATTATTATTCCATATTCTTGTCATTAATACGGGTATGTATACCTTTCGTTACTAAAGTACCATTTTAATATCCAAGGTACATAATAAACCGACGAACTCAACAATTAAACGATACGATCCTTAGTAATTTGTAGCATTTGCATATAAATTGTATTCTTGAAACCCAAAGTAGACTTTCAATAGCCCGGAGGTGTGATGTAAGAGTAATTTTCACAAAACATAGGCTTCGAACAGCCCCTAAATGAATGTATAATTTAAGTATATTTAATCATAGCAAATATTCTTATTTCTTTCTCGTCTTTATTATATTTTTACCTATACTAACATTATAAAGAAGTAGTTTGTGAGTTTGTGACGTTGTGGAGGGCAATCTCTGGATCTAGTAAACCGATTTTAAAAATTGTTTTACTGTTAGAAAGCTACGTTAACAGGGAGTGTCATAGGCTATATAACATTACGCTATATACCATGGGAGCGGGACAGAGCGCGGGTGAAACCGCGTTATATCTATAACTAGCTGACCCATGCCCGGCATCAGAAAAAATACTTATTATTAATCACAATCAAATATACCCTATGTGACTCAGGAATAGTGTAGCTTTCCACTGGTGAATAAATTTTCAAAATCGGTTTAGTAGTTCCAGAGATTACCCTCTACAATGTCACAAACTCACAAACTTTACCTCTTTATAATATTAGTATAGATAAAAATATCATGAACACGAAAAAAGATATATAATTAATACATTATTTATCACTAAATTAAATAATAGTGTTGCGGGTAGATATTACAATTAGTTCTAGTATTTTTACATAATACGTTGAAAAAATAACTAAAATCTTTTATGAAAAAGAAAGCCAAAAAGTGTAAAGTCACCCTTGGCTGTCCATCAAGGGGTGTTACTGCTAACACTAATGTACGGCATTGAAAGTTGGGTGCGGCAGAAGAAGCATGAAAATAAATGCAGTTGAAATGAGAGTTTAGAGAAGTATACATATGCATATAGCATGAATGATATGACACGGAATAGTGTAATAAAGAACGTTGTGGATTGAAAGGTGTAATAACAAAGAATTGGAAATGTATTGGAAATATATTACCTAAGGTGGTTTGGGCACGTAGTGAGGATGGATGAAAATAGAATCACAAACAAGTGTATGGCAGTGAGGGGTGATGATGTGTGATGGTGTTGAGAGATGATGGTTGCGGCCGTCGAGCGGTGTACGTAGAAATGAATGATTAGTTGCGTCGTACACGTTTAATCACACACACACTCTCTCAATGTTATATACATTACAGTTCAGAAGGATTTTTGTATGAAGGCAAACAGAAAGCAAGCGCGGAAACTAACGTTTTACACGAGCACTGATGTCGTGCGGTCGCGTTCAAGACGTGAGTCGGACTGTACCGAGAATCGAGATGTCCCGAAATGAACTTCGGTTCTCGACTATTTCGCGGCAGAGAATTGCCGCGAAAAATTGGGCGCGCGCTTGTTATAAACGGCGCGATGTTTTTCTTGCCACAAATAAATAATGGTTTCGCGCTTGCGTGCTTGTTTTTATGTTTGCACTAATGTCGCCACAGCAGTATTGTGAATGGTAGAGTTGGTAACGGTAGACCCCGACGTACACACCAAGATCAAATAACAAAGATGTCAAAACAAGGTCAGGTAAAAAGCATATCAAATAAACGTGCATGTATGAAGAGTTTAATGAAAGTAAGAAAGAAAGAAAATAATTTTTATTTAGAGTTATTGAAAATGATTAGAATATACATAAACAGTTTAATAAAAACCAAAAACTCAACTAACTCTAAACAGGCCCTAACTCTGCAAATGCTGGCAAAGTAAATGAAGCGAAAGTTGTTTGTCAGGATTGTCGCAAGTGGAGATCTATAGTCTCTGTCTACCCCCATAGGAAATATACGTGATAAATGTATGTATGAAATAACATCTTATCGTTTAACTTTTAAAATATCTTGATGGTATATTATTATAATGGATATATTTGAACTACATTATCCGTGCAGTAACGGAGAAAGAATACAATTTTCTGTTACCGGGCGGCCTGTCGTAAGAGGCTACAAAACAACCCACAGCCAGGTGGTAGGGCATTTGCCCGACTGGATGGCTACCACCCTAGGTGTAGCCGTGTAGAGTATGCCGCAATAACACCATTGAGTTGTGTTGCGGCATAAGTGGCCAGGTTCCGATCTCCCTTTACAGTGCGGCAGAACATTAGCACTTACGATGTTACAAATTGTTCCCGTAAGCGACGTTTACCATTTTCTATCAGACGTCTGCCTGTCTGCTGAACTAAAACACAAAAAATGGAAATAATTTTAATTACTTTTCAAGTTATAATTAATGCGCTATTTCACTTCTTTAAGACATGAAAATGTGTTACTGTTTTTATGTTGGTGTACCAGAAACAGTGTTGTTATTGTTGTTCTTTTACTTGTACCTACTTATGACGCCATAAGTAGGTACAAGTACGCTCGTGACTACCACAAGGTGTCGTGATGGCATAAAACCAATATGTAAATGGCAACACTAAATAAGGTTGCGCAAATTTGATTTGTGATATTGGTAACACAAAAACGAGTTTTTGTTTTCACGCATTGTTTTCATAAGACTGGCAACACGAAATAAAGTCTTGTTGAATAGGAGTTTTTGGCGGGAACTGAAAGGAGACGTTGTGCTGTGCAGTTTTATTTTCTAAAAATGTGTATAATTACTCTAAAATGAACAATAGTTGCAGGATATTGATAGTTTTTGAGTAGAAATTATGTATTTTTGTGAGAAACGTGAACTGTATAGTCAGATGTGATTTTTCGAATTTTCACAAGAACTCCATTGAATGGCGTCGGTTGTAGACTGCAATACAACTGCGCTACTATACGAAGACCTATTAATTAACATGTTTCAGACTGAATGACTTTGATTCTATGGTCATGAATAAATTAATAAAAAAAAAATCTTCTTGAATAAGGAGTTTTTGGCGGGAACTGAAAGGAGACGTTATTCTGTGCAGTTTTATTTTCTAAAAATGTGTATAATTACTCTAAAATGAACAATAGTTGCAGGATATTGATAGTTTTTGAATATAAATTATGTGTTTTTGTGAGAAATGTGAACTGTATAGTCAGATGTGACCTTTCGAGTTTTCACAAGAACTCCATTGAATGGCGTCGGTTGTAGTCTGCAATACAACTGCGCTACTATACGAAGACCTATTAATTAACATGTTTCAGACTGAAAGACTTTGATTCTATGGTCATGAATAAATTAATAAAAAAAAAATCTTCTTGAATAAGGAGTTTTTGGCGGGAACTGAAAGGAGACGTTATGCTGTGCAGTTTTATTTTCTAAAAATGTGTATAATTACTCTAAAATGAACAATAGTTGCAGGATATTGATAGTTTTTGAATATAAATTATGTGTTTTTGTGAGAAATGTGAACTGTATAGTCAGATGTGATCTTTCGAGTTTTCACAAGAACTCCATTGAATGGCGTCGGTTGTAGACTGCAATACAACTTCGCTACTATACGAAGACCTATTAATTCAAAAAAAATCTTCTTGAATAAACATCCGTGTAGACAATTTCTCTGACAACCTAATCCAAATAATATCTGTACAATCGCATAATCTAACTTCAAAATAATTGAAGCAAACAGCTCGTATAACATCTATGAGGCTGCGACTTTCTGTAAGTTAATAAAAATATTTAGTTGATTTGATTGTCCGTTCTCCTATTACAAAATCTATATCCCAATACTTCTTAGCTAAAATTGATCTCATTCAGGTAAGCAATGTAGGTGGGTCATAAAATAAAATATGACTAAAGCATTACATACAATCATACTATCTGTCCAAGCCTAGTAGACGAATGCCAGGTACCGATTGCAAAAAAAAAACTAAAAATACCAACATGATGGAACTTGATTTTAATGTGTACAATTCATTTTTGATCCATTTCAGATAACATTAAAGCATAACAATGCAACAAAAAATATCAACAAACAAAATATAGAAAATTTTAACAATCAACAAAAATATTATAACAAAGCAACTAAATACGGAACTTATAGTCTTGAGGGACTATGGGTAGAATACAATACAAATAAGTTAAGTTTTCTTACATTGTATTTAATAGCATGTAATTTTATAATTTTATTGTTCAATGTATTAAATTATGATTAGGACGGAAATGACGAGTGAAATAAGTAAACTTATTGAAGCTTGGGAATGGTACTAGTAGGTACGCGGGGTCTAAGGGTGCTTTTAGTGTTATGCGGATTTACTCACGCACGCTAGATCGGCCCGCATGCGTAAAATTTCACGCCTACTTCACAACCGTTCCGCGTGCGTATGTCATGTCACGCTTTGCAATAAATACACATATGAAAAAGTCCTTTGCTGGTGTTACGCAAGGATGCATCTCGCGTGCGTGAGCAAATCCGCATGACATTAAAAGCATCCTAACACGGTACTCAGGTCGAAAACAGCGTTACACGCTTTTGCCTAGTTTTGTTGATCGTGTAGTATATACTTAAACTCATATATAAAATACATACATAGATCTATACACATTGAAAACTTATACGTTTTTAGAACAATAGTTGTAAGATGTTGTTTTCAAGCAATAATGATGTGTTTTCAGAGAGGTAGATGGCTACCACCCCTGGTCTAAATTATCACACCATAACAACTTGAGTTGTGTTCCGGCATCTATGGTCAGGTTCCAGTTTCTCTTTCAAGGCCGGCAGCACATTGGCAGTACCTCTGGTATTGCTAATGTCCATAGGCGACGGCACCCACTTTCCATCACAGATGGTACGTTAGCCTGTCTGCTGTGCTTCAGCAATAAAAGAAAGATAGAGTTACGAGTTACAGGACTCGAATTAAAATGCAGTTAGAATTACTATAGAATTTATCAGAACTATACAAACACGTATAACACAGATACAAATATAACCGAACACAATAAGTCCAAACGTAATGCAAAAGGTCGTTAATTCCATAAAACGCGCAAAGTCCGTCACTAAATGTTTCCCGATTGCAGTACACACGTTTTGCTTCGCTCGTGGTTATCGCTCGACTGCCTCTGACTGATTTCTCAATTGGGGGGCATTGCTTTATACTTCACAGATGCAATATGTCTGCTTGGCCGTGTGGACCGAATTTCCTAGAATCAGTTTGTAATTTAAATCCGGCAATTATACCTGACAGTAAACACAATACAATAATAGGCCGTAAAAGATTACAATACACAATGGACTGTTTTTTAAACACAAAGTAAACATAAGAAGTATAAATGCCGAAAGGTAATAATATGTGTTTCTACAGATATGTAGGTGTGAATTTGTCTTTGTCGGCGTCTAGGTAACTATAATGTCAATTTTTATCCAAATTTCATGTACGTTTGTGAACATTTGATCCTCGCGCTGCTCACTTCCCTCGCCACATGACATAGACGTGAAAGAAATGGAATTTGCCAAAAGCAACGGAAAGCAAAACGTGTTCAATGGTCATATTAACTGTAGACACTTTATATTTCTCCAGTAGGTACGTATACTTTCTTATAAATCATAAGACTTTTCTCGTGGAAATATGAAGGGAGTTATAAGAGGCTTATTACGTAGAATAAAGACGGCCTTGGCAACAATTCTCGTGTAGAACTGAGCTCTACTTTGCTATATCCACCGAAAATTAAAGTTAATAAATTTGGCTTAGCAATATTTAATAATTAAGTTTTCCAGAAAAAGATGAAATAAAATTTATATTATTGTGTAAGTTGGAATTAAGATTTTTTATTAATATTGTTTTATATACCTTGGTATAATATGAAAAATTGATTAATGGTACCTACTTACACTTCGTGGTAACCTAGTGGCCTGCTTAGGTTTCAATTGAATGACTGTTTTACACTAGGCAGTTTTTCGGACCTAATGTGCGACTTTTAATATTTTGATTTATAAAGAGCGAAAATATTAGTTAATATATATTAAAGGTTGTCATCTTATTGACAGCAAATATGATAAGGTGTAAAGTCTTTTCATAAGACTTCTATGCCCGTTTGCTTTCTTTGCAATAAAAAAGATTCTGGTTTGGCTTTCACCTTGGGCTCAATTCTACTATTAATATCTCGTTAACATCGCCGGGCACTGTAGTTTCACACTTAAATTTGCCTGATTTAGGCTTAATGCAGTTAGATTTTACTGCCCCTTCCAAGAACATTGGATATTGGTAGTCATCGGCTTAAAACAAGTGGCTATAACGTTAATAATTTATGTTCAATTCTCGTATAATATTATAATACTAACATGATTTTATAAGATAATTGTAACTAACAGACTAACTAAATATGGACCCCGATCCGAAATAAAGTTTATATTATTATCATTAATGCATAGGCATTAACGCCATAGGGCGTGACACGCCACTCTATCTTTATAAATAATCATAAACAAACTCGCGAAATAAATGTTTAAAATGTTGGTTTTCAATATTCATTTCTGCTAACACTATTTCTGCTGAAGGTAATAATCATTTATTTCTACTATTTTTCCGCCGTGATAATATCGAGAAGATATTGTGAACTTAGTGGAATACGAATTTTTGACACTATCGTAAAGGAATCGTGCTTTGAATATCTTAGCAACACTTAGATATTGATATAGCAGAATTGGGCCCCTCAAAAATCGTACAGTAACATATCTTATGCTAATATATAAAGCTGAAGAGTTAGTTTGTTTGATTTAACGCGCTAATCCCAGGAACTACTGGTGTGATTTGAAAAAAATCAGTCTAAGATAGCCCATTAATTGAGGAAGGCTATAGGCTACATATCACCACGCTAAGACCAATAAGAGCGGAGCACCAATGAATAATGTTTCAAAATCGGGGGGAATGGAAAACAAATTCCACGCGGACGACTGCGGGCACAACTAGTATTGTAGAAAAAGAATAATGACCTCTTTAGTAAGTCTTAAATAGTAAACAACAACCAAGAAGTGTCTGGTTGTTTGAACTCTTGATTTTAGAGATAGTATTTTTTGTCAAAGTGTATCTATTCTTCCAAACTACACAACGGCCCAGATTTCGCACCAAAAAATATATATCTTAACTTTATTACCGAGTATTTATTATTATCGTAAAATACCAGCTCGTGATAAGATAAACCTTCGAGGACGCGTTTCGAATAAAAATGGACGCGTCAGAAACAATAGGCCGACATAATAAAGTTACGAGAGAGTAAATAAAGCCATTGCCATTGGGATATTAAGGAGTAATGTGGGCCAGTAGATAACTCAATAGAGTGCGTAATCAACTTGTTATAGCTTCTTGAAGATTCGTTAGACGCTGTGACTTCATGATAGCTCGTCCTTTATACACTCATATTACTATGGTAGTATCAAACTTTGGCGCGTCGAAGCGATTGCTCCAAACGCAATTGGGATTAACAGTACACAGTAGTTTCTAAGAATAATGACTGTGATATAAAAAAGCGGACCGATGCGAAGATCGGGTGAAAATGAGAAATGCACAAAGAGTTATTCTTGTTTATTCTTCACAAAGTGTTTTTCCGTTACTGCCACTGTAGCTAAATAACGTTAAAAATGAATCATTTTTTTAAAATAATATTTTTAATTGAAAGCTTTTTTTTAAACGTTGTACATTTTTGGGATGGGATAAAAGCTCCGAACTCGTGTGACTCGTGTGTGAGGAAAAGCTCTGAACTCGCGAGACCGTCAGAAACATATATACACACGTGTGTGTGTATCTGACGATATATATATATATATATATATATATATATATATATATATATATATATATATGTATTAGGGTGATCAAAAAAAATTTTTTTTTTCCAAACAGGCTCAAAAGTTTCTTTTGGGTGTAAAAAAAATTATGTGAAAAGATGAGCCCATAATATTAATATTAAGATAGTCCTCATCTCATTTTTTAATTCCTAAATTTTTTTTGCTTCTTCTGATTTTAGTACCGTTCAAACGACTGGTTGACTGATAAATCGCTGTTCCAATCTTTATAGAGAATTGAACGGTCTACAAAAAAGGTCTGATAACATTTTTTGATTCCTGAGAAAATTCCTATGTTATTCTTATGGGAATTAAAAAAATGCGGTGAGGACTATCTTAATATTAATATTATGGGCTCATCTTTTCACATAATTTTTTTTACACCCAAAAGGAACTTTTGAGCCTGTTTGGAAAAAAAAAATATTTTTTTTGGATCACCCTAATATATATATATATATATATATATATATATATATATATATATATATATATATATATATATATATATATATATCTGTCTACTTCCAATTTTAACATATGGATGTCAGACTTGGTCACTCACAGAAAAAGAACTTGGTATAGTTAAAGTTTGTCAGAACAGTATCGAAAGAAGTGTTATAGGAGTCAAGTTGAAAGACAAAATTAACTTATCAAAAATCAATAAATTTGCCAAGTTCAAAAACGCATCAAAATTGATAAAACAACTGAAATGGCTGACTGGGCTGGACACATAATGAGAGATAATAAAAATAAATGGACACGAAAAATAACTAAGTGGTACCCCAGAGACGGTAAAAGGCAAAGAGGAAGACAATACAAGAGGTGGGAGGACGAGCTTAAACGAACAGCAGGAACAATGTGGTCTAGAACCTGCAAAGACAAGCAGCAAGCAGCTTGAGGGAGGCCTTTGTCGAAGGACAAGCTGAGAGGGAGACAAAACTAGATACCAATTAGCGGATTAGGTTTTCTTGTTTTTTTTTCAGCAATAAAGGCTATTTTTATTTTACACTTCAGACATGTAGTCTTACGACTGACAATTTATTGCTGGTAAAGAGGGCGCGAGCTGATTTTCGCGCCCCGTCCTCTAATATGCTTAAGACGGCCCTTCTTAGTCCGACATGCACTTGGCCGATTTTATTTCGCTTATCTTTATTCTTATATCAATCTATGTTCCACTTTAACATGGACTATATTTATGAGTTGATATTATTAATTTTTCTCTTTGGATATAAAAGGGTAAATCTAGACAATGTATTATTTATTCAATTGATTGAATGGTTTTCCTTTAATCTGTCTTCTGAATGTTCTATTCTGTCAGTTAACGAGATCGGGTTTTGTATTTTTTCCCATTCGTTTCTTACAAAGCTTTGGTTTTGCTTGTTTAGATCTGTTCAAAGGATCCTTTTGTATTTGACGTTCACTTGTTTTTGTTAAAATGAAAAGAAATGAACACTTGTAAGGATGAGGTACATTATGTAAAGTTTGGATAATATTTTGTAGTGACAATTTCTTATGGGAGGGTAAACCGCTTCATTATGTCACGTGTTACGGAGCCAGTCTGTCTGGCTTCCTTTTTCTCTCACGCAAGTTATCACTACTGTCGGGCGTCCCGAGACTCACAGATTTTTGTAATTTAATTTAATAAATAATAATAAAGAAGCGGGGTATCTTTGTGGCGTAGACTTAGTCACGTCCTGCCGTCTTACCGACGTACCTTGTTCCTGGGTGTCCAAAAACCCCAGAAAAATTACGGTTTACGCGAGGTTTACCTCATGGCACCTTATCAGACGCAGAGGGACAGTGATTGGTTTAGTGGCTTGTCTGGCAACTCCTTTCTGATGATGCCGGCCCCTGGGAAGCCTACTAGACCACGTAGACCACCACCGGCGGTTCGAGGGGATGCGTAAATATTTCCTCAGCGATATAAAAAAAAAGGATTGTTAGCCGCCGGCGCAGATAAACCCTCATAAATTGCAGGATTCATCTACGTCCTCCCAGTTTTCATAGACTTAATTTCAGTAAACGTAGTACAGAACGTTATCCAGCCCGGTGGCTGATAAGTAGCGCAAGGTTGTTGGTAGATCCTGGACGAGGACAGATGGATATATGGCAAAACCCATAGACACTACGTGGTTGACGAATCGAAGTAGTATTTTTTCCATGGTATTTTTTCATAGCAAATTGATGTCGTCACCAATTCCAATCTATCCAAAAACACTTCCAAGTATTTAAATTCTAATATGAATTGCTGAACGAAAATTATTTATTATTATTATTATTTATTTATTATTATTATTTATTATTTAGTCATGGATATACAAATCGATAAAAATAATTAAATGAAGTCGTAAGCAATCAATCATTTTGGTAACTAATATTGAGACTATGTATGGTACAAGATATTCGCAAAGGGTGTATTAGGAATTATTTGCTTCATATAGAAAACATTATTTCATATTGTGGCTACATTTAGTAAACAAGTTTAAAAATGAGTAAATCAACGTTTATGCGAGGTTTTAATAAACTTTCTATCGTTATAACTTCTGTAATTATATCGTATAATTACGACGAAAGATTTTCTGGACGACCGCACCGAATGGGAATAATGTAACTAAAGTTGCTTTGTAAGCGGTGGTAGACTCATAAATCTCAATAAGCACTTAATCTGTAAGATTCCATTTTGAAATTCATTCTCATTTTCAAAACCGGACTTTTCCCGATTAAAATCTAGTTTTTCTAAACACGTAATATTCCTGTACCATGAATATTGCACCACTCTTAACTTTGCACGCACACATGTCAAATTCACACGCGCCTGTTCAAGTTGTGAAATATTAAAGAAATAATGACGCCTGTTGCTACGCGCGAGCAATTTGTATATTAAAGGCGCTTCAAGTATTGAGTTAATAATTAGCAGGCGTAATGATTCTAATTTATTTCTTAAGGCTTGTATAACACGATTGTTAAAAAAATGTTTTTGTGTACAGTTCACACGCAGTAGAAGTGAAAAAAAGTGGGAGGATTCTACAATTCGTGACGTCATATTTGATGTATTATATCGTTATAATATATAGAGTTTTAAAACACGAAATTTATGAAGTGTTAACGAAAATCTTCAAAACATTTCCAACTTTATTTGTCTGATCATAGTGTTTAAATTATTAAATAAAATTATATTAGTAATTATAGAATTTTAAAGTAAAATTAATATTCTATCTCATTCTCACGCAGGTTTTATTCTATAGATTTATGTTTTTCTCTTTTTGGTGTCTTTTTTTTCGTCTCATCGAGTGTCAAATCAAAACGATTTTAAAGAAGTTTCATTTCAAAAATAGGTATGTGTTTATCTCCGAATAATAAAAGGCACGCACACATTGTTTATCTCCAAGTTAAGCAAATTACGCATATGTTATGGGTAAAATGTAACAGACCACACTGGAGCTGATCCCATCTAGAAATCACAGACATCCAAAACATCCAGAAAATTGTAACGGACAATTCGTTTCCGTTCGGAAAGATGTCTGTCAAAATACAATTCAAAATTCACAATTATTAAATATGTTTAAAATATTTCCTTGCAGCACACCTTACTTCATCTACAACTGCTAAGTATATATCTTTGCTTAAGCTAGCGCAATTGTGGTCGGTTCTTAAACTACTTATTGCTTTCAGCTGGACACTTTTAGTTTGATCTCCATAATTATGAGTCCTCCTTGCTTTTACTCTCCATAACAAACTTTGGTTTACTTTAACTTTACTAACTTGCAGGTTGCTATAAGTTTGCTGTTGTAATTTGGATATGGTTTCTAGAGTTACTATATAGGCCAATATAATATTGTGGCGAATGATGGTGGAACCATCTAGTTAGTTTAAGAACTTTTAGGAAAAGCTAGATAATTCTGGAAGGAAAAGACAAGGACTGTTATATTTTAGACGATGGACGAAAGTTGTAGAATAGAAAATTCGGGAAGGAAAAGACAGAGATAGATGTTAGTTAAAAGGGATAAATGTATAAACTAAACTTCTCGACTAGAAGGTTCGGGAAGGAAAAGACAGAGTTAGATAGATGTTAAGAAATGCACAGATAGTAAATAAAAGAATAACGAAATTATGCGTTCCAGAAAATTTTTCCGGGTATATAAGCAGCGTAAGGCGCGTCTACGGGGCAGTTTAGAACTGAGTTCAGTTCAAGACAGCGAAACGACAAGTGCGATACGGAAGAGTTGGAAGAGAAGTTTAATAGAAGACAGTGATGACTTAAGTTGTGAATTTAGTGACAAGTTTAGTGGTCAGTTAAGTGAAGGATGAGTGTAGCGTAGTCCGAGAGAGGAACCAGAAGCGAGCTACACGCGGTAAAAGCGGCGGTGAGAACTGCAGTAGCAGGAGGTGGTCTACGCAATATCGGCGACGGTATTGTGAACGAGACAACTTGTCGTCGGGAGTGTGCATTGTTGTGCAGGGAGGTATTACGCTGTGTAAGTCAATAAAAGCGTTTAATTAAAAACTTTTATTTTTCTAGTCCTAAGTGCGTACCCCCGCTCGTACGTAACAATATCTTATATCTGGTGTGGTGATATAATTTCCAACATCATAAACAAGCACGCAAGCGCGAAACTAATATTAATCTGTAGCACTAGCAAGTCAAACAGCGCGCCGTTTTGTGACACCGCGGGCTCGCAACGTTCGCGTCGGTTCTTTGGGCGCGTTAGCACCATTTCAACAAAAACCGAACGACGGTTCGGAAGGAATTAGAACACATTCCGCGTCCAACACAAGCCTTCAACGTGGGCACACGACATTCGTGTTCGCGTACAAAACTCAGTTCTCGCGCTTGCTGCTTGTCCTCACTTAAATCCTTCGGAACTATAGACAATGTGAGAGTGTGTGATTAAAAGTGTACGACGAATGTTATCTTTGATTATCCCGTACACCGCTCAACGGATAACCAACCATCATGGTGTTGCATCATATCCCTCACTATTAAATAATAAAAAAACAATGTCTGTGCAGAAATATTATTTTTGTTTATTAAATTGTCTGTTTTTTCAACGTGGTCGTGAAAAGATTTTTTGTTAAAGTTCTCTTGGAATTGGCGTCGAGAAATGACAATGTATCTTTAAACTTCTAGTGCTTGCGTTTTACTGTTATGCCTGGCCATAATTTTTTAAGACACCTTTTTGGGAGTCTAATGGTGCATACACAACGAACGAAAGAACGCAAGCGCGCTTTAAATATTCGAATGGTGACATTGTGTTGTTTTCAAGCGATAGAATCAATACAATGCGACTTAATGTCTAGTCTGATTCAATCGAATTTTGAAAATAAATAAAGTTATTGCGCAAAGTTTTAAATGCATTCTCCGGCTGCTGTTAGGTATGACATAATTGTACGGTACATAACCCACGTAGAACTTACTTTACGGCTTTTGAGGTTCTTTGTCTTAATTCAATAATATAATTATATCACAATAATAATATAATAAATATAAGCTGTACACAGCGATAATCGCCGGTCAGTGTCACGCCACATTTATGTTAAGTTTGTAAAGGGGCCTCTACTTGTTGGCCTTCCCATGGCCCCACGCAAGCCCTTCAAAAGTATGGGTTATTTTTATGGCCCGTGGTCATCAAAGACGTAGAATAAAAATATCATATAAAGATTTGAATATCAAATTAATAATAATAAATTATACATACTCAAAATTATTGTATCCTGCAACAGATCTATCCCATTTATCATATTCCTACTATCTCAACCCTTCCAACTCATCCTGTCCGATCTTTATAGTTAAACTCCTCTGAAACGGCTTGACCGATTCTCATGAAATTTTGTGTGCATATTGGGTAGGTCTGAGAATCTGACAACATCTATTTTTCATCCCCCTAAATGTTAAGGGTAGTCCACCCCTATTTTTTTAATATTTTTATATGTTTTTTTTGATACAGCACTAAAAAATACAACACTAAATTTTCAACCGTCTAAGTATCCTTTAGGGTACAATTTCTTTCGCCACGTTAAACTAGTATTCAGACGGTAAGTCTGCCATCCCCATTAGAGTGAAAATATTACGCGTCCAACATTTAACAATATGCAACAAGTTCTTTTAAAAGTTATCTTTAAGTTAGCTTTGAAAGCCAACGCTGGGCGGATCAGACCTTTGCCATTAGATTTAACTTTTAGGCTAGGTCTAGAAAGTTCTGTATTTGGAATACAAATTTGAAGCGTAAAGAAATATCCCTAAACTTAAGGTCTTGTAAGCCACTTGCCATGTTTTTTAATTGGGTAAAGTTTAGGTAGGGGAGAGGAGCTGAATTTATTACTTTTAAGTATGTTTTTATAATTAACTAGCTGACCCGGCGAACTTCGTACTGCCATATTTTCTGAATTCCTAAAAGACTTTGTTTCATGACAAAAAACAAAATCACCAAAATCGCTCCCGATGATTAGGAGGATTCTAGAATCCAATCTCAGCGTCACCTACCGGCTCCAATTATGGATTTAAAAATCAAAAGTTCTCAAGTTATGCGCTTACCAACACAGTTTGCGATTCATTTTTATATATAAGAAGATATGAAGCGATTTTACTTTGAAAACTCCATTATCAAAAATTATACTTTTCCTTTGAATATACAACCCATTTAATAATAATGTCTTTTTATTGTTAAAACTTGAAATAATGCATACGCTGTTTTCTTTATTTCTTTACCTTTTATGAGTGGAAAGAGATTGAACTAATTCCAAACGTAATTAAATAACTTTTTCGACGTTAACAGTGTACATCCAAACAAATCTTAACAAGTGTCCAGAGTGTTGGACTTGTTACATTGTACTTCTATAGATTAGTTAGAGACCGTTAAATATCAAGAACTGTCATCACATACGAGTACCCTGATTTCACTGTTACTACGTAGGTCCAATTTTTACACATATATAGGACACCGTAAAATAATAACAAAAATATAGTAACGGCCCCGGCAGACGTTGCCCTGCTCTGAAAAAATAAAAATTTAGGACCTGATCCCAGCGCCGGTTCCAATTGTAGATTTAAGCCATCCGGGGATCTACTCAAACACACAAAAACAAAATCACCAAAATCGGTCCAGGTGATTAGGAGGATTCCAGAACCCGACCTCAGCGCCACCTACTGGTTCTAATTGTGAATCTAAACCATCTGGGAACCCACTCAAACACACAAAAACAAAATCACCAAAATCGGTTCAGGTGATAAGGAGGATTGTAGAACTCGAACTCAGCGCCACCTACCGGTTCCAATGGGATAAAAAGTATCTTCTGTTCGTCCCCTAGTTCTAAGCAACCTCCCCACTATTTTTCAGCCACATCAATACAGCCGTTATTGAATTATAAATAGTGTAACTAACACGACTTTCTTTTATATATATATAAAGATTAATAAACCTGTACATGCTCCCACCAGTGAAAGGCCACATACATCGTATAACCTATTTTTCTTTTTAGAATCTTCACAATCCAAAAGGTCTCCACATGTAGCCTCTTGGGCTCCCCTACTATTAGTATTGTGTTGACTATATGCATTTGTATGACGTATTAATTTTTAAATTGACTTCGTATAATTATTGAAGTAGTTTTAAATATGTATTTACATATCTGAACGACAAAAAAACTACGAAACCATATGAACAATAAAATATGTCCTTTTAATTACGGGTAATTTGTTTAATCGGGCAATATTTATACGGACCAATCATCATGAATAATGCCCGACGGTCCGTGGTCCATCTAAACAAGTATGGTTTGAGATAACTTGAATTTAGCACTTGGACCGGGCAGTACGAATACTTCCTTTCTAGCTGGACGATGTGATAAATTTAGTTAATTTTCCATAAGATTTATGTAAGTTTAACTCATTTAAAGTAGTTATATGACACTAAAAGTGTCATATAACTACTTTAAATATCTCATAATATACAACTAATATTAATAATAAATTTAAATAATTAATAATAAATGATAAATAATTAGTGTAGAATTTTGGCACAGTCGTAGAGGAAAGTATCCTGAAGAATATACTAAAAGTACTGATGGATAGGGGTGGAGCTAAGGGAGGGGCCTCCTCAAAAACTGCAATCCACAGCAAAAAGTATTCTATGACTAAATTAATCTACATAAAATTCTCTACAATAAAAATTGCATAGACTTTTCGGTGGGATTAATTCTCAAGGAGATATGGAAGGGGGACAATGGGGACAGTTGTAAAAAATCCTTTTATGATACTTTTTGCTGTAGATTGTAGTTTTTGAGCTATTCACAAAAACTGAAAATGGGGACCTTTATGCACCCCCCTCCCTTCCTTAGATCCACCCCCACCTAGCAGTACTTTTAATATGTTATTCTGGACACCTTCCTCAAAATTCGCTTCCACTTCCTCTATTCGGCCTTTTTTGTCTTCGTTGCTTAAACTATTAGTAGATGTACAATGTGTGTGTTTGTCTATCGAATAATAATTATTTATTCTTCTAAAATAAAAATTGTGCTATACAAACTGATACTGGCAGTATAATTTACACTATGCAAATTTGCAAGATATTGCCCGACTGAATTGAGAGTTGGAGAGTATTCCAGTCGTCTTAGATAATATACGTTAAACTTGCTCAACTAAAAGCGCTATCCGTTTTCAACTATACGAGACAACTACATTAGCATTATTCTGAAAGTTTTCTCTTGTGAGTGAGGTTTATTTCGACTTTAAGTAGTACACTTAAATTGTTTAGACTTTACTGAGGTAAACGTTGCTTAGCTTATTTGAAGTTATGTTATTTACATTATCATAGAAGGAGACTGGGGAAAATCGACCTACAAAAAACGTAAATCTTTAAAGCTCATAAATTCTAAATTAATATCTTTTTTATGTTTAACAATTTAAAGCATATTTTCATACTTCAATTACGGTTATGGTACACACAATTTCCTGCCGCCTGGCGGCCTGTCGTTAGGGGCGACAAAATAATCCACAGCCAGGTGGTAGGGCATTTTCCCGGCAGGGATGTCTACCACCCCTGGTCTGAAGTATATTGCCACCTTGAGCTGTGTTCCGGCATTAGTGACCAGGTTCCAGTCTCCCTTAAGAGAGCAGCAGCGTATTTGTAACACCTCTGGTGTTGCAAATGTCTATATGCGATGGTACCCACTTTCCATCAAGTGGGCCGTGTGCCTGTCTGCTGAGCTCCAGCAATAAAAAAACGTGGTCTAAAAATTAAATTTATGCACCGTGTTTATTTAAAAATTGTTTAGACTAAATAATTTGAAAATTGGTGATAGATTTATTAAGACTTTCCTCTTTTGACTGATGTGGTTTAAAATATTAGATATTATGTTTAAAATAATAAAATTTGAAAAAGGTGAGAAAAGAATGAACGGTGGCGCTAACTGGTGATGTAAGTAGATAAGATGATACTTCACACGGCTATTTATCTATGTATAATACATTAAAATAAATAGCCATATAATAACATTCGGTTAAATGTAGTTTAGTAGTTTTGAGATTTTACTACACTTTTGTGTATAGTATGTTATGTTGTGTGCAGTAACGAATGTTCTATTCTTATATAATTGCCATCAGGTGGTCGCAGAATTTGAGGATGTCGAGCCGGATGCCCTTTACGACGTGCTCCACGACCCGGAGTATCGGTCGGTGTGGGACACGCACATGCTGGCCGCAGAAGACGCTGGCCACATCAACGTCAATAATGACGTCGGATACTATGCGAGTGAGTACATTTATTTCATTTATACGTCAGCAACATGAAGTTCATTTTAGACACTTTGATAACTTATAAATGAAGAAGACACTGGCCACCACATCATAGTCGATAATGACGTCAGGTATTATTGTATTGATTTCATTTATTCATCAGCAACATGAAGTTCATTTTAGATGCTTGGATTACTTATAATTAATAAATAGATTTAATTTACTACTTATTATGTATAACTATACATATATGTCGTGGTAGCGTAATGGCTAGCGCACGCGTCCCAAGCACAAAGGGCGTGAGTTCAACAATTATTTAACAAACTAATTAAATAATAACGATTACGAACCTGCTTACTTGCACACGAGTGAAACTGGTAAAATATACTGAACCATTTATTTCTAACAATAACACCTGTATACAACTACATTTATGCAAGAATAAATATTTCATTTCGATGCTGGCCGGAACGCATGCACCACTTAGTCAGTTTTCCGACATTATGTGCATGTTGTTAAAATTACCATGTGCTAACAACGGTGCAGGGAAACATCGTGATACAAGCTGCACATCGAGGTAACCGATGTGTCAAACCTGCCAAGCCGCCTTGGACAAGCGTGGCGCGTATATTGTCCGTTCCCCCTGTAATGAGAGGCCCAAGCATAGCAGTGGGATATTTATGGGCTGATATTATAAAATTTATAATGTATAGTTTTATGTATCACTAAAGTCTATTTTAAATAGGACGGTATGACTGACACATTCATAAAGCAAAGTTTTCAGCATTATCGTAGTCTCCTATGAAATAAATATTAATTTTAATTATATTAAATATATTTAGTCCTATTATGATTTAATAATAAACCTAGAGCCAACAATTAGTATACTTTTTGTTCCGACAAATAGCGTTATTGGAAAACCATGAAACAGATTGCGAAAACGATGACACAGTAATTGCGTTTATGTGCAAGTCACTAACAAATACGTTTTCGTTATACCAGAACGAACGAAGTTTCGGTGGTATGTGCTCGTTAAATAACATGTTAGGTGATATTTCACCAACAATCAAACGGGAAAAAGTTGTAGAGCAGTTGTAATATTGATTATATCTAATACTTTTGATATTTGCCCATTCCACCCTTATCGTATTATATTTATTCAATGCATTGTTATACACTATGTTCGAATGCCTGCTCGTAGAAGCTCTAGCAATTCAGTCATATCAAACATTCGCATTACTACAATTCTCACGTCCTCGTGTTGGTTGCACGTTTTATTATTTTCTTTGCCCTCGTTTCAATGAGGGACGCTAAAAATCCAAGGGCTTTTTACTGGCTTCTTTTAGGATTCAGTAGGAGGGAATATTAAACAGTTTTTGTGATAAAATCTTTTCGGGCTAGTTTTAACTCTTCACTTACTTGTTAGTGGTTAAGTGGTAATTCTTACATAAACAAATATATTAAGATTCGCACAAAATCAAGAGAGAAAAATAACACTACAATTTTGGTGATTTTCAACAGCCTGTAAATTAAAGATTTTTGTATCATTTTGATAAATGTTGTATGACATTCTCAGAGAAAATAACTTGCTCCTTAATTTTTTTCAAAAATTAAATCGGGGTTTGGGGGGAAGAAAACAGCGGCCGGGTGGATTAAATTGAAACCCTGTTAAAGGCACACTAAATTATGAGTGGTTTCCTCGATATTTTATTAAGGCGCTTGGTTTTACAAAAAGAAACGAAAAGCTCTTATTTGTAGCTACTTCAAATTCGTGTAACGACTGTAAAAACATTTTTTTCCAAGAAGCAATGGCTAATCCTTGTATAGAATTTATTCATATTTTCAAAGCCCACTTTGAACTTTCTGTGCGATCATTGCTTTCTGAGATATTGATAATCTAAGGTAAAATTATCCTTTCTTCCAGATCTTTAAGAAAATAAATTAAAGCTGAATAAACAAGTTATCTGTTCTATACAGATGTTCACGAATTCACGGAAAAAAATCCAAGTTCATAGACCAAATAGATTTTTTTTGTCAGTGGTTTTTTTTAATATTACTCGCAAATGAATTTCAGGTCAAAAATTTGACGTTAATATTCAAACACAAACACACACACACACGCAATTATCTTTTATTTAATTTGCCCCCTTAATTTTTGTGCGAAGTGTATTAGGATACAAGCAATCTATTGGATAGGAGGAGGATGGGGTAAACCTTTTGTTCATTTTTAGATTAATAAATTGATCAAACTATATTTAAAATGAAACTTTAATGTAATTAAAGACTATGTACCACTTCGCTGATACATGGAAGCCTGCCCAGAAAAATGTTTGCATTGTCATTGCTAGCAATGCTAGCTCGCTGGGCGAAGTACAAACCAGCCTTCTGGTCATGGGTGGCATTAAAGAATTTCTTACAAATTTTTTGGCCTAATTTTTGGTAGACTCCATGGACCTAAATCTTTGTAAGGATCCGTATTAGGGCATCAGCTGCTGAAGCAGTATTGCCAGTCGCTGATTCAGTCATTGGAAGATATAACGGGGCCAAAGTTTCGACCAATGTCGTGTCCCACACAAGCGGCCGTCCCATTTTTTAAATAATGTCTGACATTCCTTCCAGTCTTTTGTCATCGTCGCATACCTTATTATAGTTAAACAACGCACGTAATGTTTCTACCAAACGAATCCTCTAATTACTTATTTTTTTACAGTGTCTTGTCCGGCACCACTCAAGAACCGTGACTTCGTGTTGCAGAGGTCGTGGCTCGACACTGGCGATGAGAAGATGATCCTCAACCACTCTGTATACCATAAAGACTATCCTCCCAGGAAGGGCTATGTTAGGTAAGATTTCCTTATTTTTTATTAATATTCCTGCACTATAGCAGGCAATACTTTTGTCCTCTGGCGACATCATGCTCTCATTGCGTGGAGCGGTCTATAATAATATCATAAGTCATATATAGTATAATAATATAATAGAATAAGTCGCACCCCATCACGATGGCATGAAGCGGGTGGGGAGTCCTTTCCCTAGGGGAGCTTACGACGGCCAAAGGTCGAAGCTGGCTCTCTGGTGCCAACACGTCCTCCTTTGACGGAAAAGAAACTCTTGAGAACCTGCTCCAGATCGGGTTGATTTCTCAATTCTTGATAATAAGTCGCTCTCATTTTATTTTTATATCTTGGTTAGGTTAGGTTTCGCCAGTTTTTTTAGTACCAAATCACGCATACACTTGTCTTTATACAACGGAATGAAGACGTTCCACAAACATGCCACTTTACGGTACAATTGTACAAATTTAAATTTAACATCGATCTTTGGTTTGGGCATCTTTAAAATAAGTTGATTCTGAAATGGCGTGGTCAGAAAAACAAAACGCGAAGCGTCTCACTGCGCACTAGCCAATCGGATACTAGCTTCACCGACTACACAAGGTTAGGTACACAAGCAAGGCTAATACAATCAGTGGTGGGGGCGCTACGAGCTCAAAGAATAGAACACCATCACAAATCATTACAAATCGAAAAAATTAAAGATTATAAAAATCGGTCCAGTCGGTCTTGAGTTATAAATGGTGTTACTAACTTAATTTTGGTATATATATAAGATTTTGTAAAAAAATAATACAGAAGCTGTTTGATTTACATACCCCGCTTGGAAACGCTAGTCTTTGCGTCTCTTTTAAGTCATGTGGGCTAAATTTGCAACCTGCTTTTGCGTCATTCTGTTGCTATGTACCACAGTTTATATATTACTACCAGTAGTCTTGTTTTTAATTTTGACGAAAAGGATTTTTTACTACCATTTCTTGACGGAAATGAGCTTGTCAAAAAAGGGAAAGAAATGTTAGACTGTTTACATGATTTATAAAATATTTAAAATGTATTTCTTTCAAGACCTCGGGCCATATAAATGGCCCGGACTTTTAGAAACTTGCAAGGGGCCATGGGAAGGCCAACACGTAGATAGGCCCCTTGACAAATTTAATGTAAATGTGGCGTGAGCCACCACTGGACAATCGCCGGGGGGCGATTGTCCCTGACTACACGATATCGTTGTCCTTGGGTGCATTATTTCACCCACGGACAAGCCCCGGCCAGTGTAGGACTATTTTGGAAAATGAGGACAAAAAGTACCGGGCTATTGGGGAACTGCTAGTGGTACTAGGGGTCTGGGAATGTCTGGCAGGCGGTGACTCACCACTTCTTGCATGGGCCCCAAAAATGCCATAGAAGACAGGGGCAACATGAGTGTGAGTGGCTAAGGTGTGTAGAAAGGTGAGCTGCAGATTCACCGAAGCTACTTCTGACGTGATGCCATTTATTACTTCCACCCCTGGAGTTTGAGTCTTAACTTTAGCGATCTCCACTCCGTGCCGGCTGGCTAAGGCAAGCACGGAGGCGGGGACATTGCCTTGGCCCCCGGAGTCAGGTCCGAGGTGACGCTACTCACCTAAGGCTTCGCCACAGAGCCCCCTGCGGGATAAAATGTACTATTATTATGACTAATAATGCTATAAACTTAAATTTACCATTTTATTTTACACCTTTCCAGATATAATTGCTAATCTTAAATAACACCGGCCGGCTCATTTAATATTAAAAACATAATTAAACATATTTAAACACATTTGTAGATTCACAAGACATTTATAATGTACTAATAAATATACTAATAACTAATAAATAAACCTTCTTCATATTGAGTTAAAATAAGTTTAATTAGTTATAAAACGCAAACAGACAATAAATTAAGACCATAATTACTTTCTTCTGACGTATTGGAAGTCTAGAAATCAATAAAATAATATTTTGTGTTGAATTGCGCTTCTGTTTTTCTTTTGTGGTTTTGGACCTCAGACGAATAATGGTACAGACGGAGCCTACGTAAACAAAAGCGACAATAAATGATGTGCAGCATTTTAACCGACTTCATAGACGGGGGAGGTTCTTAATTCATCTGTATGTTTTTTTATACGTTTGTTACTGGACTTCTTCAATTGTGAACCGAATTTCACAAATTTTCTACAGGCGCTTAATATATTATTTCTAAAACTATTCCAGTATTTGCGCAACCAAAAACTAAAAAAATATTTTTAACAAAAACAAAATCAACTTCCAACTAAAAGCAAAAAATAAATAGTTAACCGACTTCTTTCTACAACACCTTGAAGTCGGTGCTGAGTAAAACATAAACATTACTATATTTTTTGTGGTATTTATATATTTTACTTGACACTGACTTCAATATGTTGTAGAACAAAGTGGGTTAAATATTTATTATTTGCTTTTTAGTCGGAAGTCGGTTTTGTTTTTATTTCAAAAAAAAATCACAAACCTTTGTACGTAAGTTTATGTCATATAGACGTGATTTTTTTTTATTTTTTTTTTTATTGCAGGAGATCAGCAGACAGGCAGACGGCCCACTTGATGGAAAGTGGGCCGTATATATGGTTAATACTAACGTTGGATACATTACTAAAACTATTCCACCTTTATTCAAATTAATTCAATTATTCAATAGTAAGTTCTCGTAACGCACTCCAGCGCGATCGGCTTCACTCGAAGACCACCAGCGTCGTTTTATCTATGACGTCGTGTGACTACTGGTCCTTATGTACTGTGGCTGTACTATGTCAGACTGATACCTAGCTTAAGTAGAACGCCTGCAGAGGCAGACAGCCTTTAATTATTTCGCACCACGACGCAAAATGACGTAAGCCCTATAGGGCATGCCGTCTGGTTGATTTAGTCAGGCACTCAATATTAAATAAAACTAGCTGCGCCCCGTGGTTTCATCCGCGTGGTGATGGAAAATCGTAATATTACTGACTAGCTTCTACCTGCGAATTCGTCCGCGTGGAATAGTAAAAAAAACTCCCCCGATTTTGTAACATTCTTCATTGGTACGCCACTCCTATTGGTCTTAGCGTGATGATATATAGCCTACCTCGATACATGGGCTATCTAACACTTAAATCATTTTTCAAATCAGACCCGTAGTTCCTGAGATTAGCGCGTTCAAGCAAACAAACACACAAACTCTTCAGCTTTACGTATTAATATAAGATAATTCATACTATATCTTTATAAATTATGGTCTATGTGTTATTCTGATGTGTAAGCTATGTTATTGTAAAGTTTCATCAAAATCCATTCGGTAGTTTTTGTGTCAAAGAGTAACAAACATATCCACCTTCTTTCATACCTTCTAGGTAAGCGTGCTCGATCTTAGACCATGTCTCCGATCAAATCGAGCGAGATAATGGTCTAGCGGGAACCTATACGTCATAAAAAACATACTTTCGCGTTTATAATATTTTCGGGTTGATGTTTGTAATCATCCTTTATTACGGGTCCGTATTTTTTTTAAATAAATATACAAACACATATTGTACGTCCCTAAGCTACGCACGCCTGTGTTATGAGTATTATATCATAGACTATTTTGGGGCCGATCCCACACACCCAAACCGCAGTAAATAACGGAAAGTGCGTTTACGACATTTACCATGCCAGGAATCGAACCTGGAGCCACTGTGTTCCAGTGAGTGAGTTTTTAGCCGTGCAAGAACCGAGAAAGAATAAATTCCTGCGGCCGGACGGCCTGCCGTAAGAGGCGACAAAACAACCCACAATAGGGTATTTACCCGTCGGGATGGCTATCACCCCTGGTGTAAAGCATATTGCCAGAACCACTTTTGTGTTACGTTCCGGCATTAAGGGCCAGGTTCTAGTCTGCTTTGAAGAGTGGCAGCACATTGGTAGCACCTTTGGTGTTACGAATGTCTATAGGTGATTGTAACCGCTTTACATCAGGTGGGTCGTCTGCCTGTCTGCTGAACTCATCCAATAAAAATAAATAATATCTGCCTGTCTGTTTGCATGTTCCGGCTAATCTTTGAAATTGCTGGACTGATTTTGACGGTACTTTCACTGGCAGAGAGCTGATATTGTAAGGAGTAACTTAGGCTAGGTTTTGTTTTTTGGATCCGCGAAAAAAATCCACTCGGACGAAGACGTGGGTACACCTAGTAATTTATGAAAGAATATTAATAGATATTTTGAGATGAAAAAAACCTATAAAATTATTAAATACCAAATATGCTGTGTGTGTAAATTGAAGATATTTAAAAAAACCAACCAAAATATACTATTTAAACGATACAGAACACGATGCATTTTTATAGATTTCTTGTCTGTTTGCCGGTTTGTCTGTTTGTTCGGAATTCACGTAAAAACTACTGAGCCAATTTCGATATGGTTTGTGCTGATCGAGCAAATTCCTAAACTTAAAATCTGCGCTACTTTTTATTCTGGGAATCCCGCGGTAGTTTTTTTTCGTGGAATGGTTTATAAAAAAGTGTTTTTTCATCCGAGAAATTCCGCAGGATTTTTCCCGGGAGCAGTTGTTCTGGTGCGTAAAAACTTTGATAATTCCGACACAGTTTTCAATAAAATGATAACTTACATTATTTTTTAAATGCTGCAGTGCTTTGTATCCCGGCAATCCCATGGGAATTTCATATCAAGTGTGGACGACGTCGGCGGTAAGCGGGCTTTTCCTAGTATTGCATAAAAATAGTAAAATCTGTCCAAAGCATCTCAGGTTGCTTACTTAATATTGCAAAGATCACCAGAAAACGAGGAAAATTGTTTCAAGAATTCCGACATCTTTACAAAGACCGAAATGCTGTTTATTATAGAAATTAATACGGCGAGGAAGGCGTTGAATTGGCTGAGGCAATTTCACGCCGTAATTATCCCAAAGAATCTTGAGCTAAATTGAAACACTTGAAATTCGTATTCAATTACGACCAGTGGTACTGTAAATATTAATTCTACTTTGTTTTAGTGACTCGCATTCTGTATGTAAATGTTTTTCTGAGTGGAGTACAGTAGGCAGACTAAAAACACGCCTTATGGAAAGTGTAACCACTGTGGCTTGTGACATTTGCACACCAGAGGTGCCATACATCATTTTAATGATTTACTTACTTGAAAGAAGATGTAGTGACAAGAGTTGAAAAGGGAATGTTAAGGTGGTTTGGCTATGTAGAGAGAATGAATGATAGCAGAATCACAAAACAAGTATATGACAGCAATGTGACTGGTAGAGTCGGTGCCGGTAGACCGAGACATACTCACCAAGATCAAATTGAAGATATTTTGAAGAAAGGTCAGATAAAAAGTAGTTTAAATAAGTGTGTATGTATGAGAAGATTAATGAAAGTTGATGAAGCGAAAAGTGTTTGTCAAGCTCGTAACAAGTGGAGATCCATCGTCACTGCTTACCCCAACGGAAAACAGGCGTGATAATATGTATTTATGTATGAACTTACTTACCTTGTTGGTTCAGCGATTCAAATTGGGACTTGACCTGCGAAACGAGAACTTTGCCAATTCCAAGCTCGTAACTCCAACAGGTCAGCCTCCAGTCTGTCCTTCCAGCGATATTTGGGACGGCCGACCGGACGCCGACCTACCGGCCGTCGCAAATATGTTTTCCTCACGCTGTGATTCTTTCGCATCCGTTCTATGTGACCGAGTCAGAGGAGGCGGTGAGCTTTTATTTCTCCTGCTATGTAGGCTCGGCCACGAGATTTCCAATTTCGAGGTTTGTTCGGACTCTCCAGCTCCTCTCTCTTTGTTGGATCCAGTATCTTACGGAGAACCTTCCTTTCCACTACTTAAAGCTGATTCTCTTCCTTGAGGGTAAGCGTGTAAATTTAATGAACCTTTTTACAAAATCCCATAAAGAAGGTTCCAACAGACGGTTTTCTTACGCGATTTTTTATTTAACATTTTAAATATACAGCATAACATTTTTGCATATTTGCAAACAAAATTTACATTCACATGAAAAAAGAACTTTTTATAAAATTCTGCTTTCTGGGGGTGTTGGTTCGAATTAGTCTCTCTGATTTACTTTTCATTTTGAAAGGCATTGTACGAACTCGACCTCTCACTAACCACTGACCCCTCTACAGATTAATTAATTTAATAATTACCACAACTTCGTCCACGCTTGACAGGTAACGTAGATTAGAGTTATTTTGCCTGTATTTAAAATTAAAAGGTATTTTCAGTAGTGAAACGATTTTTTTTGTATCAAAATAAATTAATTCCGAAGATTCTTGTAAAAAGCCGGGATAGGTAATGTTACTAAAACCATACACCTAAATCTACTAAAGATGTATATTAAACATAAAAATTATCTATCAAGGAAGTCCTAATATCTAAGGTGACAACTGTACTCATTTACTGAGTTTTGTACTCTTTTTTCGCAAACCATACTCTTTTCAAATCCTGTACTCTGAAAGTACTCATAAGGAACGATAAGAAAATAGAACTTGACAAAAGATAGGTAGAAATCTTTTGGCATTTTAGAGTAGAACATACCCCACATGAAAATTTAAAAGTTTTAATAGAAATTTCCTTATGTTGTCCAGGCACTAATGCTGCTGTTGAAAGAGGATTTTCACTAGGGAATGATTATAGGAGCAGTGAGAAATCGCAACTTTCTATAAAAACATTATCTGCCGTCTTAACTGTCAAATTTAATATGCAAAATGAATGTTATTCCGATGTGGCTACATTATTAGACGAACATCCTCATTTAGCTAAAAAAATCCACTCCAGAGAAAATCATGAAAAAGAAAATAAAGTTTTTATCGTTTTTCTTCATTTTTTCACCTATGAAATACTTGCAAAGTGTACTCTTTTTGAACAAGAAATAGTTGGTCACCTTATAATATCACGTGGTTTCAAGTTTAATAATCTGCAGACAAACACACATTGTATATCCCTAAATTGGCAGACGAAAGTCTTTGATGACGCAACACGTTTCCAATGGGCAAGTTGCTCATCTGCCAGTTGGCGTCTGACGCGCGCCCTATCTTATCAACGGCCGGCCCGCAAATTGGGTAAATGAACTAATGAGACAGGCACAGGGGTGGATTAAGATAATTAATTTAATACTACAAAAATACCATGAAAGGGGAATGCTTAGAATTACGAACATCGGTAAAAATTGTAAATCTCAAAAGCGCTTAAATGAGCCAGCAGGTTATGCTTCTCTCTCTTTTGAAGTTTATTTATTTAAAATATAAATAAACTGAATATCTACCAATTCGTGCACTCGGACAGTCGTTACGTTGCGTTTTTTATTTCTCCACTACGTTGATAAAGTAGTTTCACTTCAAAAATTATAATGCATTGCTTTATTTAGTGTGTAACAAAGCAGAACACATACATGAAGAAAAATATTGTTAAAAATGTGAGTGCGGCCCTGATAATGACCACTTCACACCAACAAGCCGAGAAGGAAAAGTAAAGGGTAACTAAAGGTTGTGAAAAGCCCTTTTATATTATATTCAGTAGGCTAGATGGTGAGAATAGCACGTGAAAAACATACGTCAGATTGGACATTTGTATTGTTACGAATGCGGGACTCGAATCAAAATGCCGTTGGAATTAATTACTATAGAATTTATTAGAACTATACAAACATGTATAACACAGGTAGTACAAATATAACTGGATGCAATAAGTCCAAATGTAGTGCACAAATCAATAACACGCGCAAAGTCCGTCACTAAAATGTACACGTCTTGCTCGTATCGTATTGTAATCGTCGCTTGACTGCCTTACCCCACCGTTCGGACATTGTTTTATTCTAACTACTAGCGGCCCCGGCAGACGTTGTCCTGCTCTGAAAAAATATGACCCGATCCCAGCGCCACCTACCGGTTCCAATTGTGGATTTAAACCATCCGGGGACCCACACAAACACACAAAAACAAAATCGCTCCCCGTTGTTAAGAGGATTCTAGAACCCGATCTCAGCGCCACCTACCGGTTCCAACGGTATAAAAACTATCCTATCTTTCAAGTTGGATCAAACTGCACACGGTGTGCAAATTTGATTAAAATCGGTTGAGTAGTTTAGGAGTCCATCGCGGACAAACATCGTGACAGGAGATTTATAAATATACTAACTATATAACACAACACTCGACCTCGTGTGGATTGGAAATACGCGTGGATTTTCCAAGAAAACGTAATCTGCACACGTGCGGCCATAAACCAGTACAATAACAATAGACTTTTGTCTAATTTCAATTTATTAAACACGAAGTAAACAAAAGAAGTCCTAATGCGGGAAAGGTATAAACTGCGCTTTATGACAGGCAGGTGTGCATTCACCGTTGTCGGCATGTAACAGTAATCTATTAACAATGTCACTCCTACACTATTTTTTTATTGCCTGCGTGCAGCAGACAAGCAGACAGTCCATCTGATGGAAAGCGGTGACCATCGCTTATGGACATTTGTGACACCAAAGGTGATACTAATCTGCTGCCACTCTCTTAAGGGAGACTTGAACCTAGGCACGAATGACGGAACACAACTCAAGGTTGTTATGCCGGCATACTCCAGAGTTGGTAGTCATCCAGGCGGGTAAATATCGTGCCACCTGGCTGTAGGCTGTTTTGTCGCCTCTTACGACAAGCTGTCCGGCCCCATTGTATTCTTGCTCTGTTCTTGCACGGATAAAAATCCGCACCGAATTAAAAAGCGGTGGAGTTACTATTTAATACTTATTAATACTATATTTATTCTCTATAGATTTTATTTATATGAATGCAAACTTGCTGTTTTATTTTGACTTTGACTACAAAATTATTACAGTCAATAGATTAGTAATTAATTAACCAACTCGGGTTAGCGACCCGACGCGAGTTTTGCCCTACAAAATGAGAGCGCGACTTCTCTTCTCTTTTCTCGAGTTGTTTGCCAATGCCAGGCTTGAATCTCACTCAGTTCATCTAGCACTCTATCATTCCAGCAATATTTAGGAGGTCCAGCTGCCGCTTACAATCTGGTTGCTTTTAATATACTATCGTCGCACTCCAATCCGTGCAGGAACAGAGAAAGAATACAGTTTCCTGCGGCCGGGCGGCCTGTCGTAAGAGGCGACAATACAACCCACAACTAGGTGGGAGGGCATTGGCCCGACTGGATGGCTATCACACCTGGTCTAAACTATGTCGCCATAACAACCTTGTGTTGTGTTCCGGCATTAGTGACCAGGTTCCAGTCTCCCTTAAGAGGGCAGCAGCGCATTTGTAGCACCTTTGAGGTTACAAATGTCCATAGGCGATGGCAACCGCTTTCCATCAAGTAGGCCGTCTGCCTGTCTGCTGAACTCCTGCAATAAAAAAAACTCTTTTATCTGTTTTACATGGCCGATCCAGCGAAGGCGGTGCGCAGTCATCTCTCCAACTATGTTAATCTCAGCCACGAAGTTTTCTATTTCGGCGTTGGTCGGGCCCTCCAGCTATCATCTTAACTTTTTGCTGGATCCAAGAGATCTTTCAGAGAACCTTCCTCTTTCCGACTAAGAGTAAAAGTCTCGGCGTAAAAGAGATCTGAATTTTAGTCTTTCTGCTTAAGAGCCTGGACACTTTATCTAAGCTAGCACTGCTAAGGAAGTTTTGGATACGAATGTGTATTTTTTCCTGTCGGGAGTTCGTCTGGAATTAATTAAATTAAATTGGCAGAGAAACACACACATTGTTTATCCTCAATTAAGCAAGTTACGCTTGTGTTATGGGTAATATACAATGAAGCACTCTGGAGTTGATACCAGACACCCAGACCATAGTAAATAACAGAAAATGATTTATAATAGTAATGTAGACTGTTCTTTTTCAGAGCTATATCCCTGCTTACGGGCTTCGTGGTGAGAGGTCGTGATGGGTCTGGCAGTTGGCTGGGATACGTGTCCAGGTCTGACCCGAGAGGAGCCCTACCAGCGTGGTTGGTCAACAGGTATGCCTAAAATTTTTCTAATAATATTAAACGAATTAGAAATAGATAATTAACATTTACCGCACCCCCACAGAATATTGGCGAAAAACGGTTCACCCTGAGCTAGCTTGAGTAATTAGAGTTGATAAGCTTCACGTCTCTATCTATGGTCTCCGTGGGCCTCAGAGACTCATCTCCGAAACCCACAAATATTTATGTTGACTGATTTATTTCAAAAGATACATAAGCTCGTTTGAGCCGTATAAGCTCCGGAAGCCTTATTCATCAAAATTCATGGCATGACAAGTATTTGGGTATATTTATGAAATCAACATGTTTTGTGTCCTTCAACTGTTCTACTATAAACTTTAAAATAATGCTTCTAATGATTAAATAACAATCATCTCTCTTGATATTAACACTGATTACGTTATCATTCACTTTGATTGAGGCAATGGATCGCATTTCGTCGAACACTTGGTGCGCTGGCGACCATTCGCTAGAAAGGTTATATATCTTCTTTCTTACGGCCACCTCGCTTTCTTAGCCATGACGCTCCGCAAAAGAGACATTGACAATATATCACTGTTGTCAGTTTGACAGTGACGTTTCAATGAAACTTCTACAGATATCTATATTATATAATAAAATGGTAGAGGTCAAATTTCTGTACAATTAAAAAAAATGCTAAAAACTGAGTCAGGGGGATGTAAGAAGTGAAATAGAACTAATTTGGATTTTTTTGAATTTTTTGTTTCTCTTTTTGTCTGTCTGTTTGTAACGGCTAATCTCCGAAACGACTAGACCGATTGAAATGAAATTTTGTATGGTGGCAGCTTATATCCCTGGTCAACATATAGGATACTTTTGATCCCGAAAAATTAAAGAGTTCCCGTGGGATAGTTAAAAACCTTTAATTTCTTAAACAGCGTAAAACATACTGAATGTAATTTATCTGCAACGTAACATAATAGAAGCAGAGAATTTGACAAAGTGTGGTGTCGGTGAGAGAGTTTTATCTTATATATATTAATATATAAAGCTGAGAAGTTTGTTTCTTTGTTTGTTTGCTTGAACGCGCTAATCTCAGGAACTACTGGTCTGATTTGAATTTGAATTGTAAACGAATTTTCTGTTATTTATTATGGTCTGGGTGACCATAACTTGAACACAAGCGCAACTTGCTTAACTTGGACATATTTATCTGTCGATTATTATTATTAATAATAAGTAATCTAATATAAATTTGTTATAAATATTGCGTTTTAGGGTCACGGCTCAATTAGCGCCAAGATTGGTCCAGCAACTGCACGCAGCGGCTCGTCGCTATCCTGGCTGGAAGGCGCTGACCGATCTACCATATCACAAACCTTGGAGGAATCCTGAGCAAGTACCACCTTATAGGATACCGTTGGCTGATGTGAGTTTTATGAAACACTTTAAAATAGTTTTATTTGTGCAGGACAGGAGAATGAATACAATTTCCGGCGGCCGGATGGCCGCATGATTTCACCACACAAGCAGACGGCCCGTCTGATGGAAAGTGGTTACCATCGCCTATGGACATTTGTAACACCAAAGTTGTTTCTAATGCACTCGCGCTCTCTAAAGTAAGACTGGATCGTGGCCACCGGAACACAACTCAAGGTTGGTATGACGGCATACTCTAGGCCAGAGGTGGTAGCCATTCAGATGGGCAAGTACCCTACCACCTAGTTGTGGGTTGTTTTGTGGCGTAAGAGATTTTTTCTCCGTTCCGGCACGGATACAATCCCTCTAGATCATTGTTATACGCGAAACCGGCGGTGCGGTTGTGAAAATTACGTATTCTTAATATTATTCTTCCATGACTGAAATAAAGACCTTAATTCAATTTCTTAAATTTCAGTGCGTGAACCCAGATGCGCCACCACCTCCACAAGAGCCAAAAGCCGACTCTTCAAAGTCCAAACTCGAAGTGCCACATTCTCACAAAGAAGTAGAGAGCCACAGCGTCGAAGATCTAGGAGACATCTCATCAGAATTCAGCGTAGAAGTCGAAGAAGATGTTCCAGATCCAAAGAAGAAGGGGAAGTTCTATAGGCTTGTTAAATCAATGAAGAATAGAAGGAAAAGTGTGCAAGTTGCCAAGAGTGCTGATAATCTAGTTGATGGGAAACCTGAGGAGAAGAAAAAAGGATTTAAGTTCCATCGTAGATTTAGTCTGAGTAGAGGGCGGGAAGATTGAGGGCTCGTGATTGGTTATATTGGTTAAATAATGTTTATGGTAATCTTAGATCGACATTAATGGTCTAAGATGGTTATAATCTAGTATGTTTTGTAACTGATCTTGTATCTTATACAATGAAGAAAGTTTAAATTACCTTTAAATTTAAATATTGAATTCTGAAGTCTACTAGAGGCCCGAATCTGGAACTCAATGTAATGTAAGATTTAAGAAAACAGTGACGCGTCAAGCACCTTCTGCGCCGTCGTGCAAAATACTGATAAGCGCCTTTATTGAGCCAAAACTATGATTTTGTTAAACTTTTAGATTCGCTAAGTTTTTGTCTACGTTAGCCCTTTAATTTTTTGTATCATTCATCATCATCCGAGTGTTAATCCCGGTTGCGTTCGGAGCATTCACTCCGACGCCCAGGGTCCGCTTTCCTACTTTTTCTATTCCAATTCGCGTGTTCTTCAACATCCCTCGTTTTGAGACCATTGGTACGCATGTCATCCTTCACAACGTCAATTCAACATTTCTGGGGCTTTCCCCTTTGACCGGGATCTAGTGGAGGCAGCATGGCTAGACATTGATTTTTTATATCATTAGTAAAAAATAATTGTAGGTGTTATGTAAAGTTATAATAAAGTTTCAAGGGCGTCTGTCTCGCTTTGGTACTGTTAAAGATGTTCTAAAAAAAAACACGTGTTTATGATTTCTGTTAGTCAAAAAGAGAGGAGGAGCGTTCGATATTTTAGAAAACTGCACAAAGAAAGAAAGAAGAAAGTATTTGAATAAATAGCAACGTTGTTACATTGCTTACATGTGACTTAAAAGTAAAAGAATATTTTTTAGATATTCTACGCAATATTTTTTTAACAAACAAGGTTTGTACTCAGCATATTGCTGTGCCGGAATTATATCGGACACAACGCTGATTTTCAGTGCCAACCTTCCTTTTGGCGTTATACCAAAACAATTCGAATATATTCGTCTAGGGCTTTTATGGCATCTTAAAACTGCAATAATGCCAACGTTATAATTAATTTATTCAAAAAACGATTGAAAATTGAAATGAAAGATGACTTGTTGTTTTCAGAAGAAAGGCATAATTATATCAATATATTTATAATAAAATTATATATAAATAAGGCCTTACTTATAATCGTTTGTTAAATTTGAAGAAACTGCTCAGCAACTGATTAACGAAAATCTTAGCCATAAACTCCTCTTAAGGATAAGAGGTGGTGGCAAAGTAACTCATAAATAACTGACAAAAATAGCCAACAACGAGAGGCAGTTTAAGTAACTGCTAAGAGGCAAGGTGGCAAGTTTTATTTGAAAGTCTATTTAAGAGATGGCTAATCTTTTCTTAAGGAGATTTTTATAAGTAAGGCCCTAACTGTTTTACATTTTAAACATGAAAGCTTTCAATAATAATTGTACTCTAATAATAATCTGTAATCTATGCCAATAGTTTTAAGTTGTGTACAAATGTAAGCCAATATATATCTACCTATAATATTTCTAATAAATATGTATTACGTATAATATGAAAAAGAGAGAGAGAGTGCTAATCATTAGTCAAATAGTTTGCAAGGTATGTGCAAAATATTAGAAATAAGATGTTACAGTAGCAGTTGAATGTTACGATTGTTTCAGTACTAAATAGAATCGTAGAGGGAGTATTACATAGAGGTGGTAAGGATAAGAAAATTTGTCTACCTATTAAATTGAACGATATAATAAACATTAAATTTATTCAAAAATGACGATTTAAAGTTACAGTTACAGATTACTTATTGAAGTCCACCATTCTTCTATCTCTTCCTAAGTAATTTTAGAGGAAGGAGAGTGGAGAAGATCCTGCAAAAATGTTCCCAGCATCATAATATGATGCTAAGATAATATCTTTACTTCATAATTATTGTTTATATATTCGTGATCTTCTTTAGATGTATTTTGACTATACAAGGTTTACGAAAGTAATTTGTATGAATAACTGCTGAATCTGTTAGCGACCGCGTTATTCCCATTCGGTGTAGTTGTCTAAAAAATCTTTATCGTACATAAAGCCTTCTCGAGTTCTCGGACAAGCGTTGCTTTAGTCGTATTTTTCAACTTGTTTAATGAAAACTTCTGAACGTGGATTCGTTTTTTACTGACAATTTAAAACAGTAAATGGAATAGACCTATCCATGTTACATAACATTGCTTGCTATATCCAGTTACGGTTATTATTTATTTTTAGATAATATTATAAAATTGTAATTATGCCGTGTCTATAAATTGAAGCTGGAATACACTACATAAACGGTGGAGAACATGATGATTTTTTTTAGATTTCTTGTCTGTTTGTTCGGAATTCACGTAAAAACTACTGGGCCGATTTCGATGCGGTTTTCGCTGTTCAACAGCAAATTCTTAGACTTAAAACTTGCGTTACTTTTTATACTGGGAATCTCGAGGGAATTTTTCTAAGAATGATATAAAATGGCCAGATGGAAAAAGAACTGAGTACCAATGCGTTTTTTTCACTATCGATAGCAAATTTAATGTACTAATAAAATATGTAATTCTTTTATTTCGGGAATCTCGCAGGCATTTTCTCGGAAGCGGTTTGAAGTTGCTACGATATTTAGTGTCCTGGAAATTTGCGGGAATTTTCCCGGGAGAGTGATCCATAATATTACTTCAAATTACATTAGTACATTCAATTCTGTTTTTTTCTGGACTGTTGTCTAGATTATATAGACTTAGATTTTTTTGTTATTATTTAATTATGCGTTCATTAGGACTTTTATTCAATCATTTTACAATAAAGAAACTAAACTATTTTGTATTTTAAACAAAATACTTAAAAAAAAACTTAATTATATTACAATAATATAAAAAATTACATTATCTAAAATTGATGCGATTTTCGTCTCACATGATAGTTCTGAATAATTTAAATTAATTTAAACTTTAAATAAATATTGTAGTGTAGTAAAGGTGGTGAGCTGTAGCTCCGCCTTTATTGGGTATGTGTGTATGGTCTCTCTATACAATTCTTCCTCTACAAATTTATATATAAGTAAGTTTTTCTATAAAGAATGGTGTAAATTGTTTTCAGCGTTTAAACATTTACTCTTTCATGTAACTAAAATACTATGAAAAAATTAATGTAAGGTTTATAATTGCTAAAAATATATAATTTCTAGTACTTGATCAAAAGGTAAACTGTCATTTTATTCTAAGTAAGTCTTCCGCTACAATTGTCTCGATTAAAATTATAATGTAGTAAATTACTTTACGAATCGTTCCGCCGAATATAATCATGCATTATTGCTACTAATATATAATATCTATATAAATAAAAAATGAATCGTGGAAATGTATGTACTTACGCGCATAACTTGAACACGACTTTACCGATTTGAATGAGATTTTTGTGCGTGTTTGAGTGGGTCCCCAGATGGGTTGAATTCATAATAATATAATGTAGTACTGGTTTTAGGATCCTTTAATCTCCTGGATCGATTTTAATGAATTTTATTTGTATGTTTGAGTAGGTGAGTACCCGTAACGTTTTTAATTACGTCACCGCGCCGCCACTGCACCACCAATTTAAAAGGAAGAAAATAATGTTTGAAAGAAAATAATGTTTATTTAGAGTTATTTAAAATAACCAAAATAATAAGTATTAATAATAATAATTAATAACAGCCAAAAGTTATATAACTCTAAACAGGCCCTAACTCAGCAAATGCTGGTTGATAACAACCAACGCTAATGTTCCGTTAGTGCCAAGCAGTAATGTCACCTTCACAGAAGAAAAAAAAACAGCTAATTAACATTTAATATTATTTATAATAGGAACAAGATGTAACAAAGAATAGGCATCAATCTGTGTAGACTATAAAGACACTGCTCTCGCCACGCCACGCCGCCTCTGCGTCACCTCGCGACGCTGTATTTTAGTTGCCAAGCGGGCGTCAGCGATGAGACAGCGCTATGGGAGGCCTGACAACTTTCGGGTATACCATTGATATTAATATATCAATGAGGTATACACAGAAATAACAAAATAGCAGTGCGGCTGCGGCATGTCAATGGTTCCGTCTACACAAGAGTTAATTCAGGTCATACATACATATTACCTGTCTCTCATAGAGGGAGGCAGAAACGATGGATCTCCACTTGCTACGACCTTGACATATATGTTTTGGCTTTATATGCTTTCATTAACCTCTTTATACATTTATTATATGACCATTCTTCAAAATACAGACGATTTGTAAGTCGTAAGTACGTCGCGCTCTATCGGCACTAACACTACGGTAAAAACTAGAGATGCCACGAGCATTCGGCTTCTATTCGGTATTCGAACACTTTTTTAACTATTTGGTATTCAGCCAATTACTGTGTAGTATCTGGGCGAATACCGATTAACAAACTCTGAAGAAAAAAAAATCAAAAATAAATATATTTCAATCACTTTTTTTATTATAATATTTATATAATAAAATTAAAAGTTAGTTTAACAAATAAATAAACTAAACTATACTATTAATAAAGCTATACTTACAAAATAACAATATAAGTAAAAAAATTATTCCAAATGGCTGTCGGCGGGGAGCGTGCCCAAAATGCCACATTTCCGTGTTGGATTGCAACGCTTATTTATTGCCCTTGATACAAGCCAGCCTTTTGGTCACGTGAGACCTCAATTAGACACGTTGAGAGATCTCCATGTATTGATAGTTAATTTACGTTGTAACTAGAGATGCCACAAATATTAGGCCGAAAAACCAACATAATAAAACTACGTTTTAAACGGTTTTGAGCGCTGACATTTCAGACACTTTACAGTGGTCGCGATCACAGAAGGCAAAGGTGACAAATGTCAAAGAGCATTGTTAAAGTTTTATTTAGCCTACTGTCAACTTGTTAAAAAAACAAATAATATACCGCGCTTAAAGCCGTTTATAACGTAGTTTTATTAGTATATATGTCGCGAAAATTTAAGAAAATATTATGCATTCCGAATAGTTAAAAAAAAAATACCGACAAAAACCGAATATTTGTGGCAACTCTAGTTACAAACATTAAATACATAAAGTTAGTTATTCATGAACCCTATCGAGTTTTACGTAATCAATGTGAATAATCCGCCTTCATGAGCACGAAAAAACTCACAAAATAAATTCAATCGAAAAAGTTAATAGCAAATCACGTTTTTTGAAATTGAACAATTGTTTTTTTTTTCAATTTGTAGTCTGGAGAATTCGCTATTATGTGATAAGATTACAATACTAAAACCACAGGTTTTTGTTATGTGATAGTTGGTTGATAGTTTTTGCTAGTCAAGTTCAAGGTTTTAATCTGTTTACTACAATATTAGATTTATAAAGTTAAGCAAAACGTATAATATGTTTTTGTCTTGTAATAGTTTATTTAGGTTTATGTCTTGGCAGCTAGGCCTTTAAGCCAGATCTTAGTTTACAATATAGTGTCTTTTTTTTTAGAAACATCATTGATAGTTTCATGAATTGTGTGCATCAATGGATCCAAAATCATATTCATATCTAGGGCAACAAAACCACCGTAGACCATTGTAGATGTCGTGTAGATGTCGAATTAACACGTTATTCACGCAAGGCGATATGCATTTCAATTAAATATGTATTTTTTGTAGTGGTCTTTTGGAAATCTTAAACGAATTAGTACATATGTTAATTTATAACTATTTGTTTTAAATAATCTTACTATTTCGTCAAGTTCGTCAAGTGTTCTCGTCGACCATTCCGCAATGCTTGAAGACAAAATTCTTCGAGCAGTGCGTCCTTCCCGTCCTGACCTACGGGGCCGAGACGTGGACACTGGCGGCAGGATTGGTCCACAAGTTCCAAGTCACTCAACGGGCTATGGAGCGAGCTATGTTGGGTGTTTCTCTTATGGATAAAATTAGAAATGAGGATATCCGTAAGAGAACCAAAGTAACCGACATAGCTCGCAAAATTAGCAAGTTGAAGTGGCAGTGGGCCGGTCACGTCTGTCGCAGGACCGATGGCCGTTGGAGCAGACGAGTCCTGGAGTGGAGACCGCGTCTCGGTAAACGTAGTGTCGGACGCCCTCCAGCCCGATGGACCGACGACCTACGCAAGGTCGCCGGTAGGCGCTGGATGAGAAAGGCAGCAGATAGGTATGAGTGGCGCCGTCTTGGGGAGGCCTACGTCCAGCAGTGGACTGTAAATGGCTGACGACGACGAATCTTACTATTTATAACTGAGAAAATATGTCTACAACAGAACAAAAATATAAATATATCAGAATATTCGACTACTTATAAATACTTTGAGAGTTCGTTAAACTAATACAACAATAATATCAAATCTAATTAACAATTGTATTTCAAAGGCTTTGTTAAGAGTATTAAATAATGTTTAACTGTTTTTTATGAATGAGCTTAAAAATCTATGAATATACATTTGTTTAATGTATCTTAAATATAATTTAAATAATTGTAACTTAATTATATATATTCTCATATCAGGTTATTAAGGACGAAGAGTGCTAGCCAACCCAAGCAAAAAAAAATATACTGAAATACTTCTAAATCCTACATGATTCTATATCACTCGCTAATTAATATTAGCGAGTGATATAACGGACAAATAAAATGTAATCAATTTGGTTCGATGTAAATCAAAAGACAGAAGTGAATGGCCACGACGGTATTCAATAACATTGAATTATTCAAATTTGTGTTTGCATGGATCACCATGCTTGAATGGTTAAAATTGAAACATAGAAATGAACCATCTTATAACGACTTCACTATCCATTCAATACCTTAAGCCGAGAGTAAATGATCATTTCAATTTCAGTAAATCAACTAAAGTGATGGTAAGGTTCAATTTACAGTACTTACTTTAGGCTACTTTAATATTGGGACTGGGTCGTGGGATCCTCCCGACGAGCCACACCCAGTGCCGTGGGGTGTTCTAGTCTCAGGGACACCAGTGGGACTGGGGGGTCGGGGGACCCTCCTAACGCGCTACACTTAGTGCCGTAGGGTGTTCTAGTCTCAAGGACACCCCGCTTTGTCAACTGGCATCGAGGTGTCACGGCAGTTATACCCATGGTTCGCCTCATCACAAGGCGGAGGGACGCTGGAAGGTTTAGTGGTTAGTCTGGCGATCGGTGCTTGCAAGCTCTAACGTTGAACCTTGTGTGCACCACCAACAGCTGGGAGTCACACATATCTTCATGGTATCCCCCGGGGCTTGAGGATAAGCGCAAACATTCCCTCAGCGTTGACAAAAAAAGTCTTTTTTTTTTTTTTATGGCAGGAGATCAGCAGACAGGCAGACGGCCCACTTGATGGACTGCGGTTACCATCGCCTATGGACATTTGTAACACCAAAGGTGCTACGAATGTGCTGCTGCTCTCTTTAGGGAGCCTGGAACCTGGTCACTAATGCCGGAACACAACACAAGGTTGTTATGGCGACATACTCTAGACCAGGGGTGGTAGCCATCCAGTCGGGCAATTGCCCTACCACCTGGCTGTGGGTTGTTTTGTCGCCTCTTACGACAGGCCGCCGGGCCGCAGGAAATTGTATTCTTTCTCCGTTCCTGCACGGATAAAGTCTACTTTAATATTAGTATAAATAATGCTCACAAATACTTTGTGATCGAGTCGCTACTTAGTTGCTATTAGTCGTAACATACGACTTCAACTACAACTAAGTTGAACCCCAGGGATCAGCCTCCAAGCTATAATAAATAATAATAAATCCTTGTCAACAACAAGGCGTATTTTCTTCACCCTACTGCAATTAAGGACCAGTACTCCAACAACAACTGCCAGCATATATCAGTACAAGCAAGAGCTAGTGTGCAAACTGTACATTTATGGTCCTTCGAGCTAGATAAGACACTATACAGTGGTCTATATAAACATAAAGAATCATTCAATGATAGTGTTACGAGTTACGGGCCTCGAATAAAAATGCCGTTGGAATTACTATATAATTTATACAATATACAAACACAGGTACAAATATAACTGGACATAACCAGTACAAAATGCACGATTCAATTACACGCGCAAAGTCCGTCACTATATAGCTTGTCGAATGTACGCACGTCTTGCTCGTATCGTAATCGTCGCTTGCCTGCCTCACCCCTGCGTTCGGGCTTTGTTTTATACTAAACTATACGATATGTCTCGACACAATGCTTAACAATAGTTTATAAGAATCACATCTGGATAAGCGATTACAATACACTATAGCATGTTTTTCTATTTAGTCATTTTAAACACAGAGTAAACTAAAGAAGTCAAAAAACGCCAAAAAGTAATAAACTGCGGGTGTTCATTGCGTGTTACAATAGTGATTACCTTTGTGTCCTTCAGTTCTGTGCCTTTAACTAAATTGATCAATTTGGTTCATCTGTCTAATATCAGTGTCATGTAAACATAAACTTAATACAATTCTAGAAGTGGTAAAGTGAAACTATAAGAAATTCGGTATTAATCAGGTAGGATTTAGTTACTTTTCAGAGATATTTACAAGGAGTTTGTCATTCCTGGTACATTCTTAGTTTTACAATAATCCTATGTATCTGGCTTCTTTATCTATAATTATTATGCATATTAACGCTAGAAAACATTATTTATGGACAAATGGACAATGTTAACATTTCGCTATAGTCCCCATTAATGGCCTTACTTATAATCGTTTATTAAATTTTATGAAACTGTTTAGCAACTGATTAACGAAAATCTTACTCATAAACTCCTCTTAAGGATAAGAGGTGACGGTAAAGTAACTCATAAAGAACTGTCAAAAATAACCATCATCGAGAGGTAGTTTAAGTGACTGCTAAGAGGCAAGATGGCAAGTTTTATTTGAAACAGCCTAAGTGTAATGGCCTGTCTAGAAGGCTGCACAGACAGTTACTGTATTTGCATAAATTATTATCTTCGATTGCACAGCCGTTTGTAGCTAACAACTGGTTACTACATTGTAACATGTTTGCGGGATACGATTTAAAATGTCGTTTCGGAAGATCACAAACATTATCAAAGTATATAAGTACATTATATAAGTACGTAATTCACAGTTCTTACAAATGTAACAAGTCCAAACCATAAGACAGAATATTGTAATAAATGAAAACGCACAAGTCCGTTGATGTATGATTTCCGTTCCGAATATACATGTAATAACTCCTCGATCGCTATTGACATTCAACTAATTCTAACTCAACGGGCCGACCTTATATATTCGCAAAATATACATAACCTCCCAACAAACATGTTATTGATCGGAATTCTCAAATTGTCAGCTTAATCCAAGTTTTAGGAACTTCTAGCGAAATTGAACAATAAAAACGATTTATGAAGTCTGTACTCAAAGGCCGGTCATAAATATAATTTATCGATTAACAACAGTGACAGTGAAAAATTAAAGCAACAATAAAAAGAATTACACGATTAAAAAGGTAGACCAATAAAGAGATGAAGGATTGTGTGAAGGATGATATGATGCATTGTAGTATGACAGAGGACCTATGTCAGAATAGAAGAGTATGAAAGGAAAAGACTTAATGTGCAGATCCCAAATAGTTGGGAGAAAGGGAAAGAAAATAGAGAGTAAGACATGGCAAAGTGAGTAAGGCATGGCAAAGTGAGTAAGACATGGCAAAGTGAGTAAGGCATGGCAAAGTTTCACAATGTGTAGTAAGATTTAGAAATCTGTCTTATATCAAGATTGTATTTCAATGTGTTTTGCACACAGATTTGTGTGATGTTAACATTGACTAAAGTCGCTTTATCATGTTTAACATATTGTGGATATGTAACGATTTTATTTAATGTGATTTTGAGGTAGGGTATGGTGGACCATGTATGTACAATGTATAGTATTTAAATAAAGTCAAACGATAAGCTTTCATTGAATCTGTGAGTTGATCCGTCAATGATTACCTATAGCAAACTGTTGAAAAATATAGAGAGGGGTAACGCTTCATTGTACTGCATTACAGAAATCTTATAGCCTACATAAAAATATTCTACATGTGCGCTATGGGCGGTCTTATTGCTAAGAAGCGATCTCTTCCAGACCACACGTGGTAGGAATAAAACAGATTGAATTTGTGGTATATACAATTACTTACATTATATTTTATGTAATAATAAACATATAACTATCTAAAATATATATATGCTATATAAGTAAGATTTATACTATCAATATTATATACATAAATAATATATACAGACAAAAAATATCAAACAATATGGTGATTGCAGGAAAAACAGTATGAGTAAGTTCTGGCACTCACCGGCCGCTGCCGCGGTTCGCTCGCTTCGCTCGCTCGGCTCGTGTGCTTTGGTCTGCAGATAACCTAACCTAACCGACTGTTCGTGTGTATAAAATAAACCCTAACTAACCACGACCTAACTTAAATTATCCTTAACTAAAAGAATCAGGGGTTCTATATATTTATATTATAATTTATTTATGATCGGATCATATTTCCTTATGTTACTGATAGTTATCATTTTTCACTGAGTGCGACGACTCACAACATGCATCATAGATCTCAATATTTTTGTTTTTGTCGCGTCACCCATAGCTACCGCTTAGTGACGATGTCATGGCCGGGCCTTTAAAGTTATGATATTGTTTCAAAATTCGGACCTAAGTACTTCTACTACAAGGTTCACCATACTGTAACACAGTCTAAATAGACGTAAGCAACGCGTTGGATGTTAGAAAAAAAATGTTTATAATATGATGTTAAGAGTTCAATTTGTTGAGCCAGTTAGTTCAAAGATAGAACATAATACATATTGGTGAAATATATGCCTTTTTAATTTAACCTCTTATTCTTAACTAGTTTTTCCCGGGTCAAAACCTACTTGGTAACTTTATTTTACTTATATAAAACTTAATTAGGTTTTTATATACCGCAACCGTGAGCAGGGAAAAGCTAGTTATATATAAACATAAACCTTCCTTGAAAAATATCTAACGGATGGTCCAAACCGCTTAAACATCCGTGGCATGATTTGGTAGGAGTTAGTTAGTAGGATATATACCGAGCGACATAGCTCGCAAAATTAGCAAGTTGAAGTGGCAGTGCCAATGGTCACGTTTGTCGCAGGATCGACGGCCGACGGAGCAAACGAGTCCTGAAGTGAAGACCACGTCTCGGCAGACGTAGCGTAGGACGCCCGCCAGTCCGGTGGACTGACGACCTGCGCAATATCGCCGGCAGGGGCTGGATGGGAAAGAAAGGAGACCGGGATATGTGGCGCCTACTTGGGAAGGCCTACGTCCAGCAGTGGATTGAGATTGGCTGAAGAAGAAGAAAGCGGATATATAGACAGACAGACGCGGAAAGCGACATTGTTTTATACTATGTAAAGATTAACATTTTCTCATAATTATGATTCTTTTTCGTATCCTGCAATAGATCACTTCTAAATTCAAATAAATAAATTTGAAGTGTCTATTTGTAATATCAAAATAAAAACCTGAAAAAAATCAAGGGGGATAATTCGGACCAAGAGATTCTTAAAGTGTAATTTTTAGATTTTTCGTTTATTTGTCTGTCTGTATGGATGTTCCAGCTAATCTCTGAAACAGCGGGACCGATTTAGATGGGACTTTCACTAGTAGTTAGTTATATATATAATAGTTGATGATACATTTGATCAATCAATGTTTATAAGGTGCGGTCAAATGAGCGGCGCAATTAGATATTTAATTAATGTAAGGAAAATAATACATTTTGTTTAATAATCAACCATTTTCCTTAGTTTGCTTTTTGACATTTCTTCTCAGAAATTGATCCTTAGTAGTTAATAATTCTGTTTCTATTTTTTCAAAATGTCACGATTCGATTCCTGTTTAGGGTAACTGATTTTTCTAAAATCCACTTTAGTTTTCATCAAAATCGGGCTCGACACTCCTTTGAGTACTTTTTACTAGTCCGTATAATTTGGAAATTGGCCTTGAAGGCTCACTTGAAAAATTCACATATAATGTAAATCTTAATTGCTACGTGATATAATGAGAAATCTATATCCTGAACATGATCGTGAGATGCATCTTCGATGGTAGTATGTTTTCTATATTGATAGATATGGTCACGTACGAGGAGTACTCAAAGTTTTGACTTTGCTAAATAAATCTGAAATAAACTATACACGTACGTGACGCAACAATAAACATTAAATAAGCACAGAAGAATATATAGTTGGCGTCATTGCGAGACCTCATAACCAGTGCCGTGAATACGCCGGTGCCACCGGTGACCGGTGGCAAGATTATTGTTTTTTCGGTTTGCTCCTGATAAGTTCCCGCACCGCGCCTATGAATCGACTCCAACATATGTACCTAGATGCTAGTATCATCAAAAAAATCTCTTAAATTGGACCAGTAGGTCCAATTTAACAGACGTTGAACAGGCAGATGTAAAATGGAACCAACCCACATACTGACAGTTTTGATTTTTTCGAAACTGCCGTAGTCGTTTTTAAGAAGCCGTACCTTCTCAAGCCGATTTTATTAAAATTTTGCATACAAATAATGTGTCTATATTTTGGAAAACAAATTGCATATTGTACATTAGAATATATAATATTCTAAATATATATGTTTTTTGCAATATTTTAATAAAAACGGCTTTTTCTCAAAACTGTCAGTATGTGGGTTGGTTCCATTTTGCATAAGTAGGTCCAATTAAACAAAACATCGCGCTCATTTTTTTGGCAGCGCACAAGCGTATTTGTGTTCTAGTTCTTTAATAAGCTGTTTTTAAACAGGTTTTTAAATACAAGCTTTTGAAATCCTGGATATCATTTAGCAGCAGAGTGCTAGTCAAGACAATTAAAACGAGCCCAAACACGACGGGTCTATCTTGTTTAGTAGAGGGGTTCCTATGGCCACCTTCCGACTCCATCATTAGTTTAGCTCCATAGTACCACATTATTGCATAGTCACGCGATATACATATGCAATTTTAGCTCAATCGGAAACCGAGAAGTTGGTCAAATTTTCCTTGCAAGATTCCGCCCGAACATACATACATACATAAGCTTGTCGTCCAAAATATTAGATAATTGGTCCACGAACACCAAGGTCTTTGTGCGTTATTTTATCACCCCGAATGAAATATAGTTGGCTTATACATACCATTGTTCTAGCTAGGGTACCTATAATATTTTTAAAAAACAAGGACGCAGTTATAGAAACTAGCATGTTTTTATTGCAGTAGTTCAGCAGACAGGCAAACGGTCCACTTGACGGAAAGCGTTTACCATGGCCTATGGACATTTGCAACACCAAAGGTGCTACAAATGCGCTGCTGCTCTCTTAAGGGAGACTGGAACCTGGTCACTAATGCCGGAACACAACTCAAGGTTGTTATGGCGGCATACTGTAGACCAGGGTGGTCGCTATCCAGTCGAGCAAATACTCTACCACCAGGCGAATCGCATAGGCCGCATAAAACGCTATTTATGGTACTGCTCATAACTACAGTTTTTGGTGTAATAGTTTGTTTCGTCATAATTGTTACATATGAGTTTTTACTTTAAGATCCGAACCTACATCGACCTTCACTGAGCTGATAATAGAATAAAACTTATTTTATAATAAATTTGGTATATTAGAATATCTTATATATATAAATCTCGTGTCACGATGTTTGTCCGCGATGGACTCCTAAACTACTCAACCGATTTTAATCAAATTTGCACACCGTGTCCAGTTTGATCCGACTTAAAAGATATGATAGTTTTTATACCGTTGGAACCGGTAGGTGGCGCTGAGATCGGGTTCTAGAATCCTCTTAACAACGGGGAGCGATTTTGTTTTTGTATGTTTGAGTGGGTCCCCTGATGGTTTAAATCCACAATTGGAACCGGTAGGTGGCGCTGGGATCGGGTCATATTTTTTCAGAGCAGGACAACGTCTGCTGGGGCCGCTAGTATATTATAAAAATGGGTTTTCTAAAAAAATCCATGACGGATTTTTTAAAATGATTTTTTATTAAATGTTGCAATATCAAGATAATAAGAAAATGTTATCTTGACTTAAAGTATAAAACATATTATAGACGTTGGGTTGTTTACGTGGACGAACTATTGGGTTGCCAGGTATAAACAGGTATGTCGATGCACATTACTTTCACTTGATTGTATAATAGTTTTTTTTATATGAGCTCTTACTTTAAGTCAGGGTAATTTTCTTATTATCTTGATGTTGCAACATTTAATAAAAAATCATTAAAAAAATCTGTGTAGAATTTTTTTAGCAAACCCATTTTTAATATATTTTTTAAAATACCAAATTTATTATAAAATAAGTTTTATTCTATTATCAGCTCGGTGAAGGTCGATGTAGGTTCGGATCTTCTACTATTTGAACATGTTCATGAGATGTATCTTCGATGACAGGAAATATTTCACTTAAAAATTTAGTCATAAGGTCCTGTACTGACGCCGAGGATATAAGGCCTTTGACTGACCATTTCACAGCTGTCCAGAAACTATACTACATCACTAATCCCATTCCACGTGTTACCGAGATAAACAAAACTATGGTTTAATACCAGCAACCATAAAGTAATAAATAGCTCTCATTATGTACTTATGTAAATACATTAATTTTACGACTTTAATTAGATAGATATGAAGTACATTGCTAATGGAGTACTAAACAGAAATGGATTTGCATATTTACACAGCTAAGTAAGGCAGATAATGCTTTTCTAGAATTTATTTAGCTTATTTAGTCCACGGTCCATATATACATATTAGTTTTTCTCTTTTATTTGACTGCTGATACGATATATACGTTACTTCTAACCACAGGGCCGTGTATATCCGGGGGTGCAAGGAGTGCGTGACAACCGGGCAGTGGGACCTACGGGGCGCAAACTTGATTGATTATAATAAAAAGACGGTGTGCGTCTCAAGTCGCCCGACGGAAGTGATAAATTAATCTAACGCGAGAGAAAGGCCGCCGCCGTAACGCGTTACGTAACGGAGCATTTTACCCTCCCATAAGAAGTTATCACTTCAAAAATTATTGAAAGATATCGTGACCTTTCATTAAATTTACCAAGTATGTTGGAGAGATTTCATCCTTGTGATTGACCCTAACGATCGATGCAATTAAATTACGGGCTGTATTTTTTACAGATTTTAGTCTGGTGGATTCCCGGGTAAAGCAAGAGAATTTTCGAAAATCTTTGAATGCAGTTTCATTTCTTTTCAAATATAAAGAAATGTGTCTTTGGAGTAAAATTTGCTATCTCTATTATTTACAGTACTTTCCCTCCAGGTGGCATTAAAATATTCCACCTGTGTTATGACAATCCGCGACAGACAATACAAGTTGTTGGCAGTACCGACCAGTAGGGCTAATGTTCTGCTACAAGCACCTCTAACCAGGGCTCTTCGGATATTGAACCACATTTGTGAAGTGACCGCAGGTTTAGATATAATCACGTATCCCCTAGGGAAATTCAAAGAAAGTGAGTGCATTAAAGTAACACAATAGGTTAAGTACAAGGTGCTTACATTGTTGCTTTAGTTGTAAGACTATGACATTGTAATTGAATGAAATAAATAAACAACATGACAACAGAATTATGAATTGAGAATTATATAGATAAATAGACATATTGAATTATTTGTTTTGTTTGGTATTATTTAATTCTTTTTGTATTTTAAATCTAATTTTTCAATATTGTACCAAATCTTATACTTATTTATTGTTACGAGTTACGCAGGACTCGAATTAAATGCCGTTGGAATTACTATAGAGCAGTGGTTCCCAGACTTATTTTGTATACCTTGAGAATAAATTATTTTTTAGCGTCCCCATTTTTTCACCTACTTAAAAACCACAATAACATAAAATTAAATTAATCGATTATCGAGAGTTACATTAGTGGGGATTAAACATTCATTCTAAACGAGACTTGTACTAAAGCCCGCAACAGTTAACTTGAGACCTAAGCGCAGTAGGTAGTACACAACGGCGCTGATGTCTCAAGTTAAGTCTTATGGGCGACACCTGCCAATGAGAATGAATATTGAAACGCAACTTTATAGTATTCAGACAGAGTAACTTTTATTCAAAATAAAATAAAAATAATCGATTCTTATATAAAATCTAATTTCAAGGATGAATCTGATGCTGTTTAATAAGTTTGTTGATATCAGGTTCCAATTTACTTAAAAACAGCCGCAAGTCGCCACGTTTGGTAACATGCAAATGATTTCTCTTTTTAGTAAGCAGCGTTGCCACAGCACTAAATCCACGCTCACACAAATATGACGATGGGAATGCTATCAAGAACGCTGAACGATTGACCATAATCCTAGGTACAATTGTGGGATCGCTTTTTGTAGCCAAAATTCTCGGTAGCCATTTTTGAACTTGATTTTTATTTCCTCGTTTGTTGTCAATTCTATAAGTTCTTCTTCCAGCTGAGGTGACATTGCTGTGTTGACATTTGAAAACAGATCCAATACCCAGTCTGGTATTTCCAACTGGATCCGGAGCGACCGGTTATCATCATTTTTATTTCATTTATTCAATAAAACAAGACAGATGTATGAACTACGCGGAGAGAAATATCGAACCAAGTTTGAGCAATCTCTTAATTAGTATTAGTTGATGTTCTACAATGTGTAGTCGAGAGTTCAGTCGGTGCCTAAGAGTCCTCCTACTTAGATGAAATTACAAGTCGCCCCCCAAACCTCTGCACAATGCCCCCATTCTTTTTCTGGGTCTCTTACCGCCCCCTTTTAGGCCTGCAGCGCCCACAAGGGGGCGTTATCGCTCACTTTGGGAACCACTGCTGTAGAGTTTATTAGAACTATACAAACACGTACAAATATAACCGAGCACAAATCCAAACGTAATGCAGAAGGTCGTAATTCGATAAAACGCGCAAAGTTCATCACTATTAGATTCCCGAATATACACACGTCTCGCCTTGATCGTGATTGTCGCTCAACCTCCTCCCTCAATGAGGCCCTTGTTTTGTACTGAACAAATGTAATATGTCCGCCTGACAACGTGGACCGAATTTCCTAGAATCAGCATCATCAATGTACTTTAAAATCCTTAACACCTGGCTAATGATTACAGCCGCAGTTGACTGTAAACGATTACAATACAACAAAAGGCCGTATGCCAATAAACCGAAAGAAACCGATTATAAAAGAATTACAATAGTTTTAATGTTAGTTCAAATGACGACGGGTAATAAATGTGCTTGCACAGGTATGCAGGTGTTAATTTATTTTTGTCGGAGCCTAGGTTGTAACAATATCATCGTCAATGCACCTTGCTATAGAAGACCACACAATGTCCATCGAGATCTAAAAATGTAGTAGACACGCTGAAGCTCACCAGCAACGGTTTCATCACCATGTGAATCTTAAGGCCATCCAGCTCTTCGAGAACACAGACCTTATAAGAAAACTCAAAAGGCCAAACCTTTTGATTAAGTGTTGTAAAACTATCAAGATGAATGCAAAGTGAAGTGCATAAAATTAATAAAGAACACACGAATAAAGTATCTTCTCCTTAATAGAGACAATAAGAAAAGTGTTATTGGACTAAGAATGTCTTAGCATAAAAATTAAATGTAGTATTTTAGGTCAGATTTATATTACTTATTAGTCTAGTTTCCTAGATTAGATTGTAATTTTATATTGGATCTTTAATAATAATAATCCCGCAGGGGGGCTTTGTGGCGAAGCCTTAGGTGATGAGCGAGACCTCGTACCTGACTCCGGGGGCCAAGTCAAGGCCTCCGCCTCCGTGCTTGCCTTAACCAGCCGGCACGGAGTGGAGATCGCTAGAGCTAAGACTCAAGCTCCAGGGGTGGAAGTGATAAATGGCCTAACGTCAGAAGTAGCTTCGGTGAACCTGCAGCCCACCTCTCTACACCCCTTAGCCACTTATACCCATGTTGCCCCTGCATTTTATGGCATTTTATGGGGCCCATGCAGGGAGTGGCGAGTCACCGTCTGCCTATTTTTCCATGTTCTCCGAACATTGCGACAGGCAGACACTAGCAGTTCACCCCAATAGCCCAGTACTTTTTGCTCTCATTTTCCACAATAGTCCCACCACACTGGCCGGGACTTGTTCTTGGGTGCATTATTATATGGTGTAGACAGGGATAATCGCCGGTCAGTGTCACGCCACATTTACATTAAATTTGTCAAAAGGCCTCTACGTGTTGGCCTTTCAATGGTCCCGCGCAAGTCCTCCAAAAGTCCGGGCCATTTTTATGGCCCGTGGTCTTGAAAGACATACATTGAAATAATAATTTTATTTCAGAAATTCAATATTTCCATTTTGTACAGTTTTATATTGTAAATTATTTCATTGTTATCAATTTTAAATTTCAAACTAGTTCACGGCACAACAGTTAATTAATTAAATAAATACTAGGGCATTACACCTGCGTCACTAAGACGCAGCATTTAGCAAAAAAAAATTTTTTGTATTTTTTTTTCAATCTTTATTTACGCAAACTTTTTCGACTATTTTTCTATTTCTACTTAGTGATTATATATTTTACCGCAGACATTTATCTTAATTCTTATTCTACAATTGCTTGGTTTATATAGAATCAGCTTCTTAATGTTAATAGAACGATATTTACCCGAACGTTGTATACAATGACGAATATAAAGAAGAACGTTCTAGAGAAAGCCTAACAAGTACTTTATTCGCTGATAATTACATAGAGAACTAATCATGTAATATAGGAAATGATAAAGCTAATAGGCGCGTGAAAATCAGAATCAATCTGTTAGCAATTAGACGTGGACAAATGTTTAAATAGGCTGCGATCGATTGTTTGGTTCAGTCCCCATTGAAATCGCGAACTGGTATACACTACCTACGATATTATATAAATAATAATTTTATAGTGAAATATTTATAAGGTTATTTACAAGATTTCTATTCCAATGGACCTTAATTTAAATGATTTAATGTTCAAAATTGCGCGATTATTAAAACATAAGCCGAAAACGTGTAAAATACATTCTATGCCTCTATGCTAACAAGAATAAATATTTATACGGTAAAACTAGTTATTCGTACATAAATTATTATATATAAATAAATATTCATACCGTTGAATACTTGTGTAGAATCGATTTGTTTTGTTTATATTAAATTATAGTTTAATAAAAGTGAAACCTTAGCTTATGTCGGAATTTTATAGTGATCTGTGACAGCATACTGGCGTTCTTTCTTTAAAAGTTTTACTTGAGATCGCGCCACGAAAGCAGTTCCAAGGAAAATAACTCATTAAAAGTGACTAAATAATAATAAATAACTGAATAAATTTACAACTTTAACTATGGAATATTTTGTATTTATTATTCGGTACTTACGTACACCGGTCTACGGATTAGCAGATAATTAGTCTGGCCGCATTAAGTACAGCGATTGCAGCGAGGCATCTGTAGGACACCTCTTGTGGCGCAGAGTCCAGAGTCTAATTTATTTTACAAGTGTTATTGCGATTACATACATACAACGGCTTTGGACGAAAAGGGTAAAAAGGTAAGAAAATTCGAAGTCATAAGAAGGTATTTACGTTAATTAGTATAATGAATACTAATCATACGAACGAGTTGAATCTACCGGACCTCTCACTCCTTGTTATGTCTCAACTCAGTTATTTATAACAAGATTAAATAGGTAGTGCAAAGAGTTCTTAGTTAGGTTTATTTTTAGTTTTGGGTTTTTTTGTGAGATTTTAATTATTTTGGCAGTGAAGTCACGTTACCTAATTAAATAAATACTAAGTAATAACATAGATTTAAAAATCGAAACTAACTTTAAGAATGTTAGTTAAAATCTTATAAAATCTGTGTGAACTGCTAGTGAATCTTTTAAAACATTTTGGATAAGAAGCATTAAAGGTAAATAGCTTTTATCTTTTAAGCAGAAACTAAATAAATTATTTGGAATAATTCGGTTTACTTAAAACATAATTGTGGTAAACTTGAGGGTTAATTTCGACTTTCACTTTTCTACGACCACCTTGTAGTGAAAAACAGTTTTTCCAGTCTAAAGAAATGCTCAATGCCGTGGTGTTGAATCCATTAAAACAATGTGTGTGTGCAATTCATACACGGCAAAAGTGAAACTTAAGAAAAGTAGCCTACGACAGAATGAGATAAATTTTTATCAGGAGTGTTAGGATGAGAGCATTTTTATAATATTTTTACTAAGCTCTATTTATTTTATACATACATACATAACTTCACGCCAGGTCCCTTGCGGGGTAGGCACGAACAACAGAGCGCCATTCAGGCTTATTCTTACACACCTCACTTGCTTCTTTGACATTCATAGCTCTTGTCATGCACGCCCGTCTGTTCTTAAGGCTCCTGACATCACCTTCTGCGACTTCTGCATTTTTTATATTTTATATGATATTATTATATATAAATTACATACTATTGAATACAATGTAAGAAAACTTAACTTATATATATATATATATATATATATATATATAAGTTTAACACGTATTATTCAGATTCCACGTTTTCACTTCGAACAAATGACTCGAGATCCTTATGATAACAAATAAATTAATAAATAAATAAGTAAAATAGAAAACGAATGCTCTACTTTCAATTTGATTGATGCACTTCAAAATATTTCCAACTCTATCTTTTATGTACGTACTTTTGATTACAACGATAATCATATATTATTTTTAGGAGACTGAAAAATCTTGTCTAACAGTGTGTGGCGTATTTCCACTACTGAATAGCAGACATTTTGATGAAGGACGGGTGAAAATATATTTAAATATATCAAAAACAAAAGGGCGTAGACGCAAAAATGCCATTGTTTTGTTGTTTACTAAAATCTATGCATTTTACAATTTAGAAAGTCTTACCAGTATGCAAGTGTACCTAAATAGAAAGGTTGGTATTCCAAATTTCAAACTTAGACAATCAACTCGTTTTGTTTCATTCATAATTAGGTCCCTTGTGTAAAACTGCACCTTTGTCTGTTCGCCCATTTGTTATGAAGCCCTGGATATAGTCTATATAACTGCGCAGCGAAACAAAAAGGGAGAGTTTTTGGCGGAAACTGAAAGGAGATGTGCTGTGCTGTTTTATTTTCTAAAAATGTGTAAACTTTCTTTAAAACGAACAATAGTTGTAGGATATTGAGGGTTTTTGAGTAATAATTATGTGTTTTGTGAGAAATGTGAACTGTATAGTCAAATGTGACCTTTTGATTTGTCACAATAACTCCTTTGAATAGCATCAGCTGATAACCTACTGTTCAGCTGTGCTACACATAGGCTTAAGAAAATGAAGAAACTATATTGTAATCGAAGATCTGCCTTAAAGGCCTAGCTGCCAAGCCATAAACCTAAATAAATAATAATAATAAACAAAGAGGCGAGTCGCAGCCAACCTGATTTAAAATAATACAATTAATGAGTTGTTCTTTATGACACCGAAGGTATTTGTTAGCGAATTGAAAAACACAATTGCAGTGCTATCTATTTTACTAATCCGTTAATTCCATGTAAACGATGTAATAAGCCAGCAATATGTCAAGTTTCAATCATATATGTTCAGTACTTTGTAAAAATTATGTGATCGCAGCGCCATTTTTTTCATTATTTCCGTCTATCCCACCGAAACGACGTCATTTATAAAAAGTATACTAAGTAACGATCCGGGATATAAACTAGCTGTGTATCGAGTTTCATTTACATCGGTCCAGTAGTTTTCACCTTACGGTCTAAAAGATAGACAGAAAGACAAATATAAAAATTGCATTTTCGGAATCTACTGGTCCGAAATAGCCCCCTTGATTTATTTCACATTTTTAAACGCTTTGTATAAACTCGAACGATTTACTGATTTATTATAGCATAGATAACAAATACATTTGATTGTATGTATTAAGATTATTGCAAGATTCAATGTTACTAGGAAATTTTGCATCCAAGATAAAAGATGCAAGGGCCTACTTCCATTGAGCTATCTCGCTCGCGTATACCATATTCTTAAAAATATAAATTCATAGAATTTACATACAACAAATCCGTATTACATAAAATTTACCAAAAAAATAACAATACAATTGTTTAAAAAAAAATCTTTGATTTCGTATACATTTCTGTATATAAAAAATAATTCTTATGAAAATAACATTTTTTATATATGAAATCTTGTCTTAATTAAAATGTGAACCAAAATTGTTGGAACTTTTTAGAATGATTTGTCTTGTGTGTTGTGAACGGGACCAGCTTTTCGATGTATCTCTACATATCTAATGGTCGCCGTTTTCTTCACAATTAAGAGTTTTCTGAAAGATTGAATAGATATGAACCCAACAATTATTTTTATCCAGATGTTGAGATCAAATTGAGAAAGTAAGAAGGCTTTATAGAGAACCATATAGTGAGGTGACAAAAGAAAACTTCTAAAATGGAAACAGACAAATACCTATATATTTGAAGTAAATTATCAGAAAGCAAAACATAATGGAACATATTAAATACTACAGCAACCTTTTCCTTGGTGGGGAGAATTTAAAGGGGAACGTTTATAGGCAACTCAAACCCTATATATATCCTATGTAACTTGCAAAGAGTCCTTATAGATGACAGTACAAAATTCGTGAAGCGCTCCGGTCGGGCAGTTAGAGTACCAAAACTTTTTGTCTGATAATGCGCGTACGCATCGCCGGGCCCGGAGTGTGTTGGAACTTTTTAGAATGTTTTATTTTTCATAATTTAGATGTGGTATTATTTCTTTGTTTTTTGGTTGTCACTTGTAAGAGAAAATTTGTAAAAGCAAGTCAATATAATATATAACGAAGCGAATTATTTTATTTATTTATAATTTAGATTTCGCTATATATAATATTATAATTCGTAATCCGTAACAAAAATGTTATTATGAAACATTCTTAATTTATTAATTAAGTTTCTGAAGTGAAACTGTTTTAGAATAGTTGTAATTTGAAACTCGATGAAACGAAGAAGCGATACTAAAAAGAGATAACACATAAATCTATAGGAATAAGCCTACGAGAGAATGAGATACGAGTTTTACATTGTACAGCACAATTTAGAGAGTCAATAAAACCGATGTTTAAACATAGGTCCAATTTGGACCAAAATAAAACTGATAATATTTTTTTACAGTGAAAAAGTGACTGAAGTGCTGCATACTCTTCCACGTTTTACTCTAATTCCTTCACCATGCAGGCTGTCTTACTTTAGAACTCTTTGAAATATCAAAAAAATGTTGATATATATTTTTTTTCTATTAACTAGTTGTGCCTGTTTTCACATTAAACAAGTGCAATTGTCACAAGAACTCCGTTGAATGGCACTTGCTGATTACCTACAGTTCAGCTGTGCTACATATAGCATAGGCTTAAGAAAATGAAGAAACTATATTGTAAACTAAGATCTGGCTTAAAGGTCTAGCTGCTAAGCCATAAACTTAAACAAATAATAATAATAAACAATGGCAGTAATAATTTAACATAGGTTATGATTTTATACGTAATTTAAAAAAAATCATAATTAACAAATCAATAAACTTTTATGAACATTTCTCGCAAGATCTTACGAAGCATATATTTCAAAAGGTCTCCGCAAATTTTCAAATTGATAGGTCAATTGTTTATACTTTTATCCCATTACTTATGCCAACGGAGATCAGGAAAAAAAATGTTAGTTAACAATTGAATAACTTTTAAAAAAATGGTGATAAAACTTTTTTTATCAACGCGGCTCGATTCTTTCAAGTGTTAAGAAGATACTAGAATTTTTCCAAATTTTTAAAATGACATTTTCTGTTATAAAAACAATATTTTATCTGATGAAATTTCTTTAGCGACGGCGCGCACATGCCGTAACAGCCGCGCGGAGACCTATTTTCATACATCGTCGTCGTCGTTGGTAGGACCTTGTAATTACGAATTTGGTGATAACATTTTTGTCATAAATGAATAATAATATATTAACAAGTATATAACTATATATATGTAACCGTGTGTATTTATCCGTGCAGGAACGGAGAAAGAATACATTTCCTGCGGCCGGGCGGCCTGTCGTAAGAGGCGACAAAACAACCCACAGCCAGGTGGTAGGGCATTTGCCCGACTGGATGGCTACCACCCCTGGTCTAGAGTATGTCGCCATAACAACCTTGTGTTGTGTTCCGGCATTAGTGACCAGGTTCCAGGCTCCCCTAAAGAGAGCAGCAGCGCATTCGTAGCACCTTTGGTGTTGCAAATGTCCATAGGCGATGGTAACCGCTGTCCATCAAGTGGGCCGTCTGCCTGTCTGCTAATCTCCTGCAAAAAAAAACAGTTTTGGCGAAAAGAAATAGAAAAAGATGTAGTTACAAGGTCTTGCATTGATGCCGACGATATATCACGAAATTCTTCCACAGCAGGCTCGATATGTTACAAAAGGCGTAAGTAAAATTTTCTTTAAGGTCTTCTCTAAATCTAAACTTTAATAGTGTTAAAACACTGCAGATGTCGCCAAATGCAACGGAGAATTTAATACCAGAGTCACCGAAGAAATTGGAAAAGTCACCATCTATAGATTCTTGTGAAAAAGCTGAAGAAACCGAATGTTCTTGCGACGAAGCTAGCTACGGTATAGGTATTTTATTAATTATTTAAACTAATTAATCTGTGCTACTTATTTAATTTACTCATTTAATTAAAAACATGTTTAGCCTAGTGGTTTTCTAATTTCTAAAATATTACTTTATTTAATCTTATACTAATATACAAAGCTGAAGAGTTTGTTTGTTTGCTTGAAAACGCTGATCTCCAGAACTACTGGTCTGATTTGAAAAATTCTTTCAGTGTTAGATATCCCATTTATCGAGGAAGGCTATAGGCTATATATCATCACGCTAAGACCAATAGGAGCGGAGCACCAATGAGGAATGATTTAAAATCGGGGGTTTCGTTTAAGTAACTTTTTCAAGTATTCCACGCGGACGAAGTCGCGGACAGAAGCTAGTATGTTATAAAAAGGAAAGATTTGTATTTTTGTATGTTTATAACAAAATTACTCAAAAAGTACTAGACCGATTTCAAAAATTCTTTCACCATTAGAATGCTACATTATATAATATAGGCTATATTTATTACTAGAAAAAAAATTGGAATCCTGCCTAAAACTTCAATAATGTAACCCAAGGTGTAAAAAATACTATTTTAATAGCGTAAACTTGAGGTCGATGCACGTTTGTGCACTTTTATTTTTAAAAAATGTCTAATACAGGTTTATACTTAAAAATAGTAGTAGTGCATTGTTTTAAGTCAGTCTTTGTTTCAACAAATTAGTGAAATGTGCCTTTTGGGACTATCACTGTCCGTTATTTGGCTTTTGGCTTGGTTAATAAGCACTTTGTGTAAGCTTGGAATAACCAGAAAGCACACGCTATAATAAAATGTCATTATTTAATTTACACTTGTCATTATTTTTTTACAGCTGACGCATTATTTTCGAGTTTCTTAGTAGCCCCTAATGTAGTGAGTGTGTGGCGTGGTACATGGGGTATTATGGAACTACACAGAGATATGTTCCCGTTCGCACAGATATACTTCCTAGGAATACTTATTCACGTATGTTTTGCTTTATTAAGGTGAGAATAAAGTACTTATACTAGGTTTAAATTTAGCCTAATCTTTAAAATAAATATATCTTTTTCATTACAGTCAATCAGGGTAACTTTGTCCCGCGATGCGAACAATTTTGTACATATCGTCTCAGTTTTACTAGATATTAATAAAAAAAACATGGATTTTTCGTGGGTTGTAAACGTTTACATTTAAAATTTAAATGATTTTGCATGCGAATAGAGTGCAAATGTCACCAAATTTACAAAAAAATTGGCCAATTATTATATTAAGATCGGGGTAACTTTGCCAGTATAAGAACTGGCAATACAATTTTGATGCATTTTTACATTTAAAGCCTTATGATAACATTGGCTCTTCTTTTATAAATAAATAAATTAGGTCGCCATCTTATCACAGCTGTTTACCAAAAAAACATTAAATTTAGGGCTGCCAGTAAAATTCAACATAAGTGTGTTTTAAAATGAACCTTTATTTATAGGAACTTATTTATCTTCTATTTATTATTACAAATCAGTCTTTATTCATTATAATTACAATAGATATGTAAAAAGTGAGTAAGTGGGCTAATATTAAACGGAAAGCTTAAGTTACTCTGATTGATTGTACTTAATTTGATATTTACAATTGTCATTTACACCCACAGTAAACGAAATTAAAACCAAAATAGCCTAAACGATAAGTGAATCACGGCGGAGTTTACAACTGGCAAGAGTTAACTTGAGAATTCGCTCGAATGACGTAAGCGCGAGGTACTGACTCGATCGTACGCGTCGATGGCGAGAGCAGTAAGAAGGCGGGGTCGGGTGGGAGCGAGCATTCCGCTCAGGTCTCAAGTAAACTCATGCTGATAATACAACATGCACAAAATTAACATTAATGCATTATAGTGGTTATGAGTGTCTAGGTTGGTCCCTGGGTGGCATGGTGTTCTTGAAGCAATTAGTGGACTGTTATGATTATAATAAGCTACAGGCATGCTGTATGCGTAAGCGCCGCTGGACAGTGTAAGGCGGCCTGACTGTGATTGCAGTGTTGGTGGCTCCCCTTCTTGTAGAGCAGAACCGGCTAAGCTCCAACAATGAGCAAAATTTTTCTTTACTTTACTTGTTATTACACTTGCCTGACAAGTTTTTGGCTGCTACTCAGATATTTGGTACAAAAATTTTAAGTAGTGGGGTGGAGTGGGTAGGGGAAAGCATAACTAATAATATAATACTTACCTTTTCTGCAACCGCTATGGTTCGGAATTGTAGAAATATTCATTTTTGATAAGTAATGGATATCTTTCTTTTATTCTCTTTTTGACGAAGACATACAACACATTGGTATCTAAATTCTATTATTAATAAATGTACAAACATTTATTTCAAAAACAACGTTATTTCCTAGGTTTTATAATTGCACAGCTGATTTGACAACAGTGTGTATAATATTGACACAGAAACAGGGGTCCGATTCTGCTATTTGAACATCTTGACGTTCATAGAATGATTGCATTGCGACGGTATCAAAAATTCGAATTCTACTAAATCCAAAATATGTATCTTCATAATCTTCTCGGTGTCGTCGCAGCGAAATAATAGTAAATAAAAATAGTAAAATAATTGATACTACCATTGGCAGAATTTCATCTAAATGATCATTAAAAAGCTAACAAAATTTGAAACATTTATTATTCGAATTTTCACTTATAAATATTTACAAAAATGAATATGACACGCCATTAAAGGTAACAGAACACAGAAATCAGGCAAACTTACGATTAGGATGATAGTGTGTGAAGATTTTGACGAGATAGTAATAGCAAAATTGGGCCTCAGGCCTCGTTATCATCGTCAGCCAATCACAGTCCACTGCTGTACGTAGGCCTCCCCAAGTTGGCGCCTCTTATCACGGCGTTCCGTCATCCTCATCCAGCGCCTAGCAGCACAGGTCGTTAATCCATCGGGCTTGAGGGCGTCCGACACTACGTTTACCGAAACACTGTTTCCCCTCCAGGACTCGTCTGCTCCATCGGCCATAGGTCCTGCGTCAGATACGACCAGCCCACTGCCACTTCAACTTGCTAATGTTGCGATCCATGTCAGTTAACTTGGTTCTCTTACCGATGTCCTTATTTCTAATTCTATCCATAAGAAGGCCTCAAGTCTGCGCATAAGTTTATTAAAATTTCAAAGTTTCCCATGTTCCACAGATCGCAGCTTCTGTCTAGATCTGCAGGAGCTTATAGCAAGCCAGACGGTGGTGTAATGAAATGGTCACGGGAACGAATTATATCCAGGATATACACTTACGTGTTCATTCTCTCCTGTATTATGCATTGGAGAGGTGGATGGGGATTATTGGATACGCTGGTGAACACCATATTACCAAATGGTGAAGATCCGCATAGGTAAGTAATATACCTACAACATTATAAATATCTAAAAATGCTGTATTTGCCATTGAAGCTATTAAAAAAAACAACTGGAATACACTATATAAACGATGGAAAACACGATGCATTTTTTTTAGATTTCTTGTCTGTGTGTTCGGGATTCACGTAAAAACTGCTGAACTGATTTCGATGAGGTTTTCAGTGTCGATGTAATTTCTTAGACTTGATTTCTGATTCTTGACTTTTTATATTGAGAATCCCGCGGGAATTTTTATGAGAGTTATTTAATATGGCCAGATTAATTAAACATTCGAATTACAATATGATTTTTCATTGATCGAGATAGCAAACTTTATGCAATAAAATGTGTGAATTTTTTATCCTGAGAATTTTCCTGAGAGCGGGTTGCATTTGTTTCGCTGTATATTCGTAAAAACGAGCTTATTCCAAAACAGTTTTCCCTAAAACGATAGCATATTTCTTTTTAAATGCTTTGGTACTTTGTGTCCCTGGAATCCCGACGGAATTTCAAGTCAAGCGTGGATGAATCCACGGGCATATCCTAGTATTATAGAGTATTTATTTTGTCCTCAGGCCAGTATTAATAGGTGCTATCACAGCAACGTTATACATCAGCATATCGTTTTTAAGATCTTCTCGGAATATGCTCGCTCCGCCATATTTCTTAGTCACCGATGGAAAGGAACCCACCTACATATTCGCAACGAGGTTTAGAAAATCTGTAAGTAGTTTGAATACCTCTTTAGTATCGCTACATTTACCATCTACTTCTAGTAAATTAGCGGTCGCCCGTGGTCGAAATTCTACCATAATAATTGATTTAAATTATAATTTCAAAAATTATTAAGCCGGCCTGTCGTAAGAGGCGACAAAACAATCCACAGCCAGGTGGTAGGGAGTTTGGATGTCTGGATGGCTACCACTCCTGGTCTACAGAATGTCGCCATAGCGACCTGGAGCAGTGTTCCGACATTAGTGGCCAGTTTCAATATCCACTAAAAGAGCTGCAGCGTATTTGTAGCACCTTTGGTGTTGCAAATGTCCATAGGTGATGGTAACCGTTTTCCATCAGGTAGGCCGTCTGTCTGCTGAGGTCATGCAATAAAAAAGCTACATGTGACTAAGAGGTGACATTTTTTCAGTGACGATATCATTATTCATTAAAATTGAAGTTGGTGGCGAAATATGGAATATTTGCAAAAATTATTTTGAACAATATCCGACGGGTATTTTTTTCAATACGACTTATTTTAATTCAATGCATCTTTAGGGTTCTGTAGCCAAATATAGCAAACAGGGCACGTTCGCAACATCTGCATAACCTTTCGTTCTGTGTTTATTGACAAGCATTTAACCAATTTATTCGCAAATAGCTTTTGTTTTCGGCTTCGCTAGCGTTAGTGTTATCCTACGGGTATCGTCTATTTTCCCGGGAAAAAAGTAGCCTATGCACTATTCCAGATTATAATTCATCTCTGTGCCAAATTTCATTCAGATCTTTTCAGACGTTCTGGCGTGATTAAGTTACAAACATCCATCCATACATTTATAATATTAGAAGTCGCGGGCATACAAATATTAATTAATAATTGGCAGACAAACAGACATATTACAATAATAACAGCGTACAAATACCCCACGCTTGTGTTATGGATGACAATGGACTACTCTGAGGCTTAACTTGACTATATCCTAGTTGTACATATGTATAATCACGATTTTCCTGTACAAGTTTTGACACACAATTGACTGGTTTTTATTTGTTGTTTGCTCTACTATTATGCTATGGACTAGGAAGCGGTCAGTTGGTCCCTCCCAACCTGTTTTGCGCCATTGCTCTGATTAGACTCGAGGTCGTATTTACGCACCTTCCGAGACCTGCCTTACTACTTGTCACATAAACAATACTTATCAAATAAAATCGGCCAATAGCGTTGTTGATACATTGTTCAATAAATTCTAAAACACTCTATACTATTGTTACAAGTTGCAGGACTCGAATTAAAATGCCGTTAGAATTACTATAGAGTTTATTAGAACTATACAAACACGTATAACACAGGTACAAATATAATAACACGCGCAAAGTCCGTCACTAAATAGATTACTGAATTACACAGCTTACTTCGCTTGTGGTTATTGCTCGACTGCCTTATCTCTCTATTGGGGAATTGCTTTATACTGTACAGATGCATGCCGCATGGACCAAATTTCTTAGAATCAGCTTGTATTTTAAATCCGAGACACTTGGCAGTGATCACAAAACAACAATAGGCCGTAAAAGATTACAATACAATGGACTGTTTTTTAATCACAAATTTTAAACACAAAGTAAACAAAAGAAGTCCAAATGCCTAAAGGTATAAAATGCAAGTGTGAATGATGTCTGTGTCGGTCGTAACACTATAATAAATCTATTTACTCTAACTTTTAATTACCTGCATTAAAGAGTATTTATAAACTTATTTTAACTCAATATGAATAAGACCGTAAATGGTTATATCGATCAGAATTTATTGATTATGAAAATAAAGTCCTAGGGTCACCAGTCAAGCTTTAGGTTCCTTTGAAATCTTTACTCAGTGTTGCTTTAGACATCCTTGTAAGCAGTATAAATCCGGTGAAAGACCTCATTATCATCGTGACAATCCCACGTCACGCAGAATCGTCGTTCAGCTAACAAACAAAGTGGGTGCTGAGCCAGGTTAGGGTTGGCAGGTGTACAATTTACAAAATAACAATACATGTTTTACTCAATGACAATCATTAATTTTTACAACAATAAAAACAATTCATTCATACTTACCTATATTATTGCCTATTGCCATAGGACCAGCCAAATCCTTACCGTGCTTTAAAAATTAGGTTCAGAAGCATTACTTTTCTGTTGTGTATGATAATTCCTAATATAAACCAATACTCTAAATAGGAAACATTTGTACTTTTATATCGAGGGCTTCATAACAAATGGGCGTATACGCAAAAGTGCCATTTTTTGTTGTTTAGTAAAATATATGAAATGTTACAATTTAGAAAGTCTTATCAGTATACAAGTGTACCGAAGTAGAAGGGTATTCCAAATTTCGGCCTTATACATTCAACTAGTTTTGTTTTATTGACAATTTTGTCCCTTGTGTAAAACTGCACTTTTGTCTGTACGCCCATTTGTTATGAAGCCCTCGACATGTTTATAAAGAATAAACTCAAAAAGTATTGCACCGGTTTCAAAATTGATTTCACTATTAGAATGCTACATTATCCCGGATTAATATAGGCTATATTTAATACTAGTAAAGATTAGGGATCCCTACCAAAAAGTTCAATAATTTAACCCAAGGTTTTAAAAAAAGTGTATAAGTAGATCCGGAAATGGTTTAGGTTCACATTTAGACCCGGTAGATGGAGCGTAGATCGTATTTTAGAATTTATTTTTTCGGCGCAGAGCAAGGTCTGCCGAACCCGCTAGTACACTGTCGCAGGGTAGCGTGCCTGGAAGGCCGGCAGCATTACCTCTCTGAATACATACGCTAATTCTTTGGGCGAGGCCTTCCTGTCGCCTCGACCGCCGTAGTCCAGTCGTTTTTTAATATTGTTACAAGCTACATAGGACTCGAATTAAAATGCCGTTGGAATTACTATAGAATTTATTAGAGCTATACAAAAATGTATAAAACAGGTACAAATATAACTAGACACTACTAGTACAAACTGCACGATTCAATAACACGCGCAAAGTCCGTCACTTTATCGCTCATCGAATGTACGTCTTGCTTGTATCGTAATCCTCGCTTGGCTGCCCCACCTCTCCATTCGGGCATTGTTTTATACTAACTATACATAAAATACAAAAATCAGGACTGAGATTGCCGAGAAACCGTAATCTACCCACCTGGTTAATTATTCCTGCGAACGGCCAACAAAGTCGAAAACAATAACAATACGCTATTGTTTAATTGCAATTTTTAAACACGAAATAAACAAAAGAACTCCGAATGCGGGAAGGGTAATAAATCAGATGCGGATTTTTTAAGTGTGCATGTGTCATGTCATGGTTGCTTCATAACTGTTGGTCAGAGCGAGAAGTTCGTGGACAAATTGTTAGGTGTTTCTATTCATTGCCTCGAAATCGACATAATACAATAACTTCATCAAAAATTACTAGCTTTCATTATTTACAAAGTAAAGCTAGCGACTCTTTTCATTTAGTACTTCTGACGGTTTAAATGTAATTAAACACTATTTATTGCCAAACACTGCTGATTTTTAAGATATGAACACGACACTATAATTCACTATATCATTTCCAAAAACTTCTTATACAGAGATAACCTTAAAAGTTTTCCGGGAGTTTTAATATTTGCCAAGTTGTATCATTGCCGCCGCCATTTTGAAAAAATGCACCTAAGTTTTTGGCAATATCTACTTTCCGATTCATTTTACGATAATAAAAAATAAAGTAGAGAAACTCATTTTTGCAAAATGCCTTTACGAGCGGTAAAGATACAAGGTGGCAAAATATAAAAAGACCACATTGAAATTCAAAAATTATTATCCTTATTCGAAACTCCCGAAAACTAACCTCTTAACGGGGAATAAATATATATTGAATTAGTAGAGTGAATCTAGATAAGTTAAAGTATAGTTGGTAACCCTGTACGGGACGCTGATAATGCAATTAGGAGTAGCGAGTGCTAGTGCGCGGCGTGGAGTTGTGTGGACCGTGGAGTGATGTGGGGAGTCACTCGTTGTTAGATCGCAGCCATGCGCGGAAGCAGCGCGGGCCTCGCGGACACGCTCGCCTCCGGGTCGCGTGCGCACCAGGTCCTCCTTGAGGCGGCCGACGCCCTCTTCGCCAGCATAGTCGTCGCACCCGCCGTCGTCACCTATTGGAAATCCACTTGGAGCCTCATGGACCTCTACGTCCTTCCAGACCAGCAGATCGGCAGCGCAGCAATCTGCGCAACATTCGGACTGTGCTGCGACTTCTTATTCTGCGTGTTCCAAACACAACTTAGCAAACGGTTAAATCCCGAGCGAGGCAGATTAACATACTACGTCCTGTCGAGGCTATACACGTGTATGGCTGGTGCGGCCTGTGTCGGTGCGTGGCGTGGAGTGTGGAACCTGTTGAATGAGTGTACGGGAGATAGTGCCAAGACGCTGCTCAGTACTACCGCAGCGGCGACTCTTTCGTTGGCTGCTTTGAGAGCGTTGCGCAATATATGTGCTGCACCTTTTGCCGTTGCTGTCGACTCGCCACAGGATTACTTCGATGTGCCCACTATGTTCCGTACGGTTAGTATTTTTATGACAAGTGAAGGTTCCTGAAGGATTTAGTGATATGTTGTTATAACTCTCATAACTGAGCCGTCTGCCTATTTGCCAACGCAATAAAAAAAACTTAATGATGAATTTTTTGTACTCTTTATTATCATTACAAATCATATCTCCAATCTCTTCTAATACTATAAAAGAAATTAATAATAAAGCGATAGCAATTTCGCATTGAAAGAGTTACAAACACAACTCTTTCAATGCGAAATTGCTATCCGATTATTTATTAGTGAAATTAAGCAAGAAGATTGATTCTATCCTGGGAAAGAACACAGGATACCTTTAATCTTAAAATCATTGTTTAAAAATGAAATAGGGAATGAACTTTCATTTGTATGGACAGCCCATTATTGCACAAGTTAGGGTTATAAACTTTCATATTAAGGTTTTTGGTGAAAAATAAACAAAATCATGATTCAGCGTTCCTGCCAAATCATCTCTGAAAGGGTAAAGTTAGAAAATAGGAAATTATAAAATCATATTATGTTCGTTGGATACTCCTTAAGAACGTTGCAAAAAAATACAAACAACGACGTTGTTGCTAATAGATAGTAGGCCATAATTATAGGAATGTAAATTTCGTAATCGTTTGAAACCTCTTCTCTGAAGAAAAAGTTTCTTATGTTGAGAAAACGATATATCGCATGAACTTTATTAATATTTCTTATTGTATTTATATAAGATTTATCAATAAAACGTTGAAATGTGAGAAAAGAATGATCCACCCAGTTAAGATTGTAGGAATTAGGAAGAGTTATAATTTTAATGGGCGATTCTTTTTATACTGTTTTTACGATTACAACAGTGAAGTTACCTGGCTTAGTGAGCAGGCTGAATATACCTTACCTAAATATTGTTATAATAATTACACGCTAAACTGACAGTGAAGCAAAAAATCGTGAGGCAACCTGTACATTGATATTGTCGATATTTCAAACCAATATGTAAGTACATGTGTTACAATAATGGATATCTCAGAGTTGGTAGAAAAGCTCCAAATGTGTTAATTCAACGTATTAACTCCCTCAACATTAGTCGTAGCAGAGGCGTAGCTTCTAACCCACGTAGCACAACTTTTGATCTACGACATCCCTGTCTCTACGTCAAAAGCATAAAAAATCGATTGGAAACGCATAATAGCGCTTTCTTGTAGGTGACTTTAATACCAAAAATCTTGATAATTTGGTTGTTGTCGTCTCATGACAGAGATTTGGAACTATACATTTTTTTCTGTGAGCGTAACTCAAAAGCGTTACATTAAATTTAAAAATAACTTGATAGCAAGAATCTAAAAGTAGACCTAAATTCAGCATGTCAAATCCTAAATAATAATCGGATTTTTATTTAAAGTAGGATCTGGTTGCCGACCAGAGTAATCTATAATATAATTGAAATCCGTATATAGGGACTCATCGCGATATCTCAGGAACTCTCGTAGAGAGTAACATATTCTTTGCTCAAGACCTATAATACCCAGAGACTTGAAATTTGGCATGGACCTTCCTGTCGCAAAAGAAAGGTCAGCTAAGAACAGATTTTACGGCACGCGAAGCAGGCGGGTATTAACTGGTGCAAATATTAAATAGGCTGTAAATTAGACTTTTATTTAAATCGATTCCTTATTGATATTGTCTATTAGTAGCTTACAGTAACGTCGATAAGACGTTTATTTTCAGCTAAGTTTCCGTGTTAATATTTAAACTTCATGTAAATATTATCATAAAACTATTTCCAGTAATAATTTCCTCGTCGGAAATTAAACAAAAACATTTGTCTACTTCACAATAAGAATTAAATGTAGTAGAAAGTGAACTATAGGCGTGTTGGTTCGTATACAACGAAGGATTTCGGAAAAATGTCCAAATTCTGTTTTTCTCGTTTGGCCACGGAAAAAAATAATTGTTTTTACTGACCATGATCTTATGTTAGCTGCCTCTCAGGGCCACTTTTCAATCGCCACATAGAAGGTATTTATAGGATAAAATACAACATGAACAAATTAAACTTTGCAGTTGCGCTAAAAAACATTCAAGTTGTTTCATTTTCAAATTCAGTTACGTTATCATTTATTTGATCGATAACTTTTCAAAATTTGCCCTCACTACTCTAAGAGTTAAAGAGGCCAGAATTTGACTGACGTTTAAGAACCTACTCAGGAAGCACTCAATTCCTTTTGTTTATGATGCGATGTGAATGTCTTTTTTTGGGATATGTGGGACTCTCGGCCGTATACCCACCGTGGCCTCGGCTCTGAGGAACGGGGATAGTAGGCTGTCAAATTACCCACTAACTCTAACCTGAACCCCTCCTATGTACTTTAGTGGGGTGTCACAAGAACTAGGATCCCTGGCTATCTCACTTAGAGTACCCCCAGGGGAGGGTACCCACTTTACCAACAGGGGAAGGGGTAAAGCACTTTCTCTTAAACAACTATGTCTAAATTACCTATATCGTTGGCGTCAATGTAATAAACTTGTAACTACTGTATAACTCTATATGTAATGTTATATACGTTTTACTACTTTTAGTAATGTTGTCAATATTCAAGAAATGAATGAATATGCTTTATTGTGTTTGAAAGATAGTTAGAAGAAAGTAAAGTTTACAATACAATAGGCGATCTTATCGCTATTAGCGATTTCTGACAGACAACCTTTGGATGGACAAAAAATTTGATAAGAACAGAGGTATGTTGCGTTATTCTCACTACCGAATTAGTAACTTATAAATATAAGTGATATAATATACATACATTAATAACAATATAACTAGTATACTAATACGATATATGTAAATAAAATATTATGAAATACACTTACATAAATAAATATAAAACTAGAAAGATAAGTCAATAGCTACTGCAATCAATATTATATATGTTATATGTAACACTATATATATTTTCCCGAAACACATAATTAAAAAAATGTAGTTACAAGATTCTGCCCTGACGCCGATGATACGCAATTCTTTACCTGTTATATGACTAGTTTAGTACTTATTGAGTAAAAATATATCTTATGAGTATGTAATAAACAGTTAGGAACGTCTGGATCTACGCACCACCTACATCGCCAGATTAGTTAAGAATATCCCATAAGTTAGGTCCTGGAAGAGATTATCTAAGCGATAATGCCGTCTATTGTTTTGCTTAAAAATATTGGAACAAATGTATTGTGTTTGTCATTTGGTGAGCAATTAAGTGTTATCTGTCTGATATATCAGAAAAACTACACAACATCTTAGACCAACCAAATTTTTAGTGAACGACTGAAAGAGCGAGAATTTGTGCCATTGAAGTGATTGAAGTTTTATATTATGTTTTGACATATAATTAGCTCCGATAATTTATTATAATTAATTACACCAGTATATAGTCGTGGTAGCATAAAGCGCACTGGTCCCAAACTCTAAGGACACAGGTCGATTCTGGCCCGAACGCATGCAACTTTATTTTCTGATCTAATGTGCATATTGTTACAATCACCACGTGCTAACAACGGTGAAGGAAAACATCGTGATGCAACCTGCACATCGAGATAACCGATGTGTCAAACCTGCCAAGCCGCCTTGGACAAGCGTGGCGGGTGTACTGTCCGTTCCCTCTATAATGGGAGGCCCGAGCCCAGCAGTGGGATGTTTCCGGGCTGATATTATTATTATAATCAAATCGGTCCACAAAAAATAAAGTGGTCTGTACTTTTAACCAGACAATCTTACGTATGGACCAAAAGAAGAAAACCCACTCTGGGGTCAGTTTAGTCCATACACCCTCAAAACTCTAAAGGCGTATGGACCAAACTGACCCCAGAGTTGGATTTAAGGCATTGAAATACATAATATAAACTGTAGTAAGCCGACTGTATCTTCTAATATATAAAATTCTCGTGTCACAGTTTTCGTTGCCATACTCCTCCGAAACGGCTTGACCGATTCTCATGAAACTTTGTGTGCATATTGGGTAGGTCTGAGAATAGGACAACATCTATTTTTCATCCCCCTAAATGTTAGGGGTAGTCCACCCCTAAATTTTTATTTTTTATTTTTACTGGGCAGGACGACGTCTGCCGGGACAGCTAGTTTTAATATAAAAAGAAGAATTAATTTAAGAAAATATGATATTAATGCGTGTTATATGTTCTCACGTCTTTTTGTCATAACATTTTTTTTTTTAAAAAGCAGAACTTTAAAAATCTAATAATTTAAAAAGAATGTCCAATGATTTTTGGACACCACTTTTTTTGTGGGGCAGTGTTATTATCGACTTTTTCCTTTAAATTATACATTAGTATTTGGCTGAAAAAAGCTTCTTTTATACTATTGATAACTTTTGCCTAGGATCAATCTGCACATAAATAGGTGAATTTTACAAGTGGGACTTCAGCTTTCGAGCGCAAATCTTAAACTAGCGAAAAGTAATCAAACGAGTTTCGAGGCCACTTTTGATGGAAGCTAAAGTGGCCAGGAATCTAAACGGCTAATTTTGAAAAAATAAATAATAAATTAAATAATTTAATAATACATTGTGGTATAAAAAACCTACCATTTCTAAACAGTTCTATTATATAAATAGTCGTATAATAGTGTTATAACTTAGGCCCCGACAAAGACAAATTCTACGTACAGATCTGTAAAAGCACATTTTATTACCTTTCGGCATTTGAACTAATTGTAATCCTTTTATGATCGTCTTCTTTTGTTCACTTATTTATTGGCATACGTTTCTAGTTATTGTGGAGAACAGTCTATTGTCCTATTGTACTCGTTCAGGAGCATCATTAGCCAAGTGTTGAGGATTATAAGTATAAGCTAATTCTAGGAAATTATGTCAATGTTGCCGGGCATTTGCATTTGTGAAGTATAAAACGACGGCCTGATTGAGAGAGGGAAGTCAGTTGAGCTACAACTACGATACAGGCGTGACGTGTGTACATTCGGGAATCTAATAGTGACGGACTTTGCGCGTTTTATTGAATTACGACCTTCTGCATTACGTTTGGGTTTGTTGCGTTTGGTTTTATTTGTACCTGTGTTATACGTGTTTGTATAGTTCTAATCAACTCTATAATAATTCTAAGGGCATTTTAATTCGTGTCCCGCACACTCGTAACAATAGGAAATAAGATAACCACAGCAATGTAACTCCAGCTCTTCTTTTACAGAACAGCCGAGAGACGGTGCTGTATATCCTCGACTGTATATTCTCAGTCAGCGTAATCGGTTCACTTGTTGTCTTCGTGTGGAGAGGCTCCTGGGCACTGCTTGACATCTTCTTGTATCCTGGTGACCAAGCAAAATCGTGTTGGACATCACTTGTAAGTTAAAATAATACAAACTTTGTCTTACATTTTCATCTGCTTTAAGTTAAGCTGTTTGGATAAATCTTCTCTTATACCTATATATAAAAATTAATGTTTATCTGTATGTCCTTTACAAAATCGTAAACTATACATTTGATCACATGATGATCTTTAGCAAAGCTGTTTTACATGAGCCAAAGACGGTTTCTGAGTTGGTTCACAATTGGACCCGGTAGGTGGCGCTGGTGTCACCATATCGATTCAAGCTTTTCCGGGCAGGACGACGTCTGCCGGGACAGCTAGTAGGGTATAAATATGCAGCTTTAACTTGGCCTAGCGCGCACCACGGTTTGTACCCTGTCCAACCAACCAACCACCAACGTAGCCATTAACAGCTTTCAATGGCCACGTTTCATTGCTAGCGCCTAAAATGGCTGACACTAGTGTTGTCAATACCAAAACTAATGACTTACTACGCTCGTTAACAATCTTGGCGGCTTTGCCATCTCAGTTGATTTGAGTGTCAACTAATATAGAATATACGTAGAAAATAATATTGTTTAGGAAACTTGAAATTGCTGTTCCAAAGTTTGCTTTACGTTAATACCCTGATTATGTATACCAAAGGAAATTAGCCTTTTGTATAATATATTATATAGAATAAAAGGCTAAGATTTGTAATAAAAAAAACAGTCAAAAGAAATCTTTTTAAATCCCTTTGACAGCGAAACTTGTTTACTTTTTCCGCATATGGGTCATAACGTACTTCGTCATTGAGTCAGTGACCACTTAGTTCGCCGACAAATTGGCGTTTCCTCACTCGTCTTGTCCCCCACTTACAAACACCAAACAGGTAACAGAACGCGCACTTCGTACAACGTGCTGGACCTAGCGCGGCCGCACTTATCTATAGACACGTGCTTGAAGCAGTCACATTTACAATTGAAAAATAATGATCGTTCTGTAGATATATCTTTCGTCTTATATCAAAAACGTAGATTCGAATTAGGTCTGAAAGAAGCCTTTTGAATTTGGTTCATGATATAGCCTGATTTACATTTATCTATACATATACAAACGTGTAAATTTGCAAAACTGGCGAATTAAGCTTTCATCATGATTTTGTAACCAAGCCCTTGTCTGTGAGGGCACGCAGTGCCCTTAAAGGAAATTTCTAAAATATCGAAAAATTGCCATGAAAACTGAAAAAATGAAGCAACAACAAAAAAATTATGTACTTACAATTTTCGAGAATTAGCGTGCCTCCAAAAATAAGTTAAAAAAAGGCCTGGTTTTTCCATATTTTACCGATCGTACAATTGCCTTACTATTAGTTCAAATTGCACATAAGCTCTATACAAGTAATGTCAAGATTGAACCGATGGTAGGACATGTGAATAAATAGCTAACTATTTATTATATCTAAATATAGCACCGACCAACTATCTACAAATTATTACTTACCTGGCAGATTTTTTTCTAAACTTAAGTTTTTGTTTAACTAATTCAAATCAGAATTTTGAATGAGTTATAAGACAGTTAATTTATAAGTATACAAAACTGACGATTAAATATGTTACTTTTAAAATATCACTAAGAAAAACTAATTTTAAACCTAGTTTTAAATTACTTAAAAACTTTACCCTTCCTTGGGCCGAACACATTTTGATACAAGGCCCGTCTAAGGCAAGCTACGCTACTGCTTGCACACCCAGTATACTGATGTTTCAAACCCCTTAACCTCCTTGAACATGTCCTTTTTCCGGAAAACTCGGCTCAGTAGTGGATGATTTTGATTTTATAGTATTACTAGCTTCTGCCCGCGACTTTGTTTGCGTGGAATAGTTAAAAAAAGTAAGTTAAAAAAACCCCGCGATTTTGAAACAGTCTTCATTGTTGCTCCGCTGCTATTGCTCTTAGCGTGACGGTTTATAGCCTATAACCTTCCTCAATAAATGGGCTGTCTAACACTGAATTTTTTTTCAAATCTGACCAGACCAAGTTCTTGAAATTAGCGCGTTCAATCAGACAAACAAAGAGACAAACTTATTAGTTTTATATATTATATATATAAGATAAAACTCTCTCACCGAAACCACACCCTGTCAAAATCTCCGCTTTTATTATGTTACGTTACAGAGAATTTACTTTCAGTCTGTTATAAGCTGTTAAAGTAATTTAAGTTTTTAACTATCCCACGGGAACTGTTTAATTTTCCGGGATCAAAAATATCCTATATGCCGACTAGGGATATAAACTATCGCCATACAAAATTTCATGTAAGTCGGTCCAGTCGTTTTGGAGATTAGCCGGTACAAACAGACAGACAAACAGAGAAACAAAAATTTGAAAAAAATCTAAATTAGTTCTATTTCACTACTTACATCCCCCTGACTCGGTTTTTAGCATTTTTTTTAATTGTACAGAAATTTGACTTCTACGATTTTATTATATGTATAGATTCGATCGACTTAAACCGAGGTAGCAGCATTATCACGCGGATCAGTCAATGTAACTCTTGCACTTTGTATGGAAATGACCCTCTGTGATTTTTATGTACTTTAAACACATGCACGTACTAACAATGTTATTACAATATTAGAATATTCAATCATAAAACATTAATAATATATTTAATTGTCTTCTTATACGCGATTTTTACACAGATTGTGTACAACTAAATACTGATATAAATAGTACCTATCCAGTCTTCAGCGGGGTAAATATAAGCATCGAAAGCTCATCTTTTTTTGGGAAGAGTTCAGCAGGTCACCAATGCCGGTCACTAATGCCGGAACACAACTTAAGGTTGTTATGGCGACATACTCTAGACCAGGGGTGGTAGCCATCCAGTCGAGCAAATGCCCTACCACCTGGCTGTGGGTTATTTTGTCGCTTCTTACGACAGGCCGCCCGGCCGCAGGAAATTGTATTCTTTCTCCGTTCCTGCACGGTTGAAAACAATATACCCGCTGTTCCTTTCAATTCTTAACTTTTAAACTTAATGACTTCTAAGAACTCGCATGAAATGCAAACAATAGAAGGATTTATGACGTCTTACCGGGAGGCGCACAAAGAGATTAACGTGAACAATAGATCACTCAAATTTTAAGGAGTATTAAAACACCTGCAAAGCCCTGTTCGCAACACCATTTAAATAAATAAACGTTACTTCCCTAATAAAAATTGCTAAAATCTTTAGCTTTCAAAGTAGTGACATGAGTTCGGTATCGTTCGATATATTATATGCAATGATGTATATATAAGCTCACTGATTATATGTAACTATTTTCATTTCTCATATTTTGAAAGTTCGCTTAGAGTAGCCTGAAAACAATACTTTTCGTCCTTGGGAAACGATTTTCACTGCTGTCAATTTTTTTTGGAACTATGCGAACCATGATGCTACTCATGTTCCAATTATTTTACGGGCACTCTTAAAAAACTTTGAATCGCGTCATAAATTGTATTAAAAAATGTCACCAATTTTGTAACATCATTATATACTGACAAATTACATTTTAATAAATTGTTATTTAATTTACATAAATTACAGCTGAATATTACTATTAATTATGTATATTATATATAATTAGACAAAAAATACTGGCTGGTAAAATGCCACAGAAAAAAAACTTGACGTTTCATTTATGACGTATTAAATGAGAACTCATTTAATACGTCATAATCTGATGAACATCAGATTTAGGTACGGATTTAACGCTTGATTTCACTAGCGATAGTTGTTTGTTTAACCAATTAGTTTTGATTTACTTTCCTCTTATTTGTAGTGCGTGGTTACTTCGAGTGAAAGGCCTATTTAGGCACTTGAACTATTAGCACCCTTGCTACGCTAGTGCGCTAAACCATCTCATGTCTAAATATATGACCTCCACCTCTTGTGTAACAATCTTATATTTATTCTTTAAGAGTATTTTTAATTGGTCAATATATTTATTTATTATATTTTAACTTAATGAATATTTTGAGTATTTCAAATGCTTATATAAACTTGCAGAATTAATGTGTTTTTTGAATTTTAAAGTGACAGGCAGCCGTAACTTATTGTGCTTATCAAATTCCGGCCAATTACCTTGCTTGTTACGCATGTTATATTCTTCTATCCTTTTATTGAATATGCACTGTTTGCTAAAACTCCATTAATTCTTCAAAAGTCATTCTTTAACATACTTCTGTATAAAACTTAAAAAAAGAACTTGAAATATAAAGTAAAGCAATTTTTGCTAGACGTGTTGCGGGGGAGATTCTTGCCGCTTCTTCTCCTTAACAGCAATAACACATTGCGAAGCGGTGTACATAGACAAGGAAGTAAAATTAAATTTTAACCTATATGTATGACCTTCAATGAATGTTCTCCAGTGGAACTTATTTTGAATAAAACTTTTGAATTTGAATTTAAATACGAGAATAAAATGCGCTAAAACCTATTTGTATTTAAAACATCTTAGTGGGACAGTAGTAGGTTTGTCTCATATATCATGCACAAAACGATATACAATCCAGACTCATTTACAGCTTTGAATAGAATCTGAGGATGTCACAATGACCACGTTCAATATCATGCGGTGACATTGGGGCAAATTGTAGCACGTGGGATGAACTGACGTATACAAACAGAAATACACGCATTATTAGTAAACAGGAGACGACTGGTGCGTTTACCACATTAGCCTATGTTCCTGGATGTTGTAAAGGCTGTTTCACAACGTTACTTATTTTTACGTAGAAATTTAAACGAGTTTTAGTTCGATTTTTATCACGGCATCATAAATTTATAATTAATTTAGTTCCGATAACGGGAATGAATATAGAATATGTTTTATCCCACCAATCAGGATCATAGGATACTAAATTGCTATATACAAGCAAAGGGTGTAAAACCTACGAAAATAAGTACCAAACCCAGTTAATTAAAGTTAATCAATAAAGTTTATTTAAATGTGCTTCCATATGCATGTGAATTTAATTCGTGTTTTTGGAATTATATTAAATATATTTTCTAATAAAACAAATTCGAGTAAATTTGTATAGGTTGTACACTACTTTTGAATTTTATTTTAAGTAGTGCTTTATTAATAGAATAATACTCTTCTAAACTATCTAAAAAAATAATGTATACTAACAATAAAAATATACTTCAAAATTCAAACGGTCCTAACAGCTGATAGCGATACCGCGTTAGGCTAGCATATGCTAATTGTTTAGCCAAAATAAAGGCTAGCATTCTGGATATGGGAGGTGTACTATCTATATATATGTATATAACTATATATAGATGTTTTCCGACTTCTAAATGAAGTTTTAAAGCGTAAGGAATCCATGGAGCCAGGGTTTGGACCACAACCTTGGCAAATACGTAATTATTGCCTATGGTGGCATACTTGCAGCGCTTAATAGCTTTCTGTTGGGCTGAAGCAGAGCTGGCGATAATTACTTAGACCAGTGTTTTTCAACCTGTAGGTCGCGACCCCTAGGGAGGTCGCAGAACCTTGCACGGGGGTCGCCGGCAAAAGAGAAAAGGCAATTTAAATTATTACCTCGTACTTGGGTACTATCTAAAATCAGCAGCTTTTTGTAGGGTATAAAGCCCGAATTATGAACATGAGTAACAAAATAGAAAAAAAACATAAACGTAGTCTTTTAAATTTCTAACTTTTTGTCTGTCTATGACCCAAGGGGGTCGCCAAAATTTTTCAACCTGTAAAGGGTTCGTGTATCAAAAAGATTGAAAAACACTGACTTAGACAAATGAAAGTGGACACAAATACTTCTATATTAATATGTCAGTCCTTAAAATTAATAAGTGAAAGCACATGAATTTGGGTATAATATACTATATATCGGTAGGTACATGGATGCTAATTATTAAAGAACAGAATAAAGACTTTAAAATTAATTTGTAAAGTTTAAATAATAATAAGTATATTGTATAAATGCAGAATATAGCATATAACAAAAGAAAATTCATCCACTGTGACCAAATCTTAGCTCATGTAAGTTGACCCTAAGTAATTGCTTCTGTAAGGTAAATTGGATAATTTGGTATTATGTTTGTCGGCTATTTATGGATGTAAATGCTTTAATGAGGATTTGTGACAAACTTGTTTACGAGCATGAAGTCACTGGAAGACATTTGAATTTTTCTGTGGAAAAATTTAAGGAGGGTACAGTAATTCGTGAAAGTGATTTTTGGACATTTTATCCTTCTTTATGCTCAGATGTGTTGAACATAGTATTTACTGGAAAATGAGATGGTTTTAAGCAGATAGGTCAACAGTTATTAGCCTCAGGTACAATAAATTTAGTCCAACAAAGGGCCTAAGCGTCCGCTTCTTAACTTCAATAATCGCATAATGAAATTGAGATTGACACAAATCTAGATGTATTGATAGTTGTAAGGCATCGCGTAATAATATTCATTATAATATAATCATATTATGATCTGCAAACTCGCCCTCTTCATGCACAAATCAACTTTAAAGATTTGGTATAAAATTAATAAAAAGTTTATAGATAATAACAAATTTAAATAATACATCAATTAAAAACTTATGAATAACAACAGAAGATTACGCAAACATTGGCGCCTGACATAAACCTGCGCAGACGCAATACATTCTTATCACTATTTGAACAGGGGTAGTTATAAACCGCATTAATAAAAAGATTTGCTAATCAGAACCTTAGTATTATATAAATAGAGGTTATTTTATCAGTAGAACAACAAGGGAACGTTTAGTGATTTATGGAAACAACCGTTCAAGACAATGACGCAAGATAAATATAATAATGTTAATTGACATAAATTTTATAAATAGATTTTATTAGTTTATACGATTGTACAATTTTAGCTTCTTCGCTTATCTGTGTTTTGTATAATTACCCATACTAATAAAAACTTTGCGAAAAGCGCGGTATATTCGCGATAGCCCATTTATCGAGGAAGGCTAGCTATGTATCAACATGCTAAGACCTATAGGAGCAGAGCACTAATTAATACAATTTCCATATCGGGGATTTATTTTAATTAACTTTTTTTATAACTATTCCACCCGGACGAAGTCGCGGGCAGAAGCTAGTATATATAAACCTTACTTTAAAAAAATATCTAACTCAAGGGTTCCCTAACTTTTTCAATTTGCGGCGCACTTACAGGTTTGGTACTTTGTCTCGGCGCCCTAGTTAATTGAAAATAGGGTACAATGATACTAAGTAGATATATATATCCTGTGAACCAACATTATATTACTTCCAGAACCAAACCATGTGATGTTAAACCATTTATATGCTTTGTCGATCAAAGATGGTGTGATGGTGTTGTCTGCTACTCACAGGTATAGGAAGAAGTATGTCACAACCCTCTTATATAAACCCATTTAAATATAACCAAAGACATATAATTGTTCCTTCTAGTATTTGACTTAAGGCGATGACACACACACTGAGATTCCCGACCGGATTATTATGGCAATAATAATTTGAAGATGCAATAATAAATTACATGGATATAATATGTATTGTTATATTATTTTTTATCAGTATTAATAAGAAGACATGATGAATAGTAAAGTTCATAGTTTTAGTTATTATAATAATAACAGCCCACAAATGTCCCACTGCAGGTCTCCGGCCTCCCATTATAGGGGAACGGACAGTACGGGCCACATTTGTCCAAGGCGGATAGTTAGGTTTGACACATTTACCTTCGCGGTTAGCACGTGGTAATTGCATTGTAGCACATGATATTGTATTTATCTCGATGTGTCAAACTACAAAACGAGTTCAACCCGTCCCCCCTATAATAGGAGGCTCAACAGTGGAACATGTATGGGCTGATATAGTATTATATTATTATATGTCTAACGCCGATAAAAACTGAAAATCACGCAAAAATATCAAGCGTATTTTTATGAAACTCACCGTCTAAAAGATAATATATATATCCGTCTTTAATTATACGTCATTTTTTTCAAAGTGAATGAATAGTATCCAGTTTTGGTTTTTTTAATTAATTGTGGTGCCCGATGAACGCATGCCGTACGCGAAGATATGCGAGACAATACTTTCGCGCTCCATATATATTTTGTGAGGTATTTCTTTTTGTTAGGTTCTGGGCACTTTGTCAGTTATTTCTATAATTTTAATAACTCTGAGATATTAAGTGTTAATTGTTGTCATCTTTAAAAATACGCTTGGGTGATCTGTAATATAATGAATATGGGTCAATAATGCCAGTGCGTGTGTCATCGGGCTTATAGTGACGAATTGTATGTAGTATTTGAATTTGAGTTGCGAATCAAAGCTATTTGTTAAAATGTTCGTAATTTATTAATTATGTATGACCTATTGATGATCACAGTTTCACTTATATTATAATTATAGAACGACAGTTGTCAGTTGCATTTCGGACAAGTTTTGCGTTAAAATACACAGAGGTGATGAGAAAAACAGGTCACAGTATGCTCGGACCGAATGCACTTGGTGTTATTCGTATCATGGTAACTGGCAACCCCAGTTTACTCGGACAATTAATGGACCGTGCTCAACTTTTATTTGCGTAAACTCGGTGCGTGTCATCTTTAATCAGAGTAAATTCGGACCGTGTTCAATTTTTATCCGAGTAAACTCGGACTGTGCTCGTCTTTAATCAGAATAAGTTCGGACCGTGCTCCCCCCCAGGGGGTGCCGCCTTGGTCTTGTCTCCGTCCAGGTAGCGGTACAAGGGGATGCGTCCCCGGGGCCCCGAGCGGCCACTGTCACATTGCCCCCTCTACTCCGTGACAGTGGTGTCCCACCTTCTCCTCATCCTAGTATCCTTCATCTTTACTCCTCCCCACATACCACTTCCTATTCCTGGTTTCCCTATACGGGTTGCGTAGGTCGGGCGGCAGCCGCTACACATAAAATCATATTTCGCCGTATCACTCATGGATAGATTTATAAGAAAGCTGGGTATGGCTAGGGCGTCGCCGCAAAACGACGCGCAGGCACATCGCCCTACACCTGCGATAAGTGGGCAAGGGCTACCGTGTCAAGGGCGGGCACGGCTAACGACGCGAGTCCACACCCAGACCAGGAAACTTCGCTTCGCGACGTGGAATATTGGTACGCTGACCGGACGTGCAAGGGAGTTGGCCGAAGTACTCTCCAGGCGGAGGGTGGCCGTGGCGTTCCTGCAGGAGACTCGGTGGAAAGGCTGCAGATCCCGGTTTATTGGGAATGGCTACAAGCTGATCTATACCGGTGCTCCTGGTGGGGAAAACGGGGTTGCTGTAGTACTCTCCGAGGAGTTCCAGAACAACATTCTAGAGGTGAAACGCTTCAGCGACCGGCTTATGGTCGTGTCGGTTCTTATCGAAGGGGTTGTAACCCATTTGATAAGTGCCTACGCGCCACAGGCTGGTTGTAGCGACACTGATAGAATGAGGTTCTGGGATCAGATCGGGGATGTACTGCGTGGCATCCCGTTATCACAGGCGGTCGTTTTGGGTGGTGATCTGAACGGTCATGTGGGTGAGAAGTGGGAGGAATTTGAGCGTGTTCACGGTGGCTTTGGATACGGAAGCCGCAACGCAGAAGGGGAAGATATCCTCCGAATGTGTGCGGCTGCCGATCTTGCCATCGCGAACACGTATTTCAAAAAGAAATCCGAACACTTAATCACCTACAAGAGCGGGAGGCATGCTACCCAGATCGACTACCTACTCATCAGGAGACACCACATCGGCAAAGTAGCCAACTGCAAGGTCATACCCGGAGAGAGTCTCACTGCACAACATCGTCTCCTTGTCATGGACCTCTGCGTGAAACCCAAAGACAAACCTGTTGAGCACTGTCGACGCCAAATTAGATGGTGGCTGCTTGATGAAGGCAAATCCCAGGAGTTCGCTTCAGCATCCGTCGAGATGTGTGTCGGAGCTGACAGCGAATTAGTCCAGAGCCACTGGGATAAGATCCAAGCAGCCATTACTAAAGCGGCAAATGCAGTGCTGGGTGTGTCCAAGGGTGGGCGCAAGTGTGACAAGGAGACTTGGTGGTGGAACGACTCAGTCCAAAGGGAGGTTAGGGTGAAGAAAACCCTCTTTAAAAAGTGGCAAGCGTCCAGATCTCCTGAAGATCGCGACGCATACAGGGCCGCAAAACGTGCCAGTAAAAGAGCTGTAGCCAGAGCCAGACGAGACCACTTTCGATCGTTGTACGATAAGTTGGAATCGTCTGAGGGGCAGAAGCTCATTTATAAGTTGGCACGTTCCAGGATCAAAGCGGCACAGGACATTTCCAAGTGCCGCTGTGTTAAAGATCCTGGCGGCAACCTGTTATGCGAGGACCTCGCAGTGAAGGAGAGATGGCGCTCTTACTTCCACGAACTGCTGAATAAGCAGCACAAAGAGGTACAGCCACCGAACCTCCCTCCGAATCAAGGACTAGTGCCACTGATAACGCCTGATGAAGTCCATAGGGCTCTTCGCCGCATGAGGAATCGGAAAGCTGTCGGAGCCGATGGAGTCCCCATCGAAGCCTGGAAGGCGATGGGTCCTCGTGGTGTGGGCATTTTAACAAACCTTTTTAACCGCATACTCCTCACCGGAAACATCCCGAGCCAATGGAGACTGAGTGTTATCACTCCAGTCTTCAAAGGTAAGGGATCGGTGCAGGAGTGCGAAAACTACCGCGGAATAAAGGTAATGTCCCACACCATGAAGCTCTTTGAGCGCATAATCGACTCTCGGATCCGGCAGGAGTGCACTGTCTCGGGATGTCAATATGGGTTTCATCCTGGGCATGGAACCATGGACCCTGTTTTTGCCCTAAGGATCATCATGGAGAAATACAGGACGAAGAATACGCCTCTGCATTTCCTGTTTCTGGATCTGCAGAAGGCCTTCGACTGTGTTCCTCGCGTGATGATCTGGTGGGCACTGAGGTCCAAAGGGGTGCCAGAAACCTATATTGACATTATCCGGGATATGTACCGTGATTCCGATTCCATAGTTCGGACCGCTGTTGGCGACACCACACCCTTCCCCATTACCGTAGGCGTGCACCAGGGATCGGTCCTTAGTCCGTTTCTGTTCAGCGTGATATTAGACGAAGTGTCGAACAGCATCAGGGATGCGCATGAGCAACCTCCATGGTTGCTCATGTATGCTGACGATATCGCGCTGGCAGATTCGGACAGGGGGCGCCTGGTGGGACGTGTAAATGCGTGGAAGAGATCGCTAGAGAACGGCGGTTTGAAACTAAATGTGGCGAAGACTGAGTACTTGGCCTGCAACACTACAGATCCCACATCCGTGCGCATAGGCGAAGATACGGTCGAGCGCACGGATCAGTTTAAGTACTTGGGATCTGTCCTTAGTGCGTCCGGGGATATCGACCTCGACGTCAAGGCCCGTATCACAGCAGCTTGGGCCAAGTGGCGTGAGGTGACAGGTGTCATTTGTGACCCCAAAATGCCGGTCAAATTAAAAGGACAGGTCTATAAATCCATCATCAGACCTGTCCTTTTGTATGGTAGTGAAGCGTGGCCTGTACTTGAGCGACACAAGCAAGAGCTGCGTGTCACGGAGATGAATATGCTGCGATGGATGTGTGGAGTGACGCGGAAAGACCGGGTCAGGAACTCCCGCATCCGTGGCAGTCTTCATGTCCGTGACATAGCAGACAAACTGCAAGAGTGTCGCTTACGCTGGTACGGCCACGTTTTACGCAGACCGGCTAATTACGTGGGGAACAAATGTCTAGCCATGCCGCCTCCGCCAGGTCCCGGTCGAAGGGGAAGGCCCAAGAAATGCTGGCTTGACGTCGTGAAGGATGACATGCGTGCCAATGGTCTCAAAACGGGGGATGCTGAAGACCGCGCGAAGTGGAGTAGAAAAAGCAGGAAAGCGGACCCTGGGCGTCGGAGTGAACGCTCCGAACGCAACCGGGATTTAACGCTCGGATGATGATGATGATACTAAGTAGATAGGCACAAACATTGAATCATCCGTAATATGAAGCTGATTTTTTATATCTACATACAAGAAAACATTTATTATTTAAAGAAAATAGGAAATAAAATATAATGCAACTGTGACGTGAGCTTGGTGATATCGGCACATGCCTAGGTTTAGTTTCCGGAGAATGGAGCGCCTTACGACTCCCTTCCTTACTTTCTACAGCGCACCACGGCCACACTTTGGGAACCCCTGATCTAATTGATAGTGCAAACCGCTTAAAAATTCGTTGCGTGGCTTATGAGAAGTGGATATATAGAAAGACTCGGAAAGTGACTTTATTTTAAACTATAAAAAGACTAATTTCAATTATAGAACTTTGTTTGGATCTCTGTTAAAAAATAAATACGACTGTTTTCTTTTGACAGATCATGGGTTACGCAGTGGTAATAATAACATTTGGACTCCAAGCGCCTATCCGATGGGCTGCAGCAAGGCTTCACGGAGCGCCTCGTCTGCTCCTGGCTGATGTCTACCATTTCATATCTTTCATCGCGACCGTCAATGTTTGGAGAGGAGTCTGGGGACTACTGGATATTTACTTCTTTCCTGGTACGGAGTTTTTAAACATAACTACAATCATTTTAACAAATAACAACCAACAAAACAAAAACTTAAAATATTAATTTACTCTAAAGCGCATACTTATGTATTATGTGACAGCTCGATGTTATAGGTAAGCGTGCCAGAAGTCTGGCTAAATTGCCATGCTGCATGACAATAGTAATTCACTGTATGAAATATAATACTGCCTTCCAACCACAGGTGGGGTGAAAAGTAATTAAAGATGTCTCATGAAGAAATTATTTGCCAATGGTACCCCACGGTTTTAAGGCTTCAACCCCAAACGGCATAAATAAGTTACCTTTAGTTTGACTAATGTAATTAATAACTACAAACTTTATTAAGGCTTGTAAATAAGATTTGGTTTCCCTCTGAATTTCTATCGTTTGCTTTCATATCTAATCTTTAAAGAATTTTGAACAGTCAAGCAAGGATATGAAATAAATATGAAACAAGGAAAACAAACATTGTATGTTTTCTTCCTATTTTCTTAACCTTTTTCCTTGTTTTTGAGGTTAGCACATTATCCCTTCCAAATTATTGTAGAATTCGCCATAAGCACAGTATCTAATAGACTTTCTATGTACAATACGTTGCTTACCGTCAGAGAACTTCGTTCCTAAAACGATTCTTATTTCTAGTCCGTTGCATGTATGAGGCTTTACGTCATATACATTCAGTGTATGGCATAACCAAGGGTTCCGTAGACAGAACGAACTGACTGTTTTCGTCATTTGTCTATGGAACTATAAAAAGTACTTTAAAGATATTCTGGAAATAAGTTCTCGGTATAAGTATTTGGAAAGCTCTACAACCTCTTCTTTCAGAATTTTAAATTTCATAATACATACGATAAACCGGAGTAAATAATAAATAGTTTGAGAAATTTACTCTATTAGTATTCAAACCTTTAAGTACTAATAACTGAGCTTGATACAGAACCAATTCTAAAACTACTAGCTCCTAGAGGCTGACAGTAAATTGATGTTTGAATTTTTTTTTCCAGATTCACCGAAGCTAAGCAACTGGTGTTCTCATCTCATCAGCTTAGCCTTACTAATATTACTAAACTGTTCAAACTCGGTTCTAGTCCGCGGCGTGTATATAGACGCAGAAGAACCAGCAGGCGAGTGCGTAGTGTTCCCTTGTCATTATCTCAGATTATTTTTTCATAAAGAGAGAACTAAGAAGAGACATAGAAGAGCTTTAGCAGCTGCTGCTGCTGCATCAAAGAAACCTGAGGAAGCTAACGTACCTTTACAGATACCCGAAGAGAAAGTATAGTCTTAGTTGAATTATTTGTAATGGTTGTTTTGGTTTTGAACACACATCCAGGGACGGCCCAAGGGTTTTTACCGCCGTAGTCAAACTCAAAAATGCTTAAGAAAACTAAAAAAAGTCTTCTGTCTAGCTTTCTTCTAGAACATTGTCTATTCGTGTTGTATGAACCTTTTGATTTTACTACTCATATATTTTTTAGATTCAATAGAGTTTTTGCAGGCGTTTTTGCCACCCCCAAAATTATGCCTCCGTAAGCAACTGCCGTCTTGAGCCGCCCCTGCAGACATCATTTGACCTGACAATAAGCTCTTCCAGCTTTATTTTTTTTGCCCAGGGAGTCAGATATGCGCATGATTTCTCTCCCTGAATAATACCTCTTCAGGGGGCCTCTACCTATCAAGGGAGCAGAGGAGTCATCACCCCTGTCGGCGAAGTGGTTATGTCCTGATTTCCGGGGCATATTTAGGCACTTTCGATCGGCCTGAGCGTAACTACGTTCTAAATCTCAGGCCTTTCCTACCATAAGCGCGGGGCACATGGGAGGAGGTACAAAAGCATTCTAATGGTGAAAGAATTTTTTAAACGGCTCCGTCATTTTTGAGTTTATTCGTTACAAAGATATCAAAATACAAATCTTTCCTCTTTATAGCAGAATAGATATATGTAGAAGTATAGATAAATTTCTTTCAGTGTAGTATATAATAAGAATACATCATACAACATCAGAAACTTAATGCGTGGTTAAATCAGTTAAAAAGTAGTTTTGATTAAAGAACATGGCAAGACAGTATTTGGAATTATATGAGAAAGAACTTTGCTCCAAAGAGAATAGCACAGAATGCTTTAAAAAGGTTTCAATAGCTATATTAGTTAACAGAGGCGCTAGGTTCGACGATGCAAGGATCGACTACATCGCTGTTGAAAAAACGTTTCACTCGTGATGTATTTTCTTATTAAAATTTATATTTTTAATTCTGCAATCTTACTGCATATTTTGAAACAAAATCCGGTGCCCGATCGGGTTATGAGTTGCTATTTGATATACGTCTAGAAAGCTGCTGAGGGTAAGAAACAGCAGGTAATACTGTAATAATATATGCATGAGTAAACACGTAAGCGCCAATAAATTTATGGCACTTTCGAACTTTTGGTCTCTTGTTAATTTATAAAGAAACTATTAATGCATTTGAACAGAAAGCGTAAACACCCATGAATGCATCGCGTTTTAGACTTTTTGGTCGCTAATTTCTTGAAGGTATGGTGAATCGAGTTGTATGAAGTCCACGCCACTGGCAATTGAAACTGAGGATTATTTCGAAACTCTGTTGAACTTACCTAGTAAATAGACACATGAACAAACTAACGGTCATTACGTTTTCATAATGCTGATATTAGACGCATCAACCAAGTTGAATTAATTCGGTTAAAAGGCACAGAACTAAAACAAAACGACAATATTCAATGACATTGAATGATTCAAGATTATGTTTACCTTTACATAACTTTACTTGAATCATCCAAATTGAAAGACAGAAGTGAACCGCATAATGTAAGCTTAAATTTTTCGCTTTTGACAAAATGGCTTTTAGGCTTATAGATATAACTCTAACATATATTAATAGAAATGTAAAAAAATCTTTTAAATAAATAGTGTGATACATGTAAATTTTTCTCAATGATGAAATGTGTTCGCAAACTATAAATAACCAAACTTTATAAACTTAAGTAAAAAGGTGTTGTTTAGCAAAGTTAAGCGGATTCAGTTTAAGCAGTCATGTGTAGTATAAACTGTAAATAACTATTATTAAGTACATACATAAGTTATACTTAGAATTTATTATATTGTTGTCGTAACAACGATACATAATAAAGAGATTAATGCAATTTTATTTGTTGTTTTATTTTTTTTAAATACGATAAGCCCCTAATTAATTTTTCAGTAGCTTTATGAATATTCAATTACAAAATATTGTCAAGTCAGTAGTAAACTATAAGTTTTTTGGCTGAAGTAGGAAGAACAGGCAGACGGCCCATCTGATGGAAAGTAGTTACCGTCGCCTATAGATGTTTTCAAAACAGGGATGCGCCAGCGCGTTGACGACCCCTAAGAAATTTTATAATTCCCGTCTTAAGAAACCTGTGGCGGGAAGTTCCCTCCAGGTCAACGTTGTACGCGGAATAAATGTTCTACAGCAGTGTTTTTCAACGTGTGGGTCGCCACCCCCTAAGGGGTTGCGAAGCCTCTTTAGGGGAGTCGCGATGTATCTATAGCGGAGTAGGAAAAGGTTGGAAAAATACTGCAGTAAAATCTCCAATATCCGTAGATTCATGCAAGGACACAAAAGTACTTTCTTTTATTTTCTCTATGACTTTATCACGAACATCAGTCGGCATATCGCTTATCCTGCGTTGAATGGTACTGCCAGACAGAGGTATACTTTTGAGTTTTTTGACTAAACATAATCTTCGCCATATCTAAAGCCGCTGGTTAAATCAAACTTTCAGCAATAGTAAGAGGTTTTCCTGATTTAGCCACACGAGAGCTACTTGATAGCAACGTTTTTTCATTTATGCGGGGCGGAGGCGGGGCGGCCGGCATCGGCTGTGGTCTGCTCGTAAATCCTTATCTATTGGCGACGCATTTGATGAAAAAAAAATTCAATAACTTTATTTATTATTATTTATCCAATCCCTAATTACGAAAAGGAATAAACATGTTGGATTGAATATTTGTCACAAAATAAAATACATGAAAAAAAGCAATAGGTCAGGGGGGGGTCGCGAAATATTTCTTCATACTAAAGGGGCCATGTCTTGAAAAAGGTTGAAAAACACTGTTCAAGAGAACCGTTGCGTAGTTGAGCGTGGGAGCTCTAGGAAATGAGGGTGAACAGTTATGGGTGCCTGTTAGAAAATGAATTAAATTTAAGAATTCCCATTACTTTATGAGCTATTTTATTTAGAAAACCCATACAATAATTTACTAAGCTGAACTTAATTAAAAAAAGAAACATAAAGGATAGGCTAAAGAAGGTTTTCAGCAGGATTTATTACTTGCCGGACGTTGTCATTCCTGAGTAAAGCTGGCGAGGCCATACATTTTGTTTCATCTAAAATACAACTCGTGTATACAATTGACTATTTATAAATAAAGTAACATTTATTAATAAACATTATTGAATCAACTGATTATATCCAATTTATTATACCACGACCGCGATACGTCAACAAAACAATTGTCATAATGGGTGGTAAAACAATTAATAACATGAGATTTATTGTTGACTATCAATAAATTGTCTAGACTGTTTCAACTAGGCTACTGATATCATAAGTTCTGTTTAACGTTCATCTTGTTAATTGATGAGCGAAGGACGGAACACCGAGGGATTTTAGCGTGTATACCCGACTTCAGTGAGCATAGAATTTTTCCGTAGGTGCATTACCACCCTAACGCGGAGCATTCCATACTCTTTCATCGCGTTTCCCCCGCGATGAGCATTGATCAAATGGATTTCCCATTATCGAACATTAGTAAGGTAGAGAATTTGCGCCGCTTTCTGCTTCTGTCCGCTAAGAGGGCGGCGAAGTAGAAGAGTCGTACGCGCCGATCTCCGCCCGCGTACCGTAATCTTTTAGGGCCGCAATAAAGGCTAGAGAGGAGGGACGCGCACTGTTCCACGCGCCCTCTCTTGTCTTTTCCTGAGATAGAAGGTAGCTAGAGAAGCCAAGCATACAATGGAGGGGCCGACCATCGTGCGTCCGGACTCGTAAGTGATTGCGTACGTAAGGTACGGTCAATTGTTTTAGTGGATACCCCGAGCCTTGCCGTGGCAATAGCATTCCTGAGGGGGTGTTGGCACCACCCCAACGTGACGGGGCGAATCCCACAACTTTCGCCGCGTTTACCCCGCGGTGGCTTATGCAGTAAACAGATTTCCCCTGGTAAATAAGTAGAGATATTGCGCAAAGCCGTATTTAGAAAAAAGAAAAAATAACCTCAGCTCATTGAAAATTTATTACGAGAACGTATTATCTTATAGCTGCAATAAAGTTTTATTAAATAAAACATTTACATCAATAAAATATACTATTGTTCACAACAATCCTTAGAACTGAATTCTATTATTAACGGATACTGGAATAAAACCAAAGTTCCTTGCCCTGGAGTAAGTATACAAATATACTTTTGCTATGTTTATAACCTTTATAGTTGACGCTATAAGGTTGAAAATACTATATGCCTAAAGAATAGATGATTTTGTTACTTCATTGAGACGCCAGTAATGCGATAACACTATTCAAATGAGTTAATTTTACTGTTATTATCAAATAATGTACATAAAAGACGACTTACTGTGCAGGTTTGCTTGCTACTTTATCAAAAATTAATTAATCTATAATAAATAATAATGTTGAATTGTATGTATTCTTGAGCAGAGAAAATTCTCCTATTATTTTAATGTAATAATATGGAGTAATTTTAAAAATATATCTGTCAGATTTTAATGAAGGGGTTTTTGGCGGGAACCGTAAGGAGACGTTGTGCTGTGTAGTTTTATTTTCTAAATGTGTAAAATTACTGTAAAATGAACAATAGTTGTAGGATATTGATAGTTTTTGAGTAATAACTATGTGTTTTGTGAGAAATGTGAACTGACTGAATTTGACTATATCAAATGTTGCCTTTCGAGTTTTCACAAGAACTCCGTTGAATGGTGTCCGTTGTAGCCTACAATACAACTGCTCTACTATACGAAGACTTATACATCAGAGTTGGCTGTATGGACTTTATTCTACCACCATTTATTCATTGATGAATATTTAAATGGTGGTTACCAATCGGTTGTGACATTTGCTGATCGCCTTCATGGCACACTTGCTTTGCTCTTCTCTAGGCTTTTGGTCTTTAGTCTGCGTTTTTAGACTGCATTAAATGTGTTTTACATCGACCACTACCTTTCTTCTGCACTTCTCGTTTTTAGACATAAGAAATAAGTACACCATTTTGAAAAAAAATAGTAAATTTATACATCCATACATAACTTCACGCCACAGTAAATTTATGTTTACACAAAAATCATATCTCAAAAACTACATGTCACCTAGACATGGAGGTTGCAGGAGGGAGAAGTACTCTTTCCCCCCTTCCCCTTCCACCCCTCAGTACTTAAAATTCAGTGACCACTATTGTAAAGTTGCATACATACATACATAACTTCACACCAGGTCCCTTGCGGGGTAGGCACGAACAACAGAGCGCCATACAGGCTTATTCTTACACACCTCACTTGCTTCTTTGACATTCTTAGATCTTGTCATGCATGCTTGTCTGTTCTTAACAGCGTTATAAGAGACAGAATGCGTTTTTAGATCGATTTCTCAATTATTTTTACAGTAGTTATACACACTTTATTGCGGTGAGAAAAATATATGTCAATCTTGATCATATTTCTGACGTAAACTTTGTACTCGGAACGCATTTGCGATAAATTTTCTCGATAGAAAATAATTGCAAAGTAACCTCTAAACGAGTTATTCAATTTTGGTTATTGTTATTACTGTTAATCGTACATCGATAAAATAAATAACAGTAACATATCATATTATAACAAATACAATTATAGAGTTTTATTCGGTTACTTAACTTAATTTGGAAGTAATTAATTATTTTATTAAAAATGACTGCAAAAATCCCGCCTGCCGGTCCCAATGTATGGAATTTGTTAGATCGCTTTAGAGCGTCGGCTAATACGGACGCGCTGCTCTTCTCCACGACCGCCATTGAAAAATAATTTTAAATAAACGAAGGAGCAATAATAACAAGAATTTTGAAACGGTCGCGCTATACTTATTTGGCTTATACGGTAGAGGTCTGGTCTAAATCACTAGCTGTGTGGGTTCGAACCCTACTAGTTTCACTTGATCCAGAAGATTTTTTTTATAAGAAAGTTGATAAAATGCTCTTTTTCTCTTCCTAAATAATTTTATAAAATGCCATAAAAATACTTTTCAAAATTTTTATATTTCATTTCATTTGGACTTTTATGCTATTGACAATAAAATTTTTACCTTACCGGTAACATTAAAATTCTAAAGCGCCATCTATGTTTCTCAATAGAAATGACGTAGACACATGGATAATTAGAAATATGAAGATTCGTTGTTCAAGTTGAGTGCTCGCTCCATTTTCCTTTTCTAACAATTTTTTTTATTTAGCCCTATTATGTTTTTAACACGCTTTTATTAGCTTCACCTGTATGTATGTATGTATGTTTGTAACCTTCCCTTTTGAGCTCGATTTTGTCCTACTTTTAACGATCAGATTTAATTCAAAGTTTGAACACCTGTCAAAGGTCGATGACAATGCAATAATATGGTACCATGGAGCTGATCTGATGATGGAGTCGGAAGGTGGCCATAAGAACTCCTGTACTAAACAAGATAAACGCGTCGTGTTTAGGCTCGTATGTTTATATCGCGTGCCAATGCAATAATATGGTACCATGGAGCTGATCTGATGATGGAGTCGGAAGGTGGCCATAGGAACTCCTGTACTAAACAAGATAGACCCGTCGTGTTTGGGCTCGTATGTTTATATCGCGTGACAATGCAATAATATGGTATCATGGAGCTGATCTGATGATGGAGTCGGAAGGTGGCTATAGGAACTCCTTTACTAAACAAGATAAACGCGTCGTGTTTGGGCTTGTTTTACTTGTCTTAGTTAGCACTCTGCTGCTACATGATATGCAGAATCTCAAAAGCTTATATTTAAAATTTAATTTAAAAAAACATTAACATTTAAAAAATAACAACTAAAAATGAAAAATAAATAATAGTTTAAAAAAAGGCGCTCTTTAAGATTTTAAAGAAGAAGAAAAAGCGCATTGAATACACCCCACGCTTTTTTTAAGACCCCATTAATCAGAAACCAAGTTTATTAAATTTTATTTTCTGTTTTTTAGTTGGATTTTTTATGAAAGCGTGTTTTTTTTTTAAAACTATTATATATATCTATTATTATTTATTTTATAGTTCTTATCTATACAGATAAATAAAAGTGAAGTGCCTGTTTGAAATCTCAAAATAAAGTCTAATATAATCGGTCCAGGAGTTTCCGAAAATGCTATTTATAGAATTTTTGTCTGTCTGTCTGTGTGTCTGGATGTTCCGGCTAATCTCTGACACAGCTGGATCGATTTTGACGTAATTTTCATTGGCAGATAGCTGATGTTATAAGAAGTAACTTAGGCTACGTTTTTAGGGTTCCACGTAAAAAAATCCACAAGTATATTTGTCTCACTGTTTGTTATCCTTTTATGGAAAGACTATTGAGCCGATTTGGCTGAAACTGAGTACATATGTTATGTTAATACCGAGGGTGGCCAAGAACTACTTTTTATCCCGAAAAATGAGATTTCCGAGATGAAAATATATTTAGCCGAACGGGTCTAAATGATCAAACGGCTGAATGGCCCAAATGGTCGAATTGACCGAAATTACTGAAATGGCTGGAATGGCCCAAATGACCGCAATCGCTAAAATGGCCGAAATATCTGAAATGGCCGAAATGGATGAAGTGGCCCAAATGACCGAAATGGCCCAAATGGCCGAAATGACTAAAATGACTCAAATGGCCGAAACAGCTGAATTGACTGAAAAGGCCGAAATGTGTGAAATGGCTGAAATGGCCCAAATGACCGAAATGACCAAAATGGCCTAAATGACCGAAATGGCTGAAATGGCCCAAATGGTCGAAATGGCTGAATTCACTGAAGTGGCTGAAATGGCTGAAATGGCCCTAATGTTTGAAATTACTGAAACTGCCGAAATGTCCGAAATGACCAAAATGGCCCAAATGGTTGAAATGACTGAAATGTCCGAAGATGCCTAAATGGCCAAGATGGCTGAAATGGCCCAAATGGCTGAAATGGCCGAAATGGCCCAAAGGGCTGAAATGGTTGAAATGACTGAAATGGCCAAAATGGCCTAAAAGGCCCAAATGGCCGAAATGACCGAAATGGCCTAAATTGCCAAAATGACCCAAATGGCTGAACTGGCCGAAATAGCTCAAATGGCTGAAATGACCGAAATGGCTGAAATGCCCGAAATGACCAAAATGGCCTAAATGACTGAAATGGCTCAAATGGCTGAAATAGCCAAAATGGCCGAAATGGCCCAAATTGCTGAACTGACCGAAATGGCCGAAATAACCGTAACGGCCTAAATGGCCAAAATGACTGAAATGGCCCAAATCGCTCAAATGACCGAAATGGCTGAAACGGCTGAAATGACTGAAATGGCTGAAATGGCCCTAATGACCGAAATAGCTGAAATTGCCCAAATCGCCGATATAGCTGAAATGACTGAAATGGCCGGAATAGCTGAAATGGCCCAAATGGCGGAAATAGCTGAAATGACTCAAATGGCCCAAATGTCCCAAATGGCCGAAATGGATGAAATGATTAAAATGGCTGAAATGGCCCAAATGGCTGAAATGGCCCAAATGTCCCAAATGGCTGAAATGATTGAAATGGCCCAAATGGCCGAAATGACCGAAATGGCCGACATGGCCAAAAACACTAAAATGGTTGAAATAACTGAAATGGCCGAAATGACTGGAATGGCTGAAATAGCCCAAATGTCCCAAATGGCCGAAATGGCTGAAATGATTAAAATGGCTGAAATAGCCCAAATGGCTGAAATGGCCCAAATGGCCGAAATGGCTGTAATGGCATAAATGGCTGTAATGGTATAAATGACTAAAATGACTGATATGGCCCAAATGGCTGAAATGATTGAAATGGCCCAAATGGCCGAAATGACCGAAATGGCCGACATGGCCAAAAACACTAAAATGGTTGAAATAACTGAAATGGCCGAAATGACTGGAATGGCTGTAATGGTCCAAATGTCCCAAATGGCCGAAATGGCTGAAATGATTAAAATGGCTGAAATAGTCCAAATGGCTGAAATGGCCCAAATGGCTAAAATGGCTCAAATGGCTAAAATGGCCCAAATGGCCGAAATGAACGAAAAGGCTTAAATGGCTGAAATGACCGAAATGGCTAAAATGGCTGAAATGGCCCAAATGTCCCAAATGGCCGAAATGGCTGAAATGATTAAAATGGCTGAAATAGCCCAAATGGCTGAAATGGCCCAAATGGCCGAAATGGCTGTAATGGCATAAATGGCTGTAATGGTATAAATGACTAAAATGACTGATATGGCCCAAATGGCTGAAATGATTGAAATGGCCCAAATGGCCGAAATGACCGAAATGGCCGACATGGCCAAAAACACTAAAATGGTTGAAATAACTGAAATGGCCGAAATGACTGGAATGGCTGTAATGGTCCAAATGTCCCAATGGCCGAAATGGCTGAAATGATTAAAATGGCTGAAATAGTCCAAATGGCTGAAATGGCCCAAATGGCTAAAATGGCTCAAATGGCTAAAATGGCCCAAATGGCCGAAATGAACGAAAAGGCTTAAATGGCTGAAATGACCGAAATGGCTAAAATGGCTGAAATGGCTGCAATGACTGAAATGGCTAAAATGGCCGAAATGGCTGAAATGAATGAAATGGCTGATATGGCCCAAATGGCCGAAATTGCCGAAATCGCTGAAATGGCTGGAATGGCCCAAATGACCAAAATGGCTGAAGTGACTACTGAAATGGCCGAATGGGTCTAAATGATCAAACGGCCGAATGGCCCAAATGGTTGAATTGACCGAAATCACTAAAAAGACCCAAATTTCTGAAATGACTGTAATGGCTGATATAGCCCAAATGGCTGAAATGGCCCAAATGGCAGAAATGGCTGCAATGACTAAAATGGTTGAAATGGCCCACGGGGCCGAAATGTCTGAAATGACTGAAATGGCCGAACGGGTCTAAATGATCAAACGGTTGAATGGCCCAAATGGTCGAATTGACCGAAATGGCTGAAATGACTGAAATGGCCGAAATGGTCGGAATAGCTGAAATGGTCGAAATGGCTGAAATGACCAAAATGGCCAAATGGCCCAAATGACCGAAATGGCCAAAATGGCCGAAATGGCTGAAATGATTAAAATGGCTGAAATGGCCCAAATGGCCGAAATGGCCCAAATGCCCTAAATGAACGAAAAGGCTTAAATGGCTGAAATGACTGAAATGGCTGCAATGGCCCAAATGACCGAAATGGCTGCAATGACTGAAATGGCCCAAATGGCCGAAATGGCTGTAATGGCATAAATGGCTGTAATGGTATAAATGACTAAAATGACTGATATGGCCCAAATGGCTGAAATTATTGAAATGGCCCAAATGGCCGAAATGGCCAAAAACAATAAAATGGTTGAAATGACTGAAATGGTCGAAATTTCTGAAATGACTGATATAGCCCAAATGGCCCTAATGGCCGAAATGGCCCAAATGGCTGAAATGGCTTTAATGGTCCAAATGGCTGAAATGGCTAAAATGACTGAAATAGCCCAAATTTCAGCAAATCGTTCCAGTAGTTGTTCCCTGAAAACGGAATAAACAGACAGACAGTTTCTTTCGTATTTATAATATTAATAGGGATAATAGGGAAGGGCTAATATGAATTCATTGTTATTCCATAATACAATGAAATAATTTTAATAAAATTTACCTATCTAAAAACTAATATCATTAAAATATTTTTACTGTATCAAATTTAGTTAGAAAAAGTGAAAAAAAGAACAAATTTTATGGGGATCGAATCTTATAACTCCTCACCACCAGAGTATTAGAATACCATTAGGCTAAACATTCTTAGTGTTACACGTCGAATTTTCAATAAGTATTATCCATGTGAACTCCTCTCACTTTAGGATGTGAAACACCGATTTGAATTAGGGTGTTCACCTAAGACAGTGCTACGATAATTTTGAATAATAACCTATTAGTTATGACTGGTTTGGAAGATTGAAGTATTATTATATTGTAAGTATAATATTGCAATACACGACGATAATTCAGTGAAGAGTTACAGAATTAAAAAAGCGCTAAATAAGGTGTTAAGCGCTGAAAAATAATTTACGTAAAGAAAAAAAATTAACACTGAAAGCGCTAATTTGGCAACACCGCAAGCCGCGCAAAGGAACTTCATTCGAATAAAAACTAAATAACAATATTATGTTATGTAAATGTAATTGCAGATAATCAATGCTGTTATTTTTGTATAACAGTAACAGGACTAACGATATTTAAAGTGACCTGTTATTACGCTATATCTATCTCTACCAAAACTTAGTAATAAATGTAGTTAAATAAGGATCCAGATCGTGTGACACGACCGTTTACCCAGTCAAAAATTTGATAGTAAGTTCCTCTTAATTTCTTAAGAGATGGCTACCGCCCATGGACATTTGCACAGATGCAAAGTTCGGCTCTAGGGAAGGAATAATATGAACTCATTGGTGTTCCATAGTACAATGAAATAATTTTAATAAAATTTACCTATCTAAAAAGTTCTTGGGAAAAAAATACGTAAAGTTTTAGAGGAGGATTTGAACCCTGTACCTCCTAGTTACCGTTGAGCATGGTAAGCCGTTGGGCTAAAGACGCTTAGGAAGTTGTGTCAAAATTTCAATAGGAATTACGCATACAAACGGTCTATCTCACTTTAGGACAGTTTGTCTCGCTCTCGTGGGCTTTAGAATCAAATAAATTGAATCAAGTCGGCAAGGCGCGCGGTGCGCGTCGGTATGGTCAATTGCAATATTTCGCCACGGTCGAAGTTTTATTTGGCGCTGTTCCATCGAAGTAAATATCGGACGTGCGGGGTTGATTTTATGAAATGCCGATTTGAATTAGGCGTACATAGCCTCTTAAGGCTCCTGACATCACCTACTGCTAATACACTAGTAAAGTTGCACCAAGACTTATATTACAGAATAGCCTGTACGGACTAAGTCCTTTGCCTGTCATGTCGCGAATTGTTCTACTACTATTACTTCAATATTTAGGATAATTATTATAAATAATAACAGCCCAGAAATTTCAACCTGCTGAGCTCGGGTCTCCCACTATAGGGGAACGGACAATATACTTGCCAAGCTTGTACAAGGCGGCTTGGCAGGTTTGACACGTCGGTTACCTCGATGTGCTGGTTGCATCACGATGTTTTCCTTCACCGTTATTACCAAGTGGTATTTGTAACAGTATGCACATTAGATCAGAAAACTGCGTAAGTGGTGCATGCGTTCCGGCTAGGATCGAGCCCACGCCTTTTGAGTTAGGCACCCGTGCGCTAGCCATTACGCTACCACGGCTTTTTATATTATTTTAATTATTTAGGTATATAGTCTTATTTAGGATATACCTAATTAATTTCGATAAAGAGTTCTTGTGAACATTAATAAATTTGTTTGATTTTGGACAACATAACAACTAGTTAATTTTGTTCTTGAATAGTCAAGGAGAAGACATAAATAATAATCCCGTTACTTACATTACTCATGTGACTATTAAATTTATCATCGACATTATCTTAATACAAAGACTTGTTTTTAAAAACTTTAAGCTTCTCAAACATTTATGCATGCAAATATATGGCATTGTAAATATTTTTTTATATTATTTGCGAGGTTCTTTATCTGTTTACGTTCATTTCACATACACTTTTATACATGGCATGTATAATACGAGTATCTCCCATTATCTCCCATACTTGACAATACGCAACTTCGTAACATTATGGAAGAATACAACAAATTATAATCACCTAGTAAACAACGCTCGTAAATTCTACATTTTTTGACCTTTGTTTCTCAAACATTATATGCGCGACCTACGAAAAAACTTCACTACGAAATTATAACAATCTTTTCTATGTATGTAGGTTTTATGTCTTTCACAGACTGTGACCAGGTTGAGAAACGATGTTCTAGACTTAGACAATGACACAAGAATTTCTTGTCTTCCCTTCTGATATGGAAAAACAAGTATATAATATGAGCGCATACTATATAGTGAAGTAAAACCTGGATAAGTGATTGATTGGTTACGTATTACTCCTACAATACAATTTTCCTTGGTGATAGTAACTGCTTTCCATCAAGTGAGTCGCCTGCCTGTTTGCTGAATTCCTGCAATAAAATTAAAAAAAAAGATTGACGTTAGTGAAATTTCAATTTGGCAGCAAACACTTAAGAATTCAAAGTAAAAATACTGTTCAATGCGCCAAGGAAATATTGGCAATAAGCCGATTTCCGTTTAGTCTATTTGTATTTATATTATCAATATTTATTAAGTAATTAATTATATTATATATTATTAAGAGCGGGTGATCAGGAGAGATGAAAATCACGGGACAGCAAAATAGTTCGAAAGCCTCTACTAGCACAGAGACAACGACTTTTAGGGCAACATGGGACATTTCTATAAAAACGCGAGCAGACATTTAAGCATTTTAAGCCGTGTTGTCATTACGAACGGTCAGCGGCTGACTCTAATGGCCTTACTTATCTTTTGTTAAATTTTAAGAAACTGCTCAGCAACTGATTAACGAAAATCTTACCCATAAACTCCTCTTAAGGATAAGAGGTGGTGGTAAAGTAACTCATAAATAACTGTCAAAAATAACTAATATGGAGGGGTAGTTTAAGTGCCTGCTAAGAGGCAAGATGGCAAGTTTTGATTTGAAACAGCTATTGGTTAGGGGCTTAAGAGTCTCTTATTTAAGAGATGGTTAATCCTTTCTTAACGAAATTATTATAAGTACGGCCGTAAGTGGTGTATCGGTATTGTATTAGCCGCGAAATACTTGCGAATTCTTGAGAGGGAAGGTAAACGGTTAGTATATAACGCCGCTTAGCGCTCTGGCGTAGTGAAAGAACTAGGCCGCATCGTTCGCTGTTAATCGGCCGCTCACTCAATCAGTCAAATCAAGCAAAACGCTGCAAACTGCGTACAATCCGCGCTTTATGGATATTCCATTTAAAAATTATGGAGAGGCAAGCAGGAAAGCAGCAGCCGCTCACTGTTCGTCTAAGCCGACACCTAAAAATTTCGACGAGGAAAGAAAAAGAGTGCAATTCAGAAGTTCAGAAGATATGAATATGAAGTCAAAGTCTTGTGCGAACAATATGATGACCACAGCTTGTATAAAATTATCAAGTAAGCTAGTATGAAATGATCAAATCACCGATAGACATTCTAACTAATATCATACATGCGAATGTGCGGTTGTTTGTAACGTTTTCATACCTTAACTACGCAACAGATTGTCACGAAATTTTGCACACACGTAGTCAACGCTATATAATAGGACACAGGGTACCTTTTATCCAGAAAAAGTACCGTTCCCGAGGGATAGACGAATACAGCCTAAAAGATTGTTGTTGTAATTCGCTAAAGAATAACATCGTCATGGCAATGATAATGAAAACATTACTTTAATGTAATTGCTAGTCCCCCATTTACACTAGATGATGCTATTTTATTTATAGATTTATTTATTTAATTTTAAGAAGACTTACAGTCTAATACGTACAGACATTGTGCAAACAATATTTAAAAAAATATGCTGATAACAAGCCTCTACTACTTTGGATGGAAAATTAATTTAAAAATATTTGAAGTATGTCATAAAGTGAGCATGTTTTTAGAAACGCCATAACATACATTTATTTTTAACGCGAGCAAAGTCGCTGATTGAAGCTAATATATAATAGATATTATAATATATAATAGAATAAATAAAATCGTGTATAAATTAAATTTTATTGGAAAACGAATATATAAAAAGTACACGTTTAAAATCGTATGGTGAAATCGGTGTATGCAATCCTCGCCACATATTCCCAGTTGGTCAGATCACACTTCTCTATCTTACATCCTGGTGAGCCCGTTGTGCTTAACCAGTCGATCCTAAAAATAAAAAAAAAACTTAATTCACTGACTTATGCCATGGAAAACAGTACCTATTTGCCCAGCAGCAAGGCCAAAAGTAGCAAGGAACATGAATAGTGCGAATATGTAATCACTTCATATATCTAATATATAAAATTCTCGTTTCGCAGGTTTTGTAGTTAAACTCCTCTAAAACGGGTTGACCGATTCTCATGAAATTTTGTGTGCATATTAGGTAGGTCTAAGAATCGGAAAATATCTATTTTTCATACCCTTAAATCCAGGGTAGTCCATCCCTAAATCATTTATGATACATATTTTATGATACAGCATTAAAAAATACATACAACCCTAAATTTTCAACCCTCTACGATCAACCCCTATTTTCTCGGGCAGGACGACGTCTGCCGGGACAGCTAGTAATATATAATACCAATATACCCCACGCTTGTCCAAGACGGCTTGACATATCGGTTATCTCGATGCAGGTTTCATCACGCTATTTCCTTCACCGTTATTAGCACATGTTAATTGTAACAATATGCATAGTGGGTCAGAAAACTGCCTGAGTGGTGCATGCCTTCCGGCCAGGATTCGAATCCGCGCCCTATGAGTTTGGGACGCGTGCGCTAGCCATTACGCCACCATGACTTCTAAACACTCAAAACATCAATTTTGAACAAGAAGTACTACGAGTAAAACCTACGTGCAAAGACCATGCTGGATCCTTGATTATATACAGCTCTTAAGGCTGGTTCGATCGGTATGATACCACGCTCTCACCGAATTTCAGCGTCAAACGGTTTGCCTTGAGAAAATCGTGTTTCGTGCGATAAGTAAGAGATCAGACGGCGCATTTACACCACTCCATCTAATCTCTTCTACCCCATTCTCTAAACTAATTCCTCCGTTTTATCCCATATGGGCTTAGGTTCTTTTTATCACATCCTAAAAGCTGGCACTGCGTTGGTTTTGCCCCAGGTGTTGAAAGGTGACGGTAACCACTTTCCATGAGCTCGGCTGTCTGCCTGCTGGCCAGCTTCGCAACAAAAAATACCTATATGCGCTTCCAGTTAAGTTAGACCCTGAGTTTGCACTTGAGGACACCCCGCTGGAAAGATTTTTTATTGCTGGAGTATAGCAGACAGCCTAACGGCCCAACTGTGATGGAAAGTGGTTACCATCGCTTATAATCATTTACATCACTAAAGGCGCTGGCGGAGTCGAAGATGGGACTGGAACCTAGCCACTAATGTCGGAACACAATTCAAAGGTCTTATGGCCATCAGATTAGAGCCATCAGCCATCCAGACGGGCAAATGCCCTATCACCTGGCTGTGGGTTGTTTGTCACCTCTTACAACAGGCCGCCCCAATACAGGAATTAATATTTGTTCTCTGTTCCTGCACGGATCAAATATACTTCGCCATATTCGGAAAACTTCGTCGGGGTAGTGTGGGACTCGCTGGTCAGATGGGCCGGAATACCCATTAAAACCCTTTCGGCCTCAGGATGTGCGTGAGCTACTTAGCGTTTCCCGTGAGTTCACATTTTAAAATAGCAGTAATTAGGTGTATCTCTTCTTTCATGGTAACCATAGAGCGGATATTTATTATTGGATTATTATATCATCGATTTTACAGGAGCAGGCGTGTCAATATTTGGATATCATCCAAGTTATTCTCGATGAAGCATATTTTTACTTCCTCATTTTCTACTTATCAGTCTGGGCTTGCTGACAGCTAGATTTTAAATGAAAACAATTAAGGCACCAAGGTTGCCAAATTCCATAGACGATGTAAAACAGACAAGTGTTTCCTCATTACGGTCGAACCGACGAAATATACGCTGCACTTGATTGGCGGGTTACATACATGGTTAACAGAGAGAGAATACTAATTCTTACGAACAGCTGGCCTGTCGTAAGAGGCGAGAAAACAATCCATAGTAAGGTGGTAAGGGTATACCAGTCTTGATGGTAGAGTTGTGTTTCGGCATTAGTGGCCAGGTTCCAGTCTCTCTTTAGAGAACGGCACCACATTGCTAGCATCTTTGGTGTTACAAATGTCCATAGGTGATGGTAACCGCTTTCCATCAGGTAAGCCGTCTACCTGTCTGCTGAACTCATAAAATAAAAATATATATAACTATAGATATAGCAGTATTACAGCTAAGGTTTGACCATATTATAAAACAGTTAAGATTTCCCCGCGGTTCAAATCCTGGTAAGCAGTTATATTTTACTTACCTAAAATCTTAATTATGTTTTTCTATATCGCAAGCAAAGTCCCGGCAAAAGCTAGTATATTTATAAACCTTCATCGAAAAATTATCTAATTACGCGGAAAGCGACTTTGTATTATACTATTTAGAGAAGGTTATAATTATACTTACATATGATCTAATTGTGCCTTTGTTCCCTGTATTTTACCGACAATGGTACCTTTTTTGGAGTTCTTCACCCAGCCACCGACGCCCAGCTGCTCAGCTAGTTCTTTGCAATATTTGGTGAAGTAGCAACCTGTAACAATACTCTATTTGTATGACAGTCTTAAATCTCATATTCACTGAGTTATGATAAGTACTTTTCCGTATTTCTTCTCTTCTTCGGAAAGTCTTCCGACTGCGCGGATTCGGTAAAATAGTAATATGGATACATTAATACCAGCTGCTTCCACTTGATTCCTTGCAGCGCCGAGCGGTCTGGATTGTCGACGATCCCGAACTTACAGACGGTTTAGAAAAGTCTCAGAAGAGACGTTGGCGCTCTAATGCGTTCTACCGTCTGTACTATGGGGAGTGTTCTGAGAAACTGTTTGGTTTGGTACCGGCGTAGCTATCTTACCACCGCACTGCTCGCCGGCGACTGGGAGTTCATCCACACTTCCTTGACCCCCGAAAGTTATCAACTGTACGTGGAACTCGCTTCTACAATACGCACTATAATATAGAGCTCTTCAAAAAGGGTGTAAACAGATATTTAAAGTCTCAACGAGATAGGCAACGCGTCGGCTCCTTTAGTGTTGCAGATGTCCAGGGGCGACGGTAGCCACTTGTCATCAAGTGGACCTGTTTGCCAGTTTGCCTATAAACAAACATTAAAAAAACATCAGAACAACAAACATGTTACAATCTATACATATTATAATAAACCTGTAGAGGTCGAATTTCTGTACAATGAAAAAAATGCTAAAAACCGAGTCAGGGGGATATAGGATACTTTTGATCCCAAAAAATTAAAGAGTTTCCGTGGGATAGTTAAAAAACCGCACCACGCGGACGAAAACGCGGGCAGAAGCTAATTTATAAATATATGCTCTTAGACCATTTATACAGAGATGGATTCTCGGACTCTCAAAGTGAAAACTCAATATTAAATAATCCAATTAGTATAGTACGGATAAAGGTGTAATAGTTCAGTCAATACTGGATACAATACTTACTGTTGAGAAACTCCTACGCGCACATTCTACATAACCTACCTGCTTACCCAACAAGTTTGAAAAATGCTTCAATTTATTTGACGCTTTTTTTAAGTAGGTTCTGTCTATACTTTTATTTTGTCTGAGTTTAAACTAGGTATCTTTTAAATTGGCCAAAATGACGAAGTATCCATCTGGGGTGAACAAATCATAACTTTCTTTACTATCCGTAAAATGACATTGAAATACACTTTTTAGTTTCAATAGCTGTTGGTCTTGAACCAACTATATGCAATTAGTCTGTTTATCATCGCAGACCAAGCCAGCCCGCTCATTGACATCGACCCAAATGCTAGAGGCTATTTTTGCATCGGTTGAGTGATTAGAAATGGTTCGAGTCGCCACTCGAACCATTTCTTGATGCATTTGGGTTATCAATCACAGGGAATTGTTTATTAAGGCAAATTTAAATTTGATTTCTTATACCACAGTCTCTAAGGCTTTATGCAGGCTGTCTTTACTCGGGGATGCAACGAGTGCGATCACGTGCAGAGACAATGTGCTGCCGCTCTCTAAATGAAGACTGAAACCTGGCCATTAATGCCAGAATACAACTCAAGGTTGTTATGGCGGCATATTTTAAACAATATAGATAGACATCCAGGTGGTAGAGTATGACAAATACCATACCACCTGGCTGTAGGCTATTTACCATGCATAATTTGCTAATTTTGAAATTACTTAACAAACATCATCTATACTCGAACACCGAAAACATAATGAATCGCTAACATAAGTGACTATTAGACGTTGTTTTATTAATTTTACATTTTGTTACTGGAACTCCTCCTCCCCCTTCCAGTGCAGTTCCTTTTCCAGTGTAGTTCCTTTTGCATTGCAGTTCCTTCTCCAGTGCAGTTCCATTCCCGGTGCTTAATATGGTTCAGGCGACTCTGGCTCTGTGTTTAAATATCAACTGTATGCTATGTTGCCTCTCATGGAAAAATCGATCTCCATCTTCTTAATTGTTGTGGTAATTTTCTTTGAAAAAACTGTTTCCTGTTGGACTTCGTGAACTTTATACAGAACAGATTAGATACAATATATGTGAAAGTCTTCAAACAAGAACTTTGAATAAACTACAGGTCATTTTTATATATTTTCTACTCTACTTACACTGCTTCGCTATGTATTTCTGCTGTTTAAAGGGAAGAAGAATATTTATACATAATATGGTCTGGATGTCCATAATATGGTGTGCAGATCTCATAGTACTCCATTGTCCATTTCCCATAACACAAGCGTAACTTGCTTAAATTGGGAATATCCTGTTATATTTATATACAGTAACTAGCGATTCCGGCAAACGGTGTCCTGCCCTGAAGAAAAAAAAACACGATTCCAGCGCCACCTACCCGGTCTCATTGTAAATCTAAACCATCCTCGGACCCACTCAAATCTAACTTTCTTACACCTTGGGATACATTATTGAAGGTTTAGTAAGGGTCCTTTTTATAGTAATAAATATAGCGTATCTGGAATAATGCAGCATTCTAATGGTGAAAGAATTTTTGAAATCGTTTTTTTACTCGTTACAAACATACAAATATGCAAATAAAATGCTCTATATAATATTAGTACAGATGTACATACAATTTGTGTGTTTATCTGCCGATTATTAATTATTTTGTATTATTATAAGGTACATGTAAATATTGCGAGAGCAAGGAACATCGCTTGCGCTGGCTTGGCCACCTACACAGAATGGGGGAGGATCGCGCGGTGAAAAGAGCCTATCTGGGCAGACCAACGGGACGGCGACCAGTTGGTAGACCCAGATATCGCTATTCTCATTTCGGACGCTAAGACTCATTTTGGGTCGGTGAGCCGCAGCAGTTAGTTACATGTAAATATTAATATGAATGGATTTTCTACACTTTATCCCGGAAACATAATGGCAACACTCCTGGTTTTATAAACATCCATAATGAAAGCGTCGGTAAACTTTTTTCAGTTAGGCTAGATTATCTCGCTGTATGTCAACGCACGTATGAATGGCGTTGTCGGAGGTAAAAAACAGTCTCTTGGGTTACATGAGATGTCTACCAGGCATTTCGCTCTCTCGATAAAGTTTGTGCACCTCAGGCCCCAGGTCTCGACCCCAAAAGCCGCAAATATGTAACCGTTTTTTTATATTATATATAAATATATTATATTAATTAAATACATATATAAAAATCGGCCTCGAGACGCTTTGAATGTTTTTCGCTAATTCGTTTATTTTATGTTTTGCCTCTGAAGTCATACTTAGAAAATATCTGTTCACGCGAGACTTAAAGACACCTAGATTGTATTTTTCGGGAAACGAGACGACCGTAAAGAGTTCCATTGCGGTGCGTATGATGAATGTGGAAGTATAGCGTTTCGTGCGCTTCGTCGGTATTTCCACCATATATCGGTGCGTACGTCTGCCTTTCCGTTGGTAGAATGTGATAGTAATGTTTTGACAATTAAAAATACAAACGTACCTAATTTCTTTATGCTCTATTACCTAGGATAATCTTAATAATGGCTGTGTCATGCAAATATAGCCAAAGTAGGTTTGCGACATTGTTAATGACATTGAACATGAACAGATAACAGGTATGTATATGCGCTTATGTAGTTAATAAAAGGCGTTATTTTTTTAAAGCCGTAAGTAAGACACATTTGGTCACAGTTAACACTAACGTAATATATATCAAACAAGATGCTATATTCGTAAAAAAAATCCCGAATTGTTCCCTAGCCATCACGAACTACGGTCAAGGCAGCTTTGGGCTAAAACAGACAATAGACTAATGTTCCCCATCTGCAAATTGTCACTACAGAAAAATTCAAATTAAATGTCGGTAAAGGTTTATAACAAACTCCCGAGCATTTTAAATATCTGCTCACAAATCTTTTCAAACACATAACAACAAACTAATACATAAATGGCTGTTGGATGAATGATTTTACTCCGTTAACGGATTTTTGGGGTATTTTTTGACAATTGCGTATGATTGACATTGATGTATATATATTGTAGTGTGTATCGCGGGCTTCAAGCCAGAGGGGCGTAGAAAAAAATGCCTTTTTTTATTTCGTCTATCATTTATATTTTTATCGATACACCACCTCTGTTTTTTTCTTAATAGTAAGTTAATTAAGAAAAGAGCATTTCACGTAATCAAGGAAGTACTTTCATAGACACATGCAAATTTTCAGTTTTAGAGATACATTGAAAAAAGTTTTTGTATCTCCTGAAAAGTTGGCTTATACGCCCTCTGGCTTGAAGCCCGCGATATGTATTGTTCTCTAAATTTGTATTATTTTTGTACCACGTTTTAAGCAAATAAATAAATTGAAATTGAAATGGAACAAGGGCCTTACGACATTACCTTGTACTTGTCCATACACTTCAAATTCTACCGTCGCTAAAGTGTTTGGATCTTCAGCACCCATCACTTAAAACTCACTTCACTATCGTACACAAGAATATTAAAAAGTATGAATTAAAATTTGAAAACTCAGGGAGCATGAAACCGCTACGAGACTGCGGCCAAAGCAAACCCCGCCCGCCGTACTGACATCCGCCCGCCCAGCTCGCCAAGCACCTAGAATACGTAGGCATTCTAACATATCGCTATATTAATACGTGAAGCATACATTAGTATAAGTTAAGTATTAAAATTGGAAAATATATATATATGTCGGAGGGAAGCTATAATTGGATGGATGTATAACGCACAATATTATTTGTTTACATTTTAATTACTTCTAAAATTGATAATTTAATTTGGTTTAATGTCTTAAATGTTTCTATAACTAAAGATCGTTCTAACCTAATAAGAGTTATGAATATTGTGATTTAATAAACGACCAATGAGAGCAGAGCATGTCTTGAGCGGGGTCAAGGACGCCCTCTATACTTTGAGTAGTATCTACTTGGGTATACTGAGGAGTTTTTGTGACACATTCGGTTGATGGCAGTAGGTCGGGTTGGACCATGGAGTATTTTAAAGAAAGTATTGAAGCTTGGAAGTATGAGCGGTGCCCTGAACCCGCTGCTCGGTCTAAACTATGTCAAAATATTGATCGAATCTAAATTAAAAGTGTATAAGCCGTGGCTATTGTGTTTTATGCTCGCATTTTATCCTGAACGCCCACTAAACCTGCAATAACTAAAGGAGATGTCGTGAGAACGAGGCCGTTCTGCGACATATATATAAATTATTCTTAAGGTACACAACACAATACAAAAATCATAAAATTAATGTCACACATAATAACACATAAACAATAAGCGTGTATAAATTAAAAAAAACTCTAACAATAATTAAATTGTTAAAAGGGTACGGACTAGAGTCCGTAGATTAGTTAATTTAAAAAAAAATACGTGACGCAAAAACTTTGTACCCCTTTTTACGAAAATTGCGCGGACGGAGGATATGAAATTTCGCACGCTTATAGTTTATATAGAGGAGAGCAAATGTTTCTTTTTAATTAAGCATAAAATTTACCGTGCGTAGCTCGCTTCTGGATCTCCTCTTCAACTACATTAAAATCCTCCTTCATTTTACTGTCCACTAAACTTTTCACTAAATTCACCACCAAACTCGTCGACAAATAGATTTAACTCTTCTTTCAAGTCTCTTGTATCGCAATTGTCACTTTTCAGTCTTCAACTGAACTCTCCGTAGCCGCGGCTTACGCTGCTTATATACCAGGAGTCTTTCAGAATCTTTTGAAACCCATAATTTCGATCTTCTTTTCGTTATCTTTTATTTACTGTCTGTCCATTTCCATAACTATCTATCTCTATCTTTTCCTTCCTGAACCTTCTATTCTAGAATTTCGTTATTCTTTAGTTGATCATCTATCCCGTTCGAAAATGTGACTTTCCTTATCTTTTTCTTCTGGATTCTTCAACATTTTTCTGAAACTCCTTAAACCAACTAGATCGTTCCACCATCGCTTGCCACAATGTAAATATCCCATCTCTTCTGTCTGGTACCTCTATCTCATACGTCTATCCTCTACTCTTTGTACCATCCTAGAAGGTAGCAGTAAATTGTCTACGCCTCTGATATTGCAAACGTTTATAGATGACAATAACCACTTTCCGTGAGCTAGGGCGTTTGTCTGTTTGTCAGTTTAAAAAAGTTTTAAATCATAATGTTATAAAAATTTAAGAAATACTCTAGTCTGACTATTAAATGATATGTAGCATTTTCAAAGATTAATAGAAATTCTTAAACTACTACTAATTAACCGTTCAATTGCCTTACTACTGGTTAAAGTTCGACATAAGCTCCATACGCGTATTGCTTTTCTGCCATTGTTAAGGCAAGTGACTGAATATTGGAACCAAATATCTCGTATATATCGAGGTTTCATAACAAATGGGCATTTTTTGTTGTTTACCAGAATCTATGTATGTTACAATTTAGAAAGTCCTACCGGTATGCAAGTTGTACCTAAATAGAAGGGTATTCCAAATTTCGGCTTTATATAATCATCAAGTTTTGTTTTATTCACAATTTTGTCCCTTAGATATGCACTTTTGTCTGTACGCCCGTTTGATATGAAGCCCTCGATACATATATAAATGAATCGAAGATATGTATGTACGCGCATAACTTAAAAACGACTTTTGATTTTGATGATTTTGTTTTTGTGTTTGAGTGGGTTCCCACGTGGTTTAGGTTCACAATTGGAACCGGTAGTTGGCGCTGAGATCGGGTTCTGGAATCCTCTTAATCACCTGGAACGATTTTGGTGACTTTGTTTCTGTGTTATGAAACAAAGTCTTTTAGGAATCCAGAAAATATGGCGGTACGAAGTTCTCTGGGTCAGCTAGTATATATATAAATAAAGGAGCAATAAACCCGGAAAATCCAGTTCAATTCTTTTCACAGACAGAGATACCTACTTTAGCGTATGTTTGTGACGTTACCTAGTTTGATTAGGAAACGCGGGTAGTAGGCGCAATCAGCGGCCAATCATTTAATTGTATTAGGCCCAGACCAACCGGATTTGACCACTCTTCGCCCTGCAATAAAGGGGACTGCTTCCTCTAATCGACCTATAGTGCAGCGATTAATTTTTATTTTTGTAATAAATATTGTCTATGTACTCTTGAAGGCAAACTTCTAAAGAAGTTAATCTAATCTAACCCTTTTCATGTGTGTAATTTAATTTTAATTTTATATGTATGTGTCTTTAATATAATTTGGAAATAGGCAGTAAGCTAACTTTTGTGGTTTATTATAAGAACATGTAAAAAGCAATGATATTACGAAACGTAGTTCTGTGATATTGCTATGAACAATTACGAAGGTTTCAATGTACATAAAAATAGTGACCTGAGTTTTTTTTACACTTTTTTTTTATTTGACTTCACTTTATGTTGTTGGTCCGAAGACCTTACAACTTTACCGGGGTATTCGGGGCGAGCGCCTTCGCAAAGCGAGGACGCTCGGGCCCGGGGGCAAGTTGCTCGAGGGAGCTCCCTAGGGAGTTTACCTCGGCTGGACTGTAGCCATGACAGGGGGATGAATCTGATGATGCCCACCATAGGGCGACACAATGAACTAATTGAAAACGGGCGACGGGTAATATAAAGCCCGAGGGGAAGGATCCCGGCGAACCGGGATCGGCGGTTCGCGGCGTCCTACGCTATCTTACTGCCCGCGGTTTCATCCACGTTTGACTTGAAATTCTCAGGGGATTCCCGGAACACAAAGTATCGCAGCATTTAAAAAAAGATTGTAAGCTATGGTCCTAGTGGAAACTGTGTCGAAATAAGCAAATCTTTATGCATCCGAATAACCTTATACCGCTCCCGGAATATATTCCCGCGGGATTCATGGGATAAAAAATATCACACATATTATTAGATTAAATTAAATTATTATTATTAAATTGGCTAGCGATCGGTAAAGTCAATCACATTGGAATTTTTTATTTTTATCTGGCTATTTTGAATAATTCCCAGATAAACTCCCGCAGGATTCCCGCAATAAAAAGAAGCGAAAAGTTTAAGTCTAAGAATTAGCTATCGATCAGCGAAAACCGCATCGAAATCGGCCCCGTAGTTATTTCGTGAATCCCGAACAAACAGAAACGAAATCTAAAAAAAATCGCATCGTGTTCTCCATAGTTTATATATGTAGTCCATTAAAGTTGTTTTTTTAATGACTTCAATGTACGGACGTGATATGTTAAGAATTTTATAATATTATAGATAATTTTATATTATCCTCAGGTCATCAGAAAATGTTACCATTCTACCACCGTTCAAAAACTTTTATTATCAAATTATTACTTTTAATTTACTACAACTGACATTTTTACATAGTTACTTTGACATTGGCGAAATCTGAACAAGAATAGTACATAATCTTTAATACAGCTCTCCTTATTCCTGGTTTTATATTATATATTTAATTATTTATATTATATTATGTTACTTCACTTTAACTTTATTTATTTAGCAATAATGCGTCCGTGGGTAAAGTTCGTAACCAAAAGACGGCCTCTGTGGTTGAGGGGGCTAAGCGTTTGCCTTCCTAACTCACTGCAACGCAGAGGGTACGGGTTCGATTCCTAGTATGGTAAACATCGGAAAAGAATTTTCACCGTTATTTACTGTTATCCTCCTGCCTGAGATCGGCTCCAGAGTAGTCCGTTGTCTATTACCCGTAAGCCCGTAACACAAGTGTAAGTTGCTTAATTTGGGGATACACAATATGTGTGATTGTCTGTCGATTGTTATTGTTATTATTTAATGGCCGATTGCTATAACTTACAAACCATTCAATTGCCTTACTATTGGTTAAAATTAGACATATAACAAGCTCCATACAAGTTGACAATGTTAAACTGATGGTAAGGCAAATTGAATGAATAGAAGACCGGCCATAAGTTTGACGACGCTACGCGTCATATTTATATTAATAAGATAATTGGATGCTTGACTGGATTGGATGGAGGTTATCACATCCGTGACCTTAGAGCAGATTTATATAAATGTTTCATGGTCGTTCTTTGTTTAATGTATCCGAACGTAGTTTTTTGACATTTTGTTTAGTCCGAATTGTCAAAAATATGTCAGGTGACAAGTATATATTTCCCAAATAATTTTAGACCCTAACTCACTGCAATAAGACCGATTATCAATAGTAAACATAATTATTTAGTTTTCTTCATTGAATCAATTCAATTGATTCAATTCTGATTTCTGACTGAATATCGGTAGTGACACGGAATTGTAAAGTTTGAACAACTATTTATTAATTTATCAGTTCATATCTTGTTTCGTGAGGCTATTAACGTATACAACTGTAGCTTTGTCTTCCAATTAATCAACACATATTTCGTGTATAAAATTTTGTATAACAACAACAGGAAAGTCGCAAGTTTGTTTCATATTTTCACAGAATAATGTCTATTTGTAACAGTGGCGATGCGAATTTAGATGCTGCAGTTAATAATTGGCTTAAACATGACAAAGTAAGTATTAGTAGCTTCGAGAATTCTTATAAAAACTTTTTTATATAAACAACCTTGAGCTGAAGTAGCTGCCGTTATAACCGGCTCTATTTTTCTGATAGGTATCGTTTTTACTTGAGTACTTAATTATTTCCTTTTTTATTTATATTTAATTATCTTAAAAGTGCATAATGAATTCATAGATCCTTAATTTACACTAAATTAATCTGTTTATAGTTTGTGGGTTTGGTATTTATTTATTATTTGAGATATAAAGTAAATTTTGGGTGGTTATAAAAAAATAGCCACAAAGGCTAAGGCGAGGACTCTGCTTCTAAATTTAATTGATTAAAAAAGTTTGGTTCTTTCATAAATGCACCCACCCACCATACACCCACCATAATTATGCCCTAAGATTTAAATTTATCTGAGATATTTTTAGTAAATTATTTATTATAATGGGATGTCAAGTACAATGGATCAATGTGGCAATCCAGTGAAGTAACAGCCTGCCTTCAGGAGAATACAGAGATGTAGACTCAGTATTCTGCTAATAGTCTTATGGTCGGTTCCTATATCTTTCCAACTGTTCAATTGCCTATTATTAGTTAAAATTTCACATAAGCCTTAGATCCATACAAATAATATCAAAATTACACCTATGGTATTATATACTTCATATATCTTATTATTCATGAATTGGCATTAAGGAATTATAGGTAGAATACAATATAATGAAATAGAATTTTCTTTGTTGTATTATTTTATAATATTTCAGTACCTATTATATCTATATGTTAAATAATAAGTACTATGCAACATATCACATTGAGTATTAAATTGCTAAATTAAGTGAACAGTGAAAACATAAGAGCTAAAACTAAACTAACAGATATACTCTTGAGAATTGACTCCGGAGATGGATATGCTAACGAGCAAGTACCTAAAGTGGAGCTAACTAGTAACTCACCAGTACCCAAGAGTTGGCAAAAGGAGAAGGCAGAGTAAAGAAAGAGAAGGCTGGGAGGGAGTTCAAGTATACTGCTAGGACCCTACTGGAGAGGTGCTGCTCTTGATAAACAGCACTGGTGTGAGCTAGAAGAGGCTTTGCCTGAAGGCACTCATACACATACTCTGAGGAGAGACCTGATTGCGAGGGATACATCGAAAATACTTCTCATCTTAGATCAAGGCTATCTTAATATTATTAAGTATTTATTTACTAACAAATGTATGTATATATATATAAATACATACATATATACATAAATACATTATGTATGTATGTATGTATGTATTTACTAACAAAAAATTTATATTGCTTAAAAAAATACAAAAAATATTATTTTAATGAAAAGGAAACCTTATTTTATAAAAAAAATAAAATAAAATAATTATTAAAAAAAATAAAAGAATGTAGTCCTTATTATAATGTATGTCTTTAAAGATCACAAGCCATACAAATGGTCTGGTCTTTTGGAGACCATGCATGGAGCCATGAGAAGGCCAATGCATATAGGCCCCTAAATGTGCATCACACTGACCCACCATTATCCCTGTCTACATCATAAAATAATGCACCCAAGGGTAGTCCTTATTATTATTATTATATGTTAAATAAAAAATTTATTGGGTAAAGGTCAGGAATGACCTTTTTATTTGTGAACTTTAAAAACAGTTTTTTTCAAATTCATGTATATATGAAATGATTATTTGCATATTTATTACAAGAGTTTAAACAAACATGTTGGTACATTAATTATAAAAAAGATATTTTAAGTTTATAAAGTTAAATACTTATACAATTTTGTTCTCTCTCTTCTCTATTCTACTTTAATAGTTAACCATCTAAATTTAATAATCACAATAATTAATAACAAGTGGCAAATTCCATAAAACAAATTATACTTTTCCGAATTTTAAAACCTGAAATAGAAAACTTAACATCATTGATATATTCAATGCCTAACATGTATACTTTCCCCATTTCTAGAAATGGTCACAGTATAAATAAGGCATTAAAGTTTGTCTGGGCAATAAATTGGCCAATCATGAAATATAGTGATGTCATATCTAGAAAAATAGCAGTAGGTAACTAGTTCTGTTATATAATTCTGCTCCATTATTGAATCAAATTGGATGGAAGCAGATTTCATTTGTTTTGATCAGTCTATAACTAGCTTATTTTTATTATTCATGTTTGAGTCTATTGAGTCATGTCTCATATAGACTTTAATTCACAATTTAAATAATAGTTTGATACAATATATACCAGATTTCTAAATATTTGTCTGGTTTCTGATTCTTCGGTGCTGAATCTCTATGCTATTTGGATGAGGAAGCCGCTGACCCTGAGCACACAAACAGGCCTAGAGAGAGAGAGAGAGAGGCCTAATAATCATTTATCTCACTGGCTATACAGGCTCAATTTGTTAGTAATATTTAATGACTAAGTTAGTTTGTATTAAATAATTGGTTGGTTAAATGTGTAAACAAGATAACATGTTCTCATCAAAATTTAACAAAATAAATAGACATTAAATGCAGTAAATAACAAGTGCAATTAATTATTATTAAAAATACTTAAGTAGGTAATTATTTTTTTAGAAAAACATTAACATCGCAAACTTAAGACAAAATCTCGATCGTCGATCCCAAAATCAGTTTGCGTTTATGTCGACCCCTGGGAAACCAATTTCGGCGCTAGGGGTCGATAGTGACCACTTTGGGAATCCCTGGTCTCATGAATTGTTTCTCAACCTGTTTCGCGATCCTTATGGGGGGTCTTTTCTCACTAAAAGGGAGTCGCAGTCTGTTAAGAAAATAAGACCTATACACAAATCACACACTAAATTAACTATTTATCAAATTTTATAGTGAAGGGGTCATATGACTTTCACTTTCTGGTATTTTTGTGAGTCGCGACATAAAAATCATTGAAATATAATCGTTTAAAGTAAAATATTATGTCTTCTTTATTCTCCCTGTAATCCTTCAACACATGTATATTAGTTTTTATCCTTAGTGCTTTTGCTAGAACTGAGAATACCTAGTAAAAATCAAGAGAACTTTTATGTGTATTTTAAAGATAATTCAATTTATATTTTTTAAAAACAATTCTTTACTTTCACCTTATATTTGCCCATTATGCAGGAAGTTTTACATTTATATAAACATACATAACTTGTTGTAACTACACATATATAGTGATCAAATATTTGCTTAAATATGATTAATGACTATTGTAATAATATTAAAATATTTAAATTATGCTGTTAATTAGTGTAAATTTTTTTCAGTCTGACTTTTTATTAGTTTTAATATCCATTTAAAGTTGAATTGAATAATACTAAATATTCATAATGGACGGCTCCATGCGTGAGCGTGAGTCCTACTCTTTTACTACTATATGTTAAATTACAATATCAATTGATAAAAAATCTCTTCACAGAATCCTTTAACACGCAAAGAAGTTGAGGAAGATGTTGCAGATGCACAATGGGACAAGCTCAGGAAGACGATGTTGCAGAGACAGAAGTTCGGCACGGCTGGCTTGCGCGGGCGCATGGGTGCCGGCTATAGGTGCATGAATGACGTCGTAGTGTTGCAGACAGCACAGGTAAGTTGTTAAAATTACATATAGTAAAGGCTGGCGACGCCCATGTTGCAAATATCTATAGACGATAATAAACGCTTTTCATTAGATGGGCCGTCCGCACGTTTGTCAGCGCCGCAATAAAGAAGCAGTATTAACTGCAGAATGAAATAAAATATCTCACACTGAATAAATCAAGTCAAGAAGAACATGAAAAACAATTTGGATTCCACAAGAAGTGGTGTCTGTGAACTGTCTAATGACATAAGAGCCCGCATCACCTGGAAGGCTGAAAGTCTACCTATATACGTAGATATGTTTTTTTATTGCAGAAGTTCAGCAGACAGGCAGACGGTCTACTTGATGGAAAACGGTTACTATGGATATTTGCAACACCAAAGGTGCTACAAATATGCTGCTGCTCTCTTAAGGGAGACTGGTCATTAATGCCGGATCAAAACTCAAGGTTGTTATGGTTACATACTTTAGACCAGGGGTGGTAGCCATCTAGTCGTGCAAATGCCCTACCACCTGACTGTGGGATGTTTTGTGGCCTCTTACGACAGCCCTCCTGGCCACAGAAACTTGTATTCGTTCTACATTCTTTCACGATGTCTAGGTACATAGATAAACTGAGAGACTGTTTTATAATATAATTTATTGCCATAAATGCTGGGATTGAGCTGGGATAGGAGGATGTGGAAGTTGGTATGATCGATTAGCTCAAGGTTAATTGCTTCACGCTGATATTCTGTGAGTGCGTGGTATCAGGCCGATCGACCTAGCCCAGCCGGCTGTAATCATGATTGCATGGCTGGCATGGCTCTGCCATGTCCAACATGATGATGATGATCCTAAAACAGTGCCAATTATAAAGAGAAAAATCAAATTATATTGAAACAGACCTATTTGTATTTATCGTCATAACTACGTAATACGTTAGCTAACTCGTGATTGTCACATTAGTGTGAAGAGACCACGTAACATTACGTTGTCAATGTAATAACGATAGTTATGTGTAGATGTTTACTAATTAATATGACTATCATAGATCACTTACCTACGTAATTGACTATGTGATCGATTGCATTTTACGCAATGACATCTCAGGCTGTGCAATTTCAATACCTAGCAACTGGCATTGTTATTTCTAATTTTATGTTTGTACAAACAATCAATTAATATCTTTATTTGCAAAAATGTAGTTTGTTATACAATACAATGCTAGATCCACAGTACATTCTACCACATAGTGATTTACAAAATAACTTAAAATTAAATTTACATAAATATTCTAATTCAGAAACATGTCAAATAAGCTTTATGAATAAATAGAAAAAAGTTATGTCAAAAGAAAAAAACACAAATAAATTACTAAGCTTTCCAAGATAATAACGAGAAACACTTTTTTGGGATTTACATTTATTGTCATACTAGGCATTTGTATTTTGCTACCCAAATCATGCAAAGACAGTATCGAAATATGATATCCCTCCCAAGAAGCTTAATAAATACAAGCTTAAAAACCCAAGAAGATACGAAATGGCCTGATTGTTCACCCATTCTTTTTTAAAATACTTACATTTCAGGGCCTGTGCTCCTATTTGCAAAAGGTTTGCAATCAAGGCCAGCTACACAATGGTGTTGTGGTGGGTTTCGACGGCAGATACCATAGTAGGCGGTAAGCTTAAAACACTCTCATTACTAAAATTAAATAAAACTTTCCATTATGTCCAATTACTGCATTGCTGTCGACTTATCGATAAATCTTGTCAATAAAAGAGTAAGTCCATAATTAATATATAAAGCTCAATACACGGGCTCGCCATGAAATTTGTTATGTGTACCTTGGTTAAAGAAGATTACTATGGAATATCTTTAGTCTTATAAATATGATACCCTCTGTTAGAAGTCAAACTTTCTATATTAGAATAAACTGTACTCCCTGCCTTTGAGATGACTAACTAGCGCTGATAAACTAAAATCGTAAAAGCAAAATACAAGTAATAATGTATTATAATTTTTTTGTTAGCTTAGAAAGAAAGAAAAACTTTATTTGAAAAAATAGCGACGTAATTGCATTCTTTATACATTATTATACTCAGAGCACAATTTGAGACTTTGTACGCCGCATTTTCAGCATATAAGGTTTGCACTCAGCATATTGCTGTGCCGGAATTATATCTGACACAACGCTGTTTTTCAGTGCAAAACTTCCTTTTGGCATAAGACTAAAACGACCCAATTTTGTTAAATAAATAAAAAGAAGTAATTATACTTATATTTTTTTTAATTAGTTTTGACCCTCTTTACGATTATTGACTAGATTTTTATGAACTCTAGTACATTGCGATAAGATTCGAAACTGTTAAACGTAACGTTTTATCTTTAAAAAAATATTATTACATGTCCTATCAGGGGGTTTAATCAGCCGGCTAATGGATCACATACTTTATTCACACCACTCACGAAAGTCAGAGATAAAAAAGTCCCCCATCGTTAGCAATAGAACTCTAAACCGTTAAATGCGCTCTAATCGTAATTAGATTATCACTTCGAATACATATTTACTTAGTTACATTCTGCTTTTATCGCAACCGAAATGCATCATTTTCTCTGCCGGCCCTATTTATTCATATTTTATAATATCTAATTAGAATCACCTACATCGTAAAGCATTAAAGAACACCACCAAAAAATATCAGAATATCTCTGGCACGGGAACAATACTGTCCCTACCTTGTAAAGCTGCACCACCGAGAATTCTTTGAGTTCCATTTGCAGGCAAAACAGTAGTGTGGTTCAGGTTGTTTAACCTACGTTGCGGTATCATAAAGCAATATCCTTAGAATCCTCGTCAGTGATGACACTAACCTATAACAGACGTATTTTAAGTAATAGGTACGCTTGCCGATGCAACAATATATAAGTAAAATGGGTTATCGTAAATTCCTTAAAATATTACGCTAACTGCGAAGAGTTGTTCGATAACGGATACACATAATCTGTTTACGCATCATTATCTCTGTCTCCCTGGTAGAGGTCATTAGATCTTATATGGCTGCAATGATAATGTAATTAACATCATATTTTATATTATTCAGGAATTTTACGAGTTTGTTTATTGTAACTTCTTGATTTTCTTAAACTATATCGACAGTTGAAAGACAAGGACCTTGACAAGTTCCGCGGTCATGGTCGGACAATGCTCAATGTTTCATTGAATTTCTTGGTTTATTTACTGTCTGTCTTTGGAACTATTATTCACTTACGTAGGAAAGTAAATAACATGGACTAAGTGCGTGTCATTCCACGCGCAGTTAAGGTCCCGTAGCAATGAAAAACGTTCACTGGTTTTGTCATTTGAGTTTAATTTATTTACTGTACTGTGGAACTCTAAAAATAAGTTGTGAATACTACTTCAAAATACTTAAATTACGAAAATGTTACTGTTCCTAGTATAAACTGACGAACAATTATTCTTCATTCTTTCAGTCTTTAAGTTAATGGTTCTCAAAGTTTCTGAGTGCGGCAGTTAGGGATAATGGCAATCTAAAACTTATCTGTTACAGATTCGCAGAACTGACAGCAAAAGTGTTCGTGTCATCATCAATACCGGTTCACATGTTCTCTGATGTATGTCCAACGCCGTTGGTGTCTTTCGGCACGATTTTGTATGGGGCTGGTGCGGGGGTCATGGTGACGGCATCGCACAACCCAAAAGAGGACAACGGGTACAAGGTTTATTGGGGAAATGGAGCTCAAGTCACATCGCCACATGATGATAATATACTCGAAGAGATATTGCAGTGTTTGGAGTGAGTATTGTTTTTCTATTCATCAGAGTTTTTTCCACAGTTTTAATAATAGACCAACGTCCCACTGCAAGTTCGGGCCTCCCCAGTTTTTGGGTTCCCATTTTTAGGGGGAGCAAATAGCCACAACCCGCCACGCGTCTCCAAGGTAGATTGGTAGATCGATAATCTCAATATGCAGTTTTCATCACAATGTTTTCCTTCACCATCCTCACGTAATAATTGTAACAGTAGTACATACTTTGGACAAAAAATTGTCTCATCTAAGTGGTACATGCTCCTAGCCAGCATTCAAACCCACTTCATTTTAAAAGTGAGTTTAAGACGGGAGAGCGTTAACCATTAAGTTCAGCGCTTACGATGGAGTAAAGTTATTTATTGCTGGAGCCCACCTCATGGAAAGCGGTTACTGTCGCCCATGAATATTTGCAATATCAGTAGTGCTGCCAATATGGTAAAGACCTCGAATGATGGATGGACTGGAACAAAAGCCTAAGTTGCTATAGCGGCATACTCTAGGCCAGTGTTTTTCAATGTTTTTGGATACGCGACCCCCTTGAAACACAGACAGGCAAAAAGTTAGTAATGTAAATGACTACGTTTATGTCTCCCTATTTTGTTACCTATATTCATTATTAGGGCCTATACTCTGCAAAAAGCTGCTGAGCTCAGAAAGTACCTTAGTATGAGGTATAAACTTAAATTGCCTTTTCCCTTTTGCCGGAGACGCCGTGAGCAAGGCTCTGCGACCCCCCTAGGGGTAGCGACCCACAGGTTGATAAACACTACTCTAAACCATCGTTTCTCAAACTGGGTCGCGTTTATTGGTAAAGGGGACGTAGTCTGTTAAAAAATAAGACCTATATATAAATCAAACATATAAATAAGCTACTAATTAAAATATTATTATAAGTGTGTAGTAAAGGGTCGCAAGACAATTTATTTAACTTTTCGAATTTTTTCGTGGGTTGCGACATAAAAATCGTTGAGAAACAATGCTCTAGAGCTGGGATGGCGAACTAATGGCACGTGACACAACATCTTGAGCAATACATAGCAAATATTTTTTTTATAGTAAATAAAGAGTTTTGCTTTGATAGTATTTAGTACTGTTACTTTCCCAATAATCACAAAGTGAAAATTATTTGACGGCTCGTCTATGGCTTCATTAATTTTTTTTGAAACAATGACATGTTGATGAGTACTTACATTTCTACGATTCATTTATATATGTATAAGTTAATTAATTACTTTTAGTATACCAGACGAGCATTGGAACATCGAAGAAATCTATAACCATGAACTCGTGAAGGACTGTCAGCAAGAAGTGACCGATAAATACATGGAGTATATTCATGATAGCGTCCATAGTGATGCGCTTGCGGATAACAAGGCGGCGGATATTGATGTTGTGTACAGCGCCATGCACGGTGTGGGATACGAGTATATTTTAAAAGCTTTCGAAGTTGCCAACCTTAAGGTAATTTTCTAATGTTTTATTAAAATATCGAACGGTGCCACTTGGTCTGCACACATTGAAAGGTTCTGCAATACTGCTATTGAAATGGACGCGTTCCGTTAGTAGCTCACAACGCCCAAAATGCTCCGTCTGTCGTTCCCCATTGCGACCACGGTCGTCAAGGTCGTTTTTTTTATTACTTTTCTATTGCAGGAGTTCAACAGACAGGCAGACAGCCCACTTGCTGGAAAGAGGTTACCATCGCCTATGGACGTTTGCAACACCAACAGTGCTACAATTGCGCTGCTGCTCTCTTAATGGAGACTGGAACCTCGTCACTAATGCCCGAACACAACTTAAGGTTGTTATGGCGCCATACCCTAGAACAGGGTGGTAACCATCCAGTCGGGCAAATGCCCTACCACCTGGCTGTGGGTGGTTTTGTCACCTCTTACGACAGGCCGCCCGGCCGCAGGAAATTGTATTCTTTCTCCGTTCCTGCATGGATAATAATCTGGCCGTCGTCCTAGATTCGGTCGTGGCGAAAACGTCACTAATTACATCATAATTTTCAATGACACAACGCTCTCAACAACCATGTCAAGAGCTGGGTCGAAGTGGACGTTGACCACAGACCATTAATAATTCTTTCTACCGGAATGACATTAAAAAGGCGCATTTTTCAAAACAGACATTTGTGTATTTCGTTGTTTATGTTATCAACGCTCCATAATCCGTTCGACTAGACTTTATGATTGTACGTCCGCAAGCAAGTGGAACGGCAAAAATCGCGGTGAACGTTATCGTTGTGACTCTCTTGTGGAACGTAGCCAATATCGGCACTGTCTGTTATTTCACATAAAAACAATCATTACCACCTGTATTGTGTGGAAACTAAAGTTTACTGTTTTTGATATTTCATTATGGAAACCGGTTTAACAAAAAATATCACAACATTTAAAAACACAATGTATTCTGTTGAGCATATTTTCGTTAGTGAAATGTTTCTGGAAAATTAACTAGGTACTTAAGATATATTTCAATGGACTACACTTATATATATATAAATAAAATCACTACTGCTTCTTTTTTTTAAATTGACGAGAGACATGAAGCCTAAAAGAATATTGATCATTTTTAACATTAAAACTCCAGGCACCAATAAGTGTAAAACAACAACAAGATCCAAACCCAGATTTCCCAACAGTGAAATTCCCAAATCCAGAGGAACCGAATGTTTGGATTTGTGCAAGAAATTAGCAGAGGAACGCAGGGTTAAACTGGTATTGGCCAATGACCCTGACGCTGATAGGTTGGCGGTAGCCGAGTATGATGACAGGTATGTTTCATTCACTCTCTATGATTACCACTTTAAGTTAAATCCAATTTTTATTTAATATGATTTGTAATAATGTAATTTTATTGACATATTTATTTTATTTGATTGGGATACATAAAATAATTAATATTCTTAAATATAAAACACAAAATTAATACATATATCAATCAAGTTTCCACTAAAACATAATTTATGCAATAAAAATAAAAACTGGCTCAAACAGATAAATACAACAAAAAATATATTAAAATTGTACGAAAATTACGTCAAATGTCTATTTAATTTACATGAGGTCAATATTGTACAAAAACAAAAAAATGACACCACAATAATTTGTTGCTTTGCAAGAGCGTAGGACTTCACCGCGGCGACCACGCCCCCCTCATTTCATTCATTCATTCATTCAATTGACTGCAATCAGATTATGAATATGTTTCAATTATATTTATAACAATGAGGTTAGTGTTGTCTTCTTTGTGTTCGTTAGCAGCAACTGAATTGGTATTAAAAATCTTGCATTATATATTTTCTGACATAATTTATATGTCATTGCAACTTATTTTAATTTTCTATTCTTATTTTGGTTTTCTAATTAAATATTACACAATAGGGTGGTCGTTAAAAATTAAATTTCTTGCGACGCCCCCTAAAACGCTTCCTTTTAATGAAATTATAATTTTTTCAAGTCAAGGCATCACGTGCCTCAAGACGATTCAAGTTAAAACTAAAAATATAAGAAAAATTGAAAGATAAGCTTGAATCACGAAGAATTTTAAACTTTTTCTGAAACTATAATTTGAAATTCATCACTGAGAATGATAATACGGAAGGTATTTCATTGTTAAAACTTTTCCAATCTTAAAATAATTATTACTTCTAAGTATGAAGAAGTTTCCTGAAAAAACATATTACCAAAAATTAACTAGAATCGTCTTGAGGCACTCTTGACTTGAAAAAATTATAAAAAAAATCCTAGTGTTTTTCATTAAAAGGAAGCTTTTTAGGGGGCGTCGCAAGAAATTTAATTTTTAACGACCCTGTTACACAAGTATAACTACTTTTATGAATTATTGTTATTATTTAAAAAAATTGAGTCATTTTGGTCTTATGCCAAAAGGAAGGTTGGCACTGAGAATCAGCATTATGTCGGATATAATTCCGGCGCAGCAATATGCTCAGTGCAAACCTTGTTTGCTAAAATGCGGCGTACAAATTCTCAAAATATGCTCTGTATACAATATAATAGGGACGGGATGTAATTACGTCGCTATTTCTTCGAACAAAGTTTGTGCTTCTTATTTAATAAAAATATTATTTTTTCAATTTTAATTTCCCCATTTGCTAGGCCTAACACTACGCCAATTTTCGGATTAGATTTTCGGAACAGAGAAAGCATACAATTTGCTGCGGCCGGGTGGGCTGCCGTAAGAGGCGACAATACAACCCACAGCCAGGTGGTAGGGTGTTTGCCCGACTGGTCTAAAGTATGTCACCATAACAATCGTGAGTTGTGTTCCGGCATTAGTGGCCAGGTTCCATTCTCCCTTAAGAGAACAGCAGCCCATTTGTAGCACCTTTGGTGTTGCTAATGTACATAGGTGATGATAACCGCTTTCCATCAATTGGGCCGTCTGCCTGTGCGCTGAACTCATTCAATAAAAATAACATTTTTGTAATTACGGTGGCCCTAAATCAATGTAGTGTAATAAACGTTTCACCTCGTCTGAATCAAATTATTCTCCACAGCTCGAAGTCGTGGAAAGTTTTCACTGGTAACGAGATGGGAGCGCTCCTCGGCTGGTGGCTGCTTAACCAGCACACGAAGAGATTCGCTTCGGAGGAGAAGCCCGAAGTGTACGTGCTGGCCAGCATCGTCAGCTCCAAGATGCTGAAGGCCATTGTCAAGGGGAAAGGAGAGTTTGTCGAAACTCTTACCGGCTTCAAATGGATGGGTGAGGTCATTTCTAGTGTTTTTTTAACAACTCTACGGACTTACTTAATTTCGAAAAAAAATATTATTTGTGTACGCTTCTTGGTTAATGTTTGTTTTTGTGTGTGACATTTATTCAGTGATATTTGTGTTGTGGTGTACCTTACGAATAACTTCTTATATTAATTTTGTTAAAATGAGGTCGTGTAACTTGCACTGGCACCTCAGAAGTCATGTTACATATGAATTGTTTTGACACCATGTTTTTTATCCATTCTTCTGTCCTCTTATGTCTTAATTTTTTCAGTCGTGTATTACTTACATTATAGTATATTAATATCCTTGTGTGCTTATTTAAATAACAGACCACTACCGATCCTAATTTTTCTACAAATTTATTCTAAATTTAATACTAAACTTTATATTAATGTAGAGTGTATCTGTTACATGCTGGTGTCGTGAGGAAGTGCATGTGCAGTGTGTGCTTTATGTCTATACCTATATACATTATCTATGGAGGGTAGACGTAAGGAGAACAATCTCAGTATATTAAAAAGTGTCCACTGAAGGGAAGCAAATTAAAATGGCGCCATAATAGCAAGTGGAAAATATTTAAAAATAGTGCCACAAATAATTAAGAGTAGGATACTAGATTAAAGAAGGAAAGAAAGACTTCCTCTTTGTCACCGCGCATGCGTTTTTCAACCCAGCACACTTCACTTCGTTTGCAACTGCTAAATTAATATAATTTGTTTTTCCTCCACTAAGCGCTATTTTGACGAGTTTTCGAACCATAATTTGGTTGTTGGTTTACAGGTGGTGACTTTTTCAAACTGATCCCTCATACTAGATGGTCCTCCTTACCTCTACCCTCTATAATATTATCCTAACTAGTGCCAGTGCGTTTCTAGTGTTGCCAGTTTTTAAATATTTTTGTTTTATTGCCAATATAGGGCAATGCTATAATGCCTGACGGATATAAAACTCACTCCAACGCAGAAATGAATATTTAAAAGCTACCACCATTTTAAATAATTATTTCACGAGTTTTCGCTTCTAAATATTTATAAAGATAAAGTGAAGTGCCACAGGTATTCCATAGGAATTAACAGAATATCGAAGTTAGGCAAACCTAAGATTATTTCCCGGTTGTGGTACTTCTAACTGTAGTTTAAATCTGTTTGTTAGCGTATCGGTTCAATAACTTGTAAAATTGCGTTTTTGAACACACCATCGTACGATAGTTTAACTAGGTTCAACTCAACTGACCAATATTAGGTGTTTATCTATTCCATATCTTTTGTTTGAAGTTTTGTTGTTGACGTTTTTGTTTGATGTAAATAAATATTAAATATTCCTTCTTAAAAGATCCATCTAGTGGCGAGTTTTGGTACTGGTTGTAGGTTAACAGTTAACCTAAGCTTACCTATTACATATTTTTTTTGGGAGTCAATTATTATTGAACTCATAACTGGTATCCTCAGAAACCGGGCATTAGTCGAGTGTCCGGGCGATTTTGAGGAGATTGTTATATCAGAATTGGATGGGATAAGAATATGGGATATGACGAAAATTTAAAATCTATATATATTAGAGGGAAATCTATTTCCGAAGTTAAACATACTCTGTTTGTGCCTGTTGCTACTATGGAGACAATATGTGTCGACCGCACGCACCTATACGAAGACTTATATTGTATTGCATTTTAAATTGTATACTGACCACATACTTTTTATATTAATTATAGGAAAAACGACACTGTTATTAACGCAACAAGGTAAATTGCCCTTGTTCGCGTTCGAAGAAGCCATCGGCTATATGTGCGACCACCGCGTGCCGGACAAGGACGGCGTATCTGCTGCAGTGCACGTAAGTAAAAAAATTATGTTTTTTTTTTCGAAAATCAAACCACTTCTAGTTGCTGTGTATTGACAGATAATACGAAAATCAAGAGAGCAAATATGAAATTAATATAAAACAAATATTCATTTCTGTTATGTTTTTTTTTTATTGCTGCATTTCAGTAGAGAGACAGACGGCCCACTCGATGGAAAGTGGTTTCCATCGCCTACAACGATGGCAATGGATAAATTGAAAAACGATTTGCAACGGACAAGTGAAAAATCTTCAACAATCATTATTCCATTCATCCGTTGCCATTCGTTTTCCACTCATCCGTGTCCATTCGTTTTTCCACTCATCCGATGCCATTTGTTTTTCCACTCATCCGTTGCCATTCGTTTTTCCACTCATCCGTGTCCATTCATTTTTCCACTCATCCGATGCCATTTGTTTTTCCACTCATCCGTTGCCATTTGTTTTTCCACTCATCCGTTGCCATTTGTTTTTCCACTCATCCGATGCCATTTGTTTTTCCACTCATCCGTTGCCATTTGTTTTTCCACTCATCCGTGTCCATTCGTTTTTCCACTCATCCGATGCCATTTGTTTTTCCACTCATCCGTTGCCATTTATTTTTCTACTCATCCGTGTCCATTAGTTTTTCCACTCATCCGTTGCCATTTGTTTTTCCACTCATCCGTGTCCATTAGTTTTTCCACTCATCCGTTGCCATTTGTTTTTCCACTCATCCGTGTCCATTCGTTTTTCCACTCATCCGTTGCCATTCGTTTTTCCACTCATCCGTTGCCATTCGTTTTTCCACTCATCCGTTGCCATTCGTTTTTCCACTCATCCGTTGCCATTTGTTTTTCCACTCATCCGTTGCCATTCGTTTTTCCACTCATCCGTGTCCATTCGTTTTTCCACTCATCCGTTGCCATTCGTTTTTCCACTCATCCGTTGCCATTCGTTTTGCCACTCATCCATTGCCATTAGTTTTTTTTTTATTGCTTAAGTTCGGCAGACAAAGACGATCCACCTGATGGGAAGCGGTCACCAATACCTGTAGACATTTATACCACTACCATGTCATTAGTTTTTTTTTATTGCTTAAGTTCGGCAGACAGAGACGATCCACCTGATGGGGCGGTCACCAATACCTGTAGACATTTGAAATACCAAAGGGGCTACCAATGTTCTTCCGCTTACAAATAGATTATTATTTCTATTTACTATTACGATTTGTTTTTTACATAAATAGAAAGAGTGCAAAAGTGTTGACCTCTTTTTGACTCTTTAGGTCGCTTCTCTAGCATCCAACTTGTACTCGAAGGGTTCAACCCTTTTGAACCAACTGAACGAGTTGTATGCCGAATATGGCTACCACGTCTCGCAGAACTCGTACTATGTGTGCCACGATTCGAACACCATTCAGAAGATATTCAGGAGGATCAGGAACTACCACGGACCTAATGAGGTAAGAGTTTGATATTTGGAAGGGGAAGCGAATTTTCATATTGTCTATGGACTGTGTAGGAACAGAGGATATACATATTTGTGTAAGGCGTGGTATCGCTTTCCAAGCATTTATTTTACTTTTTGCGTTATAGACTTGATCTTATATATAAAAATGAACCGCAAAATGTGTTGGTAAGCGCATAACTTGAGAACGCCTTTCCGATTTTGGCGAAATTTTGTTTGTGTAGGTTCCCGGATGGTTTAGATCCGCAATTAGAACCGGTCGGTAGGTGGCGCTGAGATCGGGTTCTAAATCCTCCTAATCACCGGGTGCGATTTTAGTGATTTTGTTTTTTTTTGTGTTTGAGTGGGTTCCCGGATGGTAATGATTCGCAATTAGAACCGGTAGGTGACGCTGAGATCGGGTTCTAGCATCCTTCTAATCATCAGGACCGATTGTGGCGATTTTGTTTTTGTGTTATGAAACAAAGTCTTAGGAATTCAAAAATATGGCGGTACGAAGTTCGCCGGGTCAGCTAGTTTGTTATAAAAATCAACTTCATTCAAGTAGTACAGATTAGATTTAGTAGTAAAAAATGAAAAATAAAAATCTAACCTAACGGTTATGTGGATTAAAACCCTCCAGGAACCCACTCCACAAACAAAATCACCAAAATCGGTCCAGGTGATTAGGAGGATTTTAGAACCCGATCTCTGCGCCACCTACCGGTTCCAACGGGATGAAAAGTATCCTATGTCCGTCTCCTGGTTCTAAGCCACTTCTCCACCAATTTTCCAGCGAAATCGATAGAGCCGTTCTTGAGTTATAAATAGTGTAACTAACACGACTTTCTTTTATTTATATAGATGTAAAATTTCTACCAATGCCTTTAAAGGCAAGTAAATAAATAGTGAGACATATGAACCTTGTCTTTAAAGGAATAGTTTGATTATTTTGACTTATATTGATAAGAAAAAAAATTCATTTCTTTAGAACGGTATGAAATGTGTTTGCGTTTGTCATTTCAGTATCCAAAGAAAGTGGGTTCGTGTGAAATTGTGTCGGTGAATGATTTTACTGCCGGAGTCAAAATACCCGACAAAGTTAACGGAGAGGGACACCACCTTAGTAAGTTATTATTACACTCCTTTAAAATTACCTACATGAGTAAACAGTAAGTAAACAGGCTGTTTCGGTTGATTCTGGTTTAACACAGCATGTCGAGTTCCCAGCCTCATTGCCATGAATTTTATGTACATGAATTTCCGAAACTATTTCGTTAATAAAAATCTTCTTGTATTTTTTTTATTATATTTGTACATGATATATATATATATATATATATATATATATATATATATATATATATATATATATATATAATTTCCCATAAATGTCCCACTGCTGGGCTCGGGCCTCCCATTTTAGGGGGGAACGGACAGTATACCCACCACCCTTGTCCAAGGCGGCTTAGCAGGTTTGACACATCGGTTATCTCGATGTGCAGATTGCATCACGATGTTTTCCTTCACCGTTTTTAGCACGTGGTAATTGTAACAATATGCACATTGGACTTGACATATGCATTAATTAAATGACTAGAAATTGACATTCGAAATGTTGTCGAAATGCTGTGCACTCCTTTAATGGGTCCACACATAAGAGATTTTATATTAAATGATATGAATCGTATAATTCCAATACCCGCGAACTCCCTTAAAAAATAAAATTAAGCTATGTAAGTTTCTGGATAGTCTTAAAATTTCTCGTATGTCATTTTGTTCGTTTCATACCTAAAACCCTTCCATCTAAATTTGACATCAAACTTTAGAATGCGTTCCAAAATCCGAGATATTAGAACACTTTTTTGCTTTTACTGAAAATATGTTGCGGGTGGAGTTAGCTGATATTGGAATTATATTACTCATATATAATGTAACAATAATGTGTGTGCTGTGTGACAATAAATATTTTGTCAACACACTTGCTCATAAAGTGGCTCTATGGTCACCGCAATTAGGCACAGAATGACACCCATAATCAAACTGTGAGTAAACAAAATTATAACTCACTAATGAGTTATGGATTTTTTTTTTAATTTTATTGGTTGAGTTGCTTTGTTCTTAAAAAAGTTTTTATTCAAAAAAAGATCGTGTTCTATAGAAAAAATAATTAATGTTCCTATTGCTTGCTCATTTCATGCAACTTCTTATTTAAATAGATAATTTTAACTCCTACGTGTTTAATAAATAAAACTTTTCTATTGAATAAAATGAGTTTTTTGTTGTTATTTTATTCACAAGTGTGTTGAAAAACGTCGTAGGATACACGTGTGTATTGATGATTACCGTCCTCTCTTAAGACCCTCGCCTACGGCTCGAGGCTCAATGGCGCCTCGGCGGTAATCTCCAATGTTACACACTAGTACTATAATGTACTAATACTTTATTGTACAATAAATAAAAAAACAGCTTAGAATTTAGCAAGAAAGGCGGCTTTATCGCTGGCAGCGATTTCTTCCAGAGGATCTTGGTGAGTTGAAGAAGAATTTGTTGTTGATGCCGATGGTGAGAATGATGATGAAGAAAATTTTGAAGTCAGTGAAGAGTATATGCAATTTGTAATGGATAATGCCAAATATAAAGAAGATCCCAGGCAAGAACGAGAAAGGCTTAATGCCAAGAAGGAGTCGGAGGAAAATGAGGAAGCGTTATTAGAAGCTGGACCTTCAAATGTTATAGAAAATACTGAAGAAATTAATAAAAAGCTTTATGGAACAAATTGGCAAAGAATATCTGCTTTAGAAACATCCTTACAATCAACTTTTATAAACAATTGGGATCTTCTAAAACCGACATATTGGCCAAATATACCATTAAATTTTAAGTTTAGCTGAGATAAAATACTTATTAGAATTTTTTTTTCATTATCTTGGTGTTTGGGTGATTTTACCAAAACTATATGGTCACCATGTATAATCCTTTTTGCATTATTAAGACAAGGAGTGTGTTATAACCTCTTACACTTGATCATCCTGATCCGGGATCATGGGACAAGTACAAAGCACCTGCATACTCTGTCTCAGCGGCCTAAGTGAGACATTGTGCCCAGATGTTAGTCACCTGGTTTTAATGGTCAAATAAATTACTGGAATTTCTTTCTTTGTTCATGTATTGTGTGTGAGTCTGTATGTTTTTTTATTGCGATATTGGCATCCCACTGAATGGAAAGTAGCTACTGTCCCCTGTAGACTTGTCACACCGTGGCGAATCCCACACACGGGCCCCGACCTTTTCCCCCTCGCTCGGTTTATGCTCCTCAATCAGGTCGCCCTCTATAAAAAAAAGTATGTGGTGGAAAGGAATGGACAGGATAAAGAGGGTATTTTACAATTTTAACAAAAATAGACACTCGATATATGTATGGTGTGTCCCTATTGTTGTCATTAGTAATGTATGTATAATTAGTAAAGAGTGAAGATTTGTGGAATACAGCTATAGAATTATTAAAATAAGTGGGTATATCTTTGACTCTCAACTAAGTGTATATTTGTATATATTTGACGGCCTCTGTGATTGAGCGAGCTAAGCCTTTGCCGGCTTCCCTCACTTCAACGCAGAAGCTCCGGGTTCGATTCCTGGTATAGTGAATTTCGGGAACGTATTTTCTCCGTTATTTACCGTGGTCTGGGTGTCTGGGATCGGCCTCAGAGTGGTCCGGTGTATATTACCCATAACACAAACGTAACTTGATTAATTTGGGGATATACAACATGTGTGTTTGTCTGCCGATTATTTATTTAATTATTTTATTATTATAATATAGTTATATATCTATTATTAAATTGGAAGTAAAATAATGTATACCACCATCGCCACTCCTAAGCAGCAATATTCTTGCCGTAAGGCCGCCCTTTGTACAATTGGAATAATACTATAGTAGAATTATTTGCTCCGTGCAGTTTGGGTCATAAATTATCGGAGCGGTGATGCGAGTATTTCGCTCTCTCTTCCACTCACGGGCCTTATGGGTAGGCATAGTGATACGCATTATTGTTGTCGATAAGCGTTATCGATAGTGTATTTAGTTTTGTCATTTTTTGGGTAAGTGATATAAATGAAAGAAAAAAATAGATAAAACAACGTATTTATTAAAATAAGAATAATAACGATTTAAACTAAATTACTAATTAGGTATCTATGTATTAAAAAACAATAAGTACAAAAGTTTATAATGTAACAAGTTAAATTAAAAACACCAGGAGGCTCTGAAACGTCGCAAATATGTATCCATTGGTAGTGGGTATGTATTTGTGGCTTTCGGGGTTGAGACCCTGGGGCCGTGGGGGCCTGGAGCTCATCACCTCTATTGAGACCTCTCAAGGCGTCTTATTGAGGTCTCACGTGACCAAAAGGCTGGCTTGTACCTAGGGCAACGAATAAGCGTTGCCATCCAACGTGGAAATGCGGCCAGCATTTTGGGCACGCTCCCCGCCGACAGCGATATGGAGTCAATTTTTTATTTATAGATCTATTTGTATATCTATTTTGTAAGTAGAAATTAGTTTCATTACAAGGCATTTAAATTGAGTTAGATTTTAATATCAATAAATGATCGACTATATTATGTAATATTAAATTTAACTGATTGTTTCAAAATAAATTAAAAATAAATATAAATACTTATAAGATTAAAATTAACAGCAAAAAAATTAATAATGACTTTTATAAGAATGATAATCTTTCTTTAATACGAATGAGTTTTATCGATAATGGCGTTGCGCCCGCGCAACATTCTCACCGCCTTAGCCGGGCTGAGGCCGAGCTTTGATTTATGACCCAAACTGCACGGAGAAAATAATTCTACTATAGTTCGTAAGTTTTCTGTAATGCTGTACAATAAAGTGTTATCTATCTATCTAAGTGACCTAAATAAACTATATTTGATTCGACGATTACTTTCTTACAGATGTGTTAGGCACAGGGTTAGACCAGGACTACACTAGTGGCGAGATGATAATGTTCAAGTGCAGCAACGGTCTGGGTGTCACTGTGCGGACTAGTGGCACTGAGCCCAAACTCAAATATTACACTGAACTCGTCTGCGAAGCGTCGACTTTAAGGTAAATTTAAAAACTGTAGACAAAAATTGATTTCCTTTCTTATTTATTGATTTATTCATTTAACTTTATATGTGTATACCCTTTTCGAAGCATCATAAGCAAAAATACGTTATGTATATTACATTTTATTAATTTAATTTAATAGTTAAATTTCAAACAAAAAATAATGCTCCAGGTCTGCTTGTATATAAGTAAACCTTTTCAATTAAAATTCTCCACATGCACACATTACTGTAACAACAGCACTCCGCACTAGAATATGTATCATAATAATATTATATTATTATTAATAATTAAACTTTAAAAAGTACGGATCAGGAGTTTGTAGAATCTGTAGAAAAATATACTTGTCCTATTTAGTAATACATGCGTATTCGCCATGATTATAAATCATATCATTCTCGTAAAGAAACATTGTAGTTAAGAAAGAAGATCTTGAAGAAACCTACACATGCAAATTGCATGTGTGAAACCCGTTAATCTCTCTTGAACAAGCTTAGTGATTATAACCAATGGGGAGGTTCGAACCCAACGGTGGTACTCCTATAGGCTGATAGTTACTACCTTAGTTAGTTAAAATAATTCCTTTATTTGCAGTGAACAAGAGAACATGAAAATGAAACTCAAAGAAATGGTAAAAGAGTTCATAGAAGAACTTTTGCAGCCGGAAGAGAACGGTTTGTTGGAATAAATAAAACCATTTTCTTTACTTTTTTCGACTTTACAAGGGATAAACATCTCAGTCGATTTTTATAAAACCTCGTTCACACGATCCGAGTACGCTCGCACTCGGACAACCACTCTGACAGTATTCGTATTAGCGATGCGCAAACTAAATCACCAATGAGATCAGTGATTTATAAATCTTTTTCCTTGAAAGAATTAAATCACTCTTTTAAATCTTTGGTTTCGTATGAGATAACTCATTCAGTTGACCGGTTTAAGCTTGAAATTAACGCTAGAGAGTCTAATTTACTGTGTATCATCATTGTATTTCTTAGAGTGCGCATGTTGTCTCATTTCAATTCACAATATCCTGTATCACTGTCTCAAACTACATCCAAGTATCTGATTTGTTAGTTTTCATCATTCCACGTGACTAAAATCAATCTTAACGTAGTGAGTTAAAGATGTATTTTTAAAATCAAAGATTTAAAGAGTGATTTCGAATTTTGAAAGATTATACATCTTTTAAATCAATCACTCCTGAGTTACACAGCTGTAATTCGTATAATTAATGCAATACGAGTATACTTGCACTTAACTATTGCGAAACTACTCGGAACATTAAAAAATAATGTTCTCATATATCGTCAGCGTTATACATGTAATATGTAACAGTTTTGACGAAATAATGTCAATAAAAAATATAGTTTCAAAGTCATACGTCGACGACATTTATCCTTGAATATGAGATTGATATTGTTACGAATTAAAAATGCCGTTGGAATTACTATAGAATTTATTACAACTATACACAGGTACAAATATAACTGGACGCAACCAGTACAAACTGCACGATTCATTAACACGCGCAAAGTCCGTCACTATATAGCTTATCGAATGAACACACGTCTTGTCCCGCTTGTGCCTACCGGTAGACTGCCGCATCTCTCAGTTGGGCCATTGTTTTATACTGCATCAATACAATACGTTTCGACACAATACTCGACCGCATAACAATTATTTCCAGTGAATCACACATTACAATACACAATGGCGTTTCTAATTACAAATTTTAAACGTTAAAGTAAACAAAAGAAGTCCAAATGCTGAAAAATAATAGTTTGCTTTATGGCAGGCAGGTGTGCGTTCACTTTTGTCGGCGAGTAACAATATTATGTTCGAATGAATTAAACAGTATTAACCGCAAATAAATAATAATATTATGCACCTGTTATGTTACCTGTGTATACTCGTATGAATTTATTTCCTAATCCCCTCCATGATTCTCTGACACTACTAATACAACATATGGATCTTAACATATAAGTTTTTATAGAAATAAGTTTAACTGCATCAATGCGGAAATACAGCTAACACTTTAATCTTTAATAATTCAAAAGTAACATTTTGTGGGTTGGATCCTCTTTGCGTAACTACGTCCTTATAGTAGTATATTTTTTTCTCTCTTAATTAGCCAAATATCAAGGCCAACGGGTTGATCCTGATGACCTGTACTACAGTTTTCTTACTTTAAATGTACTTAAAAGGAAAATAAATAATTATGTTAATTTATTACAAATGAGTGCACTCAGTCCGAGCATACTCTGATCGTGTCAACGCGGCTTAGGGCTCATTCGCACATTGACGAATCGTTGATTATTGTCAGGTCGTGTAAATCGTAATTGCTTTTTATTTTTAAAATGATGTACAACCGTATTACGAGCTCATGAATCGTGAAAAATTACGTATAGGTTACGAAAGTACGAATCTGTATGCCGTATGATGAATCGTTATGTTATGAAAAATATCTTTACTGCCATTAGAAAGGTTGTTCGTTTTTTGACGGATCGTCCCTTTCGCGAATCGACTTTCGTTTGGACTCTTTCGGTTCATAAATATGAACATCTATTCGTCTTTCAAGAATCGTTATTTATCACGGATCGTTAAGCTATCGTAAATTTTGGACAAATTCACGTTTTTCATCTTAACAATTCGTTAATGACGGATGTAGAATATGTGAATTAGCCCTTAAACGTCCTTAACTTAAATGTTAAATTTAATGGAAAGTTTTTTTTTTAAATTAACCCCCCTCCTTCGCTTTGTCAAAAACGTAACCGTTATTTAATCGTCATGTCTGTCCGTCTGTCATAGCCATATTTAGGGATAGTTCCCATACATGTAACTGTTGAGGGTGTGTGGGTTAAACTGACACCAGATTAGTATTCAGGGCATCAAAATACATAAGAATAGATGGGTCTGGCCAAAAGTAAAGGCACCACTTTTTTGTAGGCCAGTGTTATTTTTCACTCTATATTATATAGATGGGGTATTGTTAGACATGCCTTTGTCCATGTTATTAGTTTTGACATTTAAGGTAACGCCGTCTATTATAAAATTCGACTGAACGTTTAATACCTTAAATTTGTAATTCCACCGAAACATGCTATAATAAATATATAATATTAGGCGAATGTGCAATGTATCTTTCTGTCAGAAAATTATTAATCTCTAGTAAATAGTCTGTCCGAAGATTTAAAATCACCCAAAATCAAACAAAACATTTATTTCTGAAAGAATTAAAAATTCATTTATAGAAGAGGACTACAGTCACTTAAAACAAACGCTCAACCCGATTTTGCGCAGTTATCTATTTATTGCTCTAATATTTAAGTTTGAAAGGTTTTTTAGTTGTCTTGAATGTCGAAACGATGCAAGTCGTTTACTAAATTCACAGACTTGTTAAAAAGTACCGATCGATATTTCTAAAGTCGAAGTAATATTTTAAGGTTACATATAATATGTTATGTATTTAAATATGTTCGTTAGAAAAACATTACTGCGCATCTTATAGTTTGTTGACGGTTTTGTATCATAATTGAAAATTTTGTAATTGCCATAAATCATTTTTAATGTTACCATTTTTTTTATTAACCAAAGAAATTGAATGAATCATTCCTTGTGATTAACCCATAGGGCTTATGCTTAATTGAATGTGATAAGAAAGTGGTCCAAAGAGATCTGTTACTTAATCCCTCGTAATTTAAGATATGTACTTAATAAAGTAATAAAATATAAAAATGCGCTTTTATTTTAACTTCATTTATTTTGGTACAGAAATAATTGGAAAAAAAATCGTATTCGAAATTAAAGAAAAACGGTCTTATATTGTTAGAGTAAATTTCGAAGCCTACAAACTTACTCTAACTCAATATGAATAAGATCATTAGTGTATAGATCCCGGTATGGATCTTGAACTGTCTTCAGAATTACTTTGAGCATTGAGCATAGTCAATATTATGCGATTTATCGACACATCTATAATATTTTTTCTAGTATATCTACTCGTAAAGTACAATACCTCCGGAAACAAAACAATCTGTTATTTAGCGCAAGAATCGTGCCGGGAATCACGTAATAAGAATAATAATAGCAGTATTTAAATGAGTTGCTTTAATACATTAAAGATTTTTTCTCGATGTCACTAGTATCGATTCATCATAATATTACATAAGTACATAGGTGACAAATGTGAAAACTTATTTAGTACTGATATTATGAAAAGAAATTTGGTTTTAATCAACTTAAATTTTAAATAATTAAATATTCTTTGAAAATCTAGCGGTGTTTTCCTGTATCAAAACACAAGGAAAAGATATATGGCCCCCTCTAGCAATGTAAAAAGGAGCTTTATCAAAGCTTTAGTTTTTACAAGTCTTATCATTGCCGGTATTCTTTTATAGTAGTATGGAAAAATAATTTAAAAATTAGACAAATGTATGCTACTTATACTAAATCAGTCACTACGCAAGTCTTCGGATAATCCACAGAAGCAAATTAAAATATAACGTATTTAGATTAGCGACACGCGACGACGGAATGCTCAAATCAATTGTTTCGATTGTTCAAACATCTGGATGACTCTCGATTGTTCGATCGTTTTAATCGTGTCGTAATCGCCATCGCTAATGTAGGAACCATGTCCCTAGGCGTCTTGAACTTCTGCTGCCGCAGCGGCGGCCTCTGCTTCGAGGCGAAGTCTTTCCTTCTCTTTAAGTTCAGCTCAATTAAATTATCCAATTCGGGACTTAAAAGAACCGAGAGTCCTGCTGTAGCTGGTACCTATACCGTTAATTTGCTATTTAGAACAGGTAGTAAGGCCGTGGCAGAAGAAGCATGAAAGTAGGATAAATGCAGTTGAAATGAGAGCTTTGAGAAGTATATGTAAGGTTAATGTAAGTGATATGATAAGAAACAGTGTGATAAGAGAGCGTTGTGAATTGAAAGAAGATGTAATGACAGTTGAAAAGGGAATGTTAAGGTGGTTTGGCCATGTAGAGAGAATGCATGATAGCAGAATCACAAAACAAGTATATGATAGCAATATGACTGGAAGAGTCAGTGCCGGTAGACCAAGACGTACTCACCATGATCAAATTGAAGATATTTTGAAGAAAGGTCAGATAAAAAGTAGTTTAAATAAGCGTGTATGTATGAGAAGGTTAATGAAAGTTGATGAAGCGTAAAGTGTTTGTCAAGATCGTAACAAGTGGAGATCCATTGTCTCTGCCTACCCCAGTGGGAAACAGGCGTGACAATATGTATGTAGTAAGGCCCCTAGCACACGGCGTATTTAAAATGCGCAGACGACACGTATTTCAGGAACGCGCGTCCTCTGCGCCGTAGATGCCGATTTTTGCGTTTGTATAGATATAAACACGCGATGCAAACGCGTGTGTGAAGAGAGTTTGCTACTCGTTTGAACACACACACATCACAGTACGAAGGGGCGCAGGAGGGGTAGAGGACAGGCGCGCGCTCACTCTTAAATGGGTATATCATCCAATAGATTCGCTATTTTTAAGTTTATTTCTTTTTAAAAGCAGTGCTAAGGCCAGCGTAAGCAGTGTAGTCTCAACCGGCGCCATTGTACAACTGAACTGATCTGTCAAAACGTAGACGCTACGAGCGACTATAAGCGTCTGTATCGCTGTATCTGCGCGTATACGCGTGCTTCACGATCACCACGTGTGCTTAGGGTTACAAGATTCGTTCAAATCTTGTTTGAAGCGCGTATAGGTACGCGCGTCATCTGCGCGTCGACTGCGCGTTTAAAATACGCCGTGTGCTATGGGCCTTAGGTATTTAACAGAAACAAATAAAAATTCTTCGAAAAGACTATAATTATGGAAATAAAATTCTAAACATGCCGTGTCCGTCTATACATTGAAGCTTTTTAAGAATACGTAGAGTATAATAGCAAACTACGTAGCAGTCTTATTTTCTCTACACTCTGTATATATCTGTCAGATACTTAGGCTGGTGTGCATAGACATTTAACCGATGGTTAAAATAAAATAATCGCTAAAACTATATGGCTAAACAGCGATTATTTTATTTTACATCACACCAGCGTTATTCGAAGAAATTCCAATCTGATTTTTTACATGTGCCATGCTTTTTCATTATCAACATTCATTAGCTGAATTCTAAAATATCTCTGATTTTCACATTAGAAGTCGAAAGTCTAGAATTATACGCATATACAAAATAAGAAAATTATGGAATTCTTACCTCTGCGAAGACTGGCCTTGCCCCGTCCCATCTCTCGATGTGATTCTCAATTATTTTAGTGCAGGGAGCTCCTTTTGGTATTATTCTTCCCACCATTCTAAAATTTCAAGAGTTCTATATTAAGCTTGAAGATTTATTTTTCAGTAGTTTTAGGTATGCGGGGACTTATTAATTAAATTTTATTTTAAGGTTCCGTAGGGAAAGGATTACTGCAAAACGGGCTTAACTGTGCACGATACGCACTTGGCCTATTTTAACTATTACAGATTTACCAGCTTCTAAAGTAACTAGTAACAGTACGCTTGTAAATAGTATGGTATTGTAATGCTCGCGCTTTTATATATTATGTCAATTTAATATTTTAGAATTTACTGTATGTAACATGTCCTCTACTAAATTACCGAAGAAAGTGATTTTTTCTACTTACTCAAACAGAGGTACACACGTCATCTGCAAAAACTCTATCTCTAAGTCTGGTATAAAGCATTTATCTCGGTCCATCATCATCATGGGAAGATCTCCGCGACTCTTCTCCGCGTCACCTTGCTTGAAAAACTCCGTAAGTACTGCTGCCTGGTTATGAAGGAGGAAACAGAGTAATTTTGTCAATTTCTAAATCTGATCCTCAGCAAAACCAGCTGCTCGCACTTGACTCCTTGACACTCCTCCTTGACTTGACACCCACTTGACGATCCCAAAATTATAGACGGCTTAGAGTCTCTCAGACATAGAAGAGACGTTGGCGCTCTAAGCGTGTTCTACCATCTGTACAACGAGGAGTGCTCTGATGAGCTATTTGATTTGGTGCCTACGTCGCCCTTCTACCATCGCACCACTCGCCGACGATCGGGAGTTCATCCACACTCCCAAGACACTTGGAAGTCCTCCACGGTACGTGGCGGACGCTCTCATGCCATATGTGTCCAATTTATGGAATGAACCCTCCCGCGGTTTTCCCAAAGTGCTACAATATGGGGCTCTTCAAAAAGGGCGTGAACAGATACCTAAAGCCGCAACGAGGTAGGCAACGCATCGGCTCCCTGTTTTCTATGTATATGCGAAACATTCGCTTACAACCGTCACCACTTATGCCCGCTGGACAACGCAAGTGCTGTAGGCCTCGTGGTAGCATGGTTGCAACTAGTCTACACAGTTTGGCAGCACCATGTCTTAGGACCTACTGTACCTTAAAATACGATGTCCTGCCTTGAAAAAAGATCTTGAACCCGATTCAAGCGCAAAGTATTTTGTTTAGATTGATAGGTAGGTACATTTTTGAAGTTTAGTAGAGATCCCATTTTTTTTTGGATAGCCTATATTAATCAGGGATAATGCAGCATTCGAATGGTGAAAGAATTTTTGAAATCCAGGTCCAGCAGTTTTTGAATTTATTCGTTACAAACATACAAAAAAAAACAAATCTTTACTCCTTATAATATTATTATAAGTAACTAACAGCAGTCTTCTTGACGCTTCCCCAGTCTTCAACTGATCACTCAAGTCAGCTGCGTTCATCAAAAGCGATTGCAGACATGGAGTGTGGGCCCGATTGCCTTTTTGATAATCCATTGATATAGATTTAAATTCATTCATATTTCTGTATGGAAATATTTTAAGAGTATTAAACTAATTAAAAAGAACATAACCTATGTATAAATTGTACACCAGCATAACCTGGAAACCATTGTGCTATTTTTTTTAATGCGTTTCTAAAGGTATTAGCTCTGTGAGACCATGGCTATTTTATCCCTGACATTGCGAAAGAGAAACTATGTGAATCTGGATAGCGGGTGAGCGAGAGAATAACACTCACTTTTCAGCTTCCATGTATCACATGATCTATCACAATGGTGATTCAAATCACGAACCTAGGCTGCTTTCAGGTATGTCGATGCAGCAGCAATGTGTAATCGGTACCGCGTATCATCAATCCATTATGGACCGAAAGTTTAGGAACCGATTGCATATATTTCTGTGAGCGTTTCTTTATTCACTGGGTACCTATGTGTTGTTCTCGCATCGATATCGTGTGAATCAGAAAACTTCACAATGAATCGTAAAAATAAGCGTTAGGCCTAGGCCGCACTACGGTTTTTGCCGGGAACGGTTAATCACTATAACCGCGAAACCGCTCAAGACGTACACACTACGATTATAAACCGCGAAAACGCCCGTGATTTTTTCACAGTTTGAAGATGGATTTCAAAAGACCAGTATGTGTTTTGGTGCTCCGGTACTAAGAAATAGAAAAAAAGACGTCAACGAAAATTTCGCAAATATTGGATCCATCCACTCACTACCCGTAGATTTGAGAAAGGTATCTTTCAGAAAAATATAAAATTTTAAGAGAACATCCTGAGAAATTTTCCAACTACTTTCGAATGTCAGTAGCCAGCTTCGGTAAAATTTTAATTGAATTGTAACGGGACGACAACACAACTATTTTTCGCGGCGGTCGGCTGAATACTAGCCAAAAAACCGCCCGCGGTCAACGCATAATGCGTGTGCGCCCACTAAGTTCTATGAATTACAAATTTTTCTACGGTTTCTTACCGCGACATTTTTGTAACATTTCACGGTTTTAAAATCAGTCGCGGGTAAAAACCGCAAGTGCGGACGCTTATATTCGTTTTCGTGTTTCATAAACTCACACGGTTAATAACCGCTGCGGTTTCACCGTAGTGCGGCCTAGGCCTTAAGTAAGTTTTCACTACCGACTGTACAGGAATACCAATTCTTTACCGCTACACCGACAAAACGGAAAGCGGCCCTAATCTGTTTTGGTTAATGAGTAATGTTAATAAAATACTAGAATTTCAAAGTTTTTCTTATTATATAATACTTGCCTATGTAGATAATATTGTGAAAAAATTACATCGATGTGGAAGTTTAATTAATTAAACTACTCTTATAAGCAACTAAAATCAGAAAACATCCTTGAAATAAATCTTACTTAAAATAGTTAGCTAAATCCGTAGCCAATATATAGTCCCTTAGCAGCAGTAGGGCCCGATCATAATCCCTTCGCGGGAGAGATTCAAGGATGTCACAACCTTCGGTGTTAAGGATGCACATTGCTTGAGCAAGATGATGGCGCTCCATCACACTACCTTCACTTGAATAAAGTGCTGCTAAAGTAGTTTCTGGTAAAATATTGTAGAATAATTAGCATCTATCTAGACTAGATTTATGTAGTTAGCTTGTAGTCCGAATGCAGACACATTCAAACTACAAGCCGACTGCATAAATTGCAGTTGAGATGCAGTTTCGGTGCAGTTGTTCCATTAACTCAAATATATCGAAAATGCCTTCTTGGGGTATTTTTCAGCCTAAATTTAAATGCTAAAAGAGCGTTTTCTTTGAACATCCTTAACAGTATGTACTTCATGTATTTTCACGTATGCAAATTTCGTGAATCCATTTGCCGTTATTCTAGGCTTCTATTATTCAGATTTACCAGTCAAAGTTCCCTTTGGAAACATCACAAATTCTGGTAAGTTTGCAAACTATCATGTTTACTGGGATGAAATTAAAGTAATATATAAATAGTTCAAATAAAATGAAATAATACATTTTCCACAGAGAATACTTCATGTAAAACTCAAAACCTCAACTCAACACTCCTCACTCAACCTCAAACTCAAAATGTATGTGTCATGTGTTATACTCGACTTTATAAAGGTATCCTCAAGTCATAACAAATTTCATAATTAATGTCAGTTTTCATTCTAGGATAGAATGAAGAAATAAACAAGCAAAAACAGTTGTATCTTTCTTCAAAGGCCAATTTTAATATTATTTTTTTCCACAAGCTTCTATCGAAATTGCCGCGCTATTGTTTTTTTGCCTTTTTAATCATATTAATAATTAAAAAACTATCCAATGGATGTAGTACTTGAATTAAAAAATAATCTATTCTGCGATAAGCTGTACTTATATTGGCACAAATTTTGTTTCAAATTCTTATAAGAAAAACACACAAGGAAAAAAACTCACACATGGTCGCTTAAAACACCATAAAAAAGCACAAACAGATTTAAAATAATTATGTTATACTTTTTGTAATTATGAAAAAGTAGTTATCAATACTAAATTAAGTAATTTTATTACTGTAATTTAATTTATACATTACATTTATACATTGTTTTAAACCAGCGCAGGGAGACCTATTTTCATATAAATAAAGTAGATAATTATGTATGTTATATTGCAGAACTGCAAAGTAAAGTGGTGTACTAAGGCTATAAATGACGAAGACTACTCACGGCCTTGTATTTGAAAGCTATTGGTGGTTCCACGGTGATCGAGGTCGTGAGTTAGGCTGGCTATCAAATACATTAGACCTTGAAGATCACTAAAAATAAAACATTAACTTTCTATGTAAAATCTTAGCAGGTAACAAATGAGTGTACAAATTTTAAAACGGCTTAAGATTATGGCAAACATGAAAAAACAATGGTAAGATCATCAAGCCCATCGGCATCGGTCAACATCTTTCTTAAATTGTCGTTTACTCCAGTCTAGTCCAGTACATCGCTCGAGGGTGATTTACATACATATTATTTCTATTATTTTGTGAGGCGTTCTCGATTCAAAATTCTGAATTTAGTTTTCCAATTATGTTAACGATTGAAGAGCTTAGTCGTTACCCAATGCTCGTACAAAATTTATGAGACTGCAACGTTTTGTAAGCTGATAAAAAGTGACTTGTTTTATATTTGTTTTGACTTTCCGCTCCCGTATTACATACGTACTTTAAATATCCAGCAGATATCAATTTGTAGTTGATAAGCGCGGCGTACGCCCACTGGCCAACGTTGAAGGCATGCAGCCAACTGTGATACGGTACATCACGATACCCTTTCTTCACGTATAGTATGAAACGGGCCAGTTTTTGTTGCTTTATGTTAAATCTGTGGAAAAAGGCATTAATTTGAGTTTAGAAAAAAAAGGTAATTGAAAGAGAGAACCCATTATTAATCCGTAAATAATGTTAATAGGACTACATTCTGTGATACACCGTGCCGAGGGCGCTAATATTCGAGTGCATAAATGGGCCTTCATCCAGAGTTGATACTCTGCTTTTCGTTTCGAATATGAGGAAAGTAAATAAAACTGATAAGTTAAACAAACAACTACTTCTCTAATAAAATCAGGCGTTAAATCCATATATATGGTTCGCATAGTTTTCTACATTTTTTGGACTGCAGAAATCGTTTCCCATGAACGAAAAGTGCTGTTTTCGTCCCTGTGATTAGGCAAATCCAAGCATACTTTTAGAATATGAGAAATCAAAAATTTATTTCGATCACTTCTAACCGTGATTGTAGAAGGTACACGAATCTGCCACACTGTACTCGAAAGCATGTGCGTGTGGATGCGTGCCTTGTGGTCCTTTGTTTTTGACGACCAGAAATTCACTTACGGACTTATCACGGTAAGGGCTTGCGGTGACTCGCCGGCCTGGTCCTACCCTGGTGAAGGTGGGTCACCACTACCGGAATACCCCCGGTACACTCCCGGTTTTCCTTCCATTTGCCTATATCCAGGGCCACGGAATATAGCTACTGCCTGCTTTGTGTTGGTCCTGCCATTCAATCAGAACGGCCTCATCCAGTGACCTATCGGTTGTTGGTGCATGCATACTCATGATCCTTGCAGTCGGACCTATCCCTCCCAACATACCCAACTGTATCTTACACTTACCTCTTATCAAACCCAAGATCTGTGAACATTTTCATTGCGTAGCAGGGAAGCTCGCGGAGAGGCAACGCACGTGTATTAAAGTGTAAACTGGTGAAATGCGGATGATTGTGGAAACCAGTGCACTCTTGAATGCGTGATACCTCACCATCACCTACCTGTAAAACATTCATCAATTTAAACATATTCAAATCCTTTATTTGCACAAAAACCTTGTCCTCAATTCATAAATATTAAAAACCTTTGTCATTTTGATTTTATTTCTGAATTTCCAATCCCATTTTGCTAAAATACACTCCTATAAAATGTACGTATTTTCAATGTTCAGAAAGTGTCCTAATTGTGCTAAATATCAACTACCCCACTTTTGCATTATCGTTTAAGCTTTTTAGTTTAATGATATAATAGATAATGCATAGTATCAATAGTATAAATCTTTTATGAACAGATATGAGTAAAAGGGTTATTCTGATAATATCCTGAAAAGCACCCTACGCTTTTTTTTCATTAAAATATTTTTTTCTTAGACTATTTTTAATTCAAATTTATTAAAATTCACTATCTCTTTTTTAGTTGGATTTTCTATAAAAGCGTATTTTTTTAGTTTTTTTAACTATTATTATTTTTATAAAAATACAATTTGAATCCGAAGAACATTCTGATCCTTTTTTTTATATGTGGCACAAACTTATGGAGGTATACGTCCAACAGTGAACTGCGATTGGCTGACGACGACTGACCTTCATATGGTACATGACCAGTTCATTAGCAAGCATATTCCTGATATGAGCCTCTTGTATCTTTTGATAGACCACCGAATGCATAATGCAGACCCCACAGTAGATGCTAAAAGCAAGAGCCATTTCTTCATCCATCCCATCGAAGTATGGGTCCCCAATTTTATTGATCAACTGGCCTACGCCAATAATTCCAGTTTGCTCCCTTATTGGAAAGCATAGGAGGTTTCTGAAGACCAAAAATAAAATTTAAGAGTATCTGCCACACTATAAAGCTTAAGGAAGATTAAATTGTAAGAGACATTTATAACCAAGTATTAAAAATTTTCACGCTTAATTTATCGTGATGTTCTAAATCTTTTAGCTACTAGAATGAGTTCAGTATTTCCGAATGAATTTGGATAATTACTTGTCAGTTCGCGCACAACGAAGGGCTTCACAGAACCATGGAAACGTTTTCCGTAATCGAGGTGGCTAACGTCGAATATTGCCGTGATTTTGTAACGAACTATAAAAGATCATTCATAGAAAACTATCCAAAATCTCATAAATTATCCAACAGACAATATTCGAACTAATTTTTGTTCCACGTACGTTTGAAGCTGCCTTAAACTTTAAAATTAAGGTACACAATTCTTATGATTACAAAGAAATCAGTAACATGACTTACATCACAACAATGTCTTAAATACGACATGCTTACCGACATTCTTTATCTGGCACACCGTCAACGTTGGGATCATAACTTGAGTTGTTGTCTTTTAGGTTTTTTACATTTATCAGTGAACCCGTTTTGATCACTTGACCTGAAATACCAATGTCCATTGGAAAACGACGCTCTGGTGCGTTCTCGTCCTGCGAATTAAGACGAAGAAGAAGTACGGCAAGACATACATTGTAAGACATTATTATAATACACTTATAGGCCAGCAATTTCAGATTACCCTCAAATTCACCGAATGAGTCTGGAGACAAAAACTATATTATATTCTTTGTTAGTTATAGTTTGTTAAGGACCCTTATTCAGCCGAGGTTCTCGGCCGATCCTAGCTAGACATTTAGATCAGACAAAATACTTTTTCGAAATTTACTTTGCCAACCGAACCCAGTGTCTTTTTGAGCTCCAATAAACTAGACCATCAACGCTTAGACCACTAGTCATCAGGAGCTTTTAAATTTTCTTTATAATTAATACCAATACCGAGGTTATTTTATTGATTGAAGCAAGCAGATGATCCATCTGAAGAAAAATATTCGCACATGGACACAACACAGTCGCTTATGGACTTTGGTAACACCAGGAGCGTCACTAGCATGTGCCGACCTCCAAAAATTTTTTGATCCTTTTTCTTAAATATCTATGATAGTAAATTTGAAACATTATATTTTGGTATACAATCTAAGATAAGAAAAGCACGTTCTCACCTTGCCAGAGTCAATCAGTTCCATTTTGTCAACATCAATCAGTTTTACGGAGCAATACTCAGCTTTTGTTAACAGTTTTGCTTGTTCCATTGTAATTTTAAGAAGAGTGTCCAAAGATGCCACCTTCATAATGAAGAAATTATTCGTTTTGTTACCTACCCAAAATTATATAACAAATATCTTAAGAGATATTTGTCATATAATTTTGCTGATAAGTTAGCATACCATTTACTACTGCGTTTTTATATATTGTAGAGATCGCCCTCCATTCCCAATCAGCTGCTGGACGTAGCCGTGTAGGCCACTCAAGTTTGCGCCATATATTCTCGAGTGACCTTGAGCAGGTCGCCATTCCACTAGGAAGGAGAGCGTGCTTCACTACGTTTATCAAGTTACAAATTCCCTTCCAGGACCCACATTTTCGTTTTTATACTAGTAAAGGGACTAGGCACTAGCACCATTATTTTAAAACTTTCCCCTGCAAGCACCAATGAATGATCTACGAGAAGATGTGGCAAACATTATCAAAAGTTGCTTAACCTGACTGATTGATTTTTCTGATTTAAAAATCAATAACCATGAGCTACGCATTTATTTCAGAAAATAAACAATCCAATAACCAATCATTTGCAAATTAAACTATTGTCAGAAGATTTTAGTTCAGTTATTATTTCCTTATTTAATGTTCACATTTTTTTTAACAAAATAAAATTTTATTAATAAAATATAAAACACTAGAGCATGCCAGCAGCGGGGCCTGGGGTCCAAACTACCAGTGGCAGGACTCCAGAGACAGGAACCTTCTCACAACTCATGCAGTGTCCAAGAGTGCTGCCTTCTACAGAATGAGGACCAAATACATCTAGTCCTCCACCCAGCCTCCTAGTGATAGCCTCTCTAGATGACGGTAGAGGCTCTTCGCTATAAGACCGTTGACGGTGACAACTATCGGCGCAATGATCTTTGACTCCAGACGCCACATAGCGGTAACCTCATGAGCAAGATCAAAGTATTTACTTAGTTTTTCTTTCTTTCTTCACTAGATTATCGTCATGAAGGCTACCGATGTTAATAAGTATTGTTCGTGGCACAGATCGATCTACTATCAAGATATTAGGCTTATTGGCTACGATAGTCCTGTCCGTAATAATTGATCGATCCAGCAGAGCGTAGCATGGCTGTCTTCGAGTTATGACATTTATTATTATGATTATATTGGAGAAAGGATTTACTTGTGTAAATAGTCTTCTGGCCACCCTCAAAAGCTGTTGGCATTTTTGCTTTAATGTGCTCTCGTATTCTAAAGAAATCGTTTTCTTCACTGTAGGCCATGCAAACCTAGAATAATGAACCATCACTTTAGAATGAATTAATTTTTGGGATGGGCCGAAATTCATTTTACTCTACTTTATTCGGTTTAACCGAATTCGGCAGCTTGAGCCGAACTTCGGCATTGGGCAGAAATTCGGTTTAAATGCCAACATTCGGTACGACAAAAAATTAAATACCTACTTGCATTACTTTGACTGCATTTAATAGAAATCATATCTTCATAACCGTAATGTGAAAATTGGCATCTTATACTCATGGTCATTTTTTAGTCAGGAATATGTAAATCTTAACGTGCAATGCGATAAAAAAAATGGGTCTTGACTGACTTCTTGCCTAATTTAATAGACTTCAAATTAAAACAAAAATAAAATAAACTTATTATTCCTCTAAGAAACATCACTAAATAGTGTAACTGCTCAATTATAATGTGTAACTTGAGTTAAAAAAAACACGTCTAAGGGACATCAGCAATTACAACTTTAATTTTGATTGAAATCACTTTTTACAAAATAAACATTATGAATTTAGAATTATGAAATGGTGATATTTTTTTCAATCAAGTCTAAAAATCGACTCTTTTGTCAACCTACCCATACTTAAAATTTACGGCGTTATCAAGTCACGACGAGTCGCTCTTAAGTGTGGCGAAATCAAACCGAAGTTCGTATTTGGTTCAAACCACATTCGGCCCATCCCTAATTAATTTATGATATTAATATAACTTTTAAAGCCCGGCAACACACTTGTAAATTGCTCGCGTAAGCTTTTAGCAGCTGGAAAGGTAGAGGCTTACGTGAGTAAAACTTACAGGTGTAATGTTGGACTTAAATTAAAGTATTGGAAGGGATATTCAAGCGTTTATGTTTACATAAATTTTGGTCCATGTTCATCGCCCTTTTGAGCGGAAACCATCCTATTTTCTAGGATAAAAAAATAACCCATATTCAATTATTCATTTACGTTACCTATCAAAATATACGCATCCCAGTGCCTACTTTAGTGTGTTACCAATATATTCGCTAGGTGTCACTGATCACAATTCAAGACAATATTATACACTCACGAAATACCTGTGGGAACTTATTAGTTAAATTCTGCTTTTTAACAAATAAGTAGAATAGATAGAAGAATTATTCTTCCATGGTTTATACTAACAAAAAGCATTCGTGTGCCAGCATTGCGACGTGTTCTTCGAGTATCTTCGGTGCGACCACACAGATTATCACTGAAAACGGATTATCGCAAACCGGGAAGACCACTAAACGCTTCTTGCTGTCTTTTGTTAAAAACTGAAAATTTTTCAACCAAAATTATATTCAACTTTCCTCTATAATCAACATGCGGTAGTCCCAGTTTTTGTGAGTGACCCGCCCGACCATAGTACATAGTTGTATATGTTGAATTTAGTTTAGTTTAGTTGTATATGAGTATTGCTAACAAGTAACATATGCTGATGTCGCTAATGGCCATAGATATCGATACCGCTTTCCATGAGGTGGACCATCAGTGCAGTCGGTATATAATAATCGGCAGATAAACACACACAATGTATATCCCCAAATTACGCTTGTGTTATGAGTAATATACAAGGGACTACTCTGGGCCCGGTACCCAGACCATGGTAAATAACAGAAACCTCCTTTCCGAAATTTACCATGTCAGGAATCAAACCCGGAGCCTCTGCGTTCCATCGAGTCTCTGACTTCGGCCGGCTAAGACGTAGCCCGCTTAACCACAGAGACCGTCGATAAAATAATGTTGGGGCTCGATGTTTGGCTTTATCCGTGCAGGAACGGAGAAAGAATACAATTTTCCTACGGCCGGGCGGCTTGTCGTAAGAGGCGATAAAACAACCCACAGCCAGGTGGTAGGGCACTTGCCCGATTGGATGGCTATCACCCCTGGTCTAAAGTATGTCGCCATAACAACTTTGAGTTGTGTTCCGGCATTAGTGACCATGTTCCAGTCTCTCTTAAGAGAGCAGCAGCGCATTGATGTTGCATATATCCATAGGCGACGGTAACCGCTTTCCTTCAAGTGAGCCGTATGCCTGTCTGCTGCTCTTCTGAAATAAAAAAGCACCTCATCTAATACATATAATATGTGGCCTCCTATAACAAAAAGGATCAGTATCGTTGTTCTAAATCCTACATAACTAGATGGCGCCATTAGTCATTCTCCTGTCGCTTTTTAACTTTAATAAATTAATAATATGTTTTAAATACTAATATACCGAATTATAACAACTAAAAAATAAAGAGTTACCTCATCGCACAATAGTCCTACACTGGCCGGGGCTTGTCCTTGGGTGCAATATTATATGACGTAGACAGGGACAATCGCCGGTCAGTGTCACGCCACATTTACATTAAATTTGTCAAGGAGCCTCTACGTGCTGGCCTTTCTATGGCCCCACGCAAACTCTCCAAAAGTCCGGACCATTTTTATGGTCCGTGGTCTTGGAAGACATACAATAATTAACTCGATTAATAGTGATATTTAATAATATAGATTTATGTGAGCACAGTTTCTCCAGGAAGCCATTACTGATGTCCACGTTTAATAGTGATGTGCATTATAACACAAATATTGAATTGGTTCAGTTTCGAACAACAACTAAGTACAAGTGGAATAATATTTTTTTAAACATTTTGCTTACTTACAGGGGTTATAATCGCCTGTAAATCCGATCCAAAATTACTAACAAGATCTGTCTGCTCGATGTGAGTTCGCAGCGCATCAGTTAATTTTTGAGTCATCTGCATCAAAATACATCAGTCATAGTATTCATTAGAATTTATTTAATTTAATTATATAACAAGCAGCATATTCAAATCGGATTTCCGCCTGGAAAATTCCTTAAAAATATACCACAATACTACAATATATGTATACATAGTAATGTTATATTTCCTTAAGTTTTCGCGACTTGTACACATAATAAAACTACGTTTAAACGGTTTTAAGCGCGGTAATTTATTTGATTTTGAAACGTCGGATAAACCAAAATCAAATAAATTACCGCGCTTAAAACAGTTTAAACGTAGTTTTATTACATAGTAATGTTATTCGGTCCAACTGTATTTTTATGTCCAATCCCAGTCAGTGGCTCTGACACTTGTCGGCCGCTATCTCTATAAGACCGTGAGCACAAGGCCTAAGCAACTATCCCTATATTATTAATTTTATTTTGAAAAAATATCCTTGAGACAAACTGATATTAAGGCCTATCTAAAGACAATTGATAAATTGTTTATAACCGACTTCAAAAAGGAGGAGGTTTTCAGCTTGATTGGTATTTTTCTTTTCTTATTTTAACTATACCATTATATGCATATGTATATATGCACAGACAGATAAGTAATTTATCTCACACAAATCTTAAGTTTCCTAGGCAAAGCTGATGTGCCGACTGCTTCGATGTAAGCTTCCATGCGGTCCGAATTCACGATAATCTGGAACGCAACTTCAGCATCGCATTCTTCAATTAGCTAAAATAAATGATTAATTAGTGTCTTAAAATGGTGTGATTAAATCGGGCCTTTTCATTTATTTTATTGTAAAAGCCAATTGAACCTGAGTATATTTTTTGTTATAAAAGGTATTTTAAATTATTATTTTATTTAACACTTTCAGTTTTAGTTACATTAGGACCTTTAAAATTCAAAATCTTAAAGTTTTAAAACAAATTAATAGTTTAAAATACCGTTTGCAGCAAAAAATATAATTGGAGCAAAAATCGCTTACAATGAAATGGCGGTAGGTAAAGGCTCGATGCGACATCCTCGGAAGTTAAGTAGGTTAAGCCTTTACCAGCCCCGTTTACGTGTACGCAGGAGGCCTGGATTCGCTTCCTGGTATGGTAAATTTTGTAACCTTTTCAGTTATTTATTATAGTCTGCAGGAACGGCTTTATAACCAGGTTAGGCACCGGGCGAAAATCAGACTGAGCCAACAATAAAATTTAAAATCTATCACTATGTTTGTGGTCGTACTCCCCCAAAACGGATTTTGTATATTTGGAAGGTATGAAAATATATCGTAAAGTATTTTTCACTCTCCTATGGTGTTTTTTTTATGGTAGAACAACTTTTGCCATGTTAGCTAGTAAGTTATACTAAGTTTAGGGCTTTACAATCACCGTCATTTTCTGATTGTTAAGTTGGTAAACTTTTTAATGGTAACGTCTGTAGAAAACGGCAGATTATGCATAATATGTGTTTGTAGGTAGATACCTATATGGCAATTCGCTTACACCTAGGCCCTAGCGCCCGGGAGCTGCGTACTCCTTGCACCCCTTGGTAATGACGGCCGTGATGACCTACGAGCCTCGGCCCGAGAGTGGTTCGCTGTATATTGGTCAAAAATACATTACATAAGCGCAACTTATTTAGTTTGGGAATATGTTGTTAATGTCCTTATGGCTTTGTGTGTTGTCTACTGATTCCACTGGTCAACGTAAATTACACCAATGGCCCCTTAGAAATGTTATCGGAATTAATACAGTACAGGACAAACGACATCGACACGAGAAATGCTTACGATTCAAGAATTTCCTCAAAAGTCACATGAAAATGGTTAACTTAGCCCACAGGAGTGAGAATCCTTTAACAAAATATCAGAAGCGTTGAAGAGAAGTAAATAAAAAAGCTAGACGCCAGTTGAGGCGAGAAAAAGTCTTTCCTCCTATTATCATAATTTACAAGTTTACGACTGTAACTCCGGCAGCCCTTGCATAGTATGGCTACTACACCCGTGGGGTAATGCGACCAAATATTATATAACTAATAATTTAAATAAGCTAGACACTCAATTATCGGTAAGTACTTAAGATTAAGGAACTATTATTTGAGCCTGAGGGTGGCGTCTAAAAAGAATCTTGCATACGTAAATGTTGAGTCTGATCTGCAACTGTGCACAGGAATCGTCTGTTAGGTTCATAACTAAATCCAAGATTTTTCCTGGATCGCTATGCTGTATACTCTTTCTCCTTCCATGCTTTTTATTAGCAGCCATATTCAAGTAGATCACTTTTATATTTTTTTAGGATATTTACACCTTAAAACAAATTGGTGCTATAAAATAAAAGTATTCAAAACTTGTAACTCTCTATATATAGTGTATCATCTATGCTTGTAACATCTATCAATTTTGAAACATATGAAAACCGTTCCTAACAATGTACTCTTTAGTCCTTAAATGATAAAGGAAACTTAAAAAAGGTTTTATAATATATTTTCGTACTTCAATTCCATAAACTTAATTATTATCTGAGATTCGTATAATATCGAGTATTTTTGAATTTTGAAACAGTCCTCATCTTAACAATCCATAAAACTTTTATAAATTGTGTATCCGAACTGAACTATAACTTTTTTAAATTTAATCTCCTGTTCTATTATTATTCTGTGGACTTCATCAGTGCTTGCGTTTACAGAATACAATTATTTTAGTAAATTGATAAAGGTTGTAATGATATAATTTGTAATAATCGATTACAAATGCTACAACGCACTATAATTATGACTTTCCATCAGGGTATATAGGATTTACACAAATTATTCATGAAAGTTATTAATTATTATTTTAGTCATTTTAAATGCAATCGGTAATCCATCAAATATGTTTTGAAGTAAACATATTTGATACACAACTTCAAAAAATTAATACAAATCGCTCTTCGGGAGCAAACACCGATGAGCAGTAATTGATTAGAATCCTTATACTCAATTAATTATATCCACGCCGGCGACCACCGACCACACCTATGCCCCACACTACGTAGAAACAGCTGATGGGTGATGAGTTAAAAAAATAATTGGGCACCGTTTTCTTAAATAATAGTGAAAAATTATATTTAAAATGGCAGAAATACAAACACTTATAGAAATGGGCTTTTCCAAGGAACGAGCGTGAGTATTTTAATTTTCTTCTCGGCTTCAAATGTTAGAGGTTATGAATACGTTACTTTAGATCACACAATAATTAATCTAGTTTTAATTTAATAAATACAGCACTCTTAATTCATTTGAACCCGTCTTTTTATTTAAATCCTACTAGGTCTTTAACACAGATACATTTGCGTAAACTTCTAAATCCCTAAAATTCCTCTCAAAATTTCCAGAATATGAAATATTCTACGTTCAAATCCTCTACGATTTATATACAAGGCCCTAAAGAGAGGCAAGGCAACATCCAAACAAACCCGTATTCATATTTGTAGTATGGGATATTGTTATAGATGGTATCACTGAAATTCAATGTACATATATAATACTCAATATTTTAACTCTACAAAGCTGCAGAATGTAAAGTATTGATAAAAACGTTAAAATGCGTGCTGAATACATATTAAAATTGATTACATCACATGCAGGACTGTCAAATACAACATAACTGATAAGGGATATGATTTACATCTACTGGTGTATTTTTATGTTATTTACATTTACAACCATGCAATCAATGGGTTGATAGATTCAGAACTACTATATGTTGTCGTCAGGGTAGTTTAATGGCTAGTGTACATGTCCCAAACTCAAAGGACACTGGTTCGATCCTGGCTAGAATGCATGCATCACTTAGTCAGTTTTCTGATCTAATGTGCATATTGTTACAATTATCACGTGCTAATAATGGTGAAGGAAAACATCTTTATGCAACCTCCACATTGAGATAACCAATGTGTCAAACCTGTTAAGCCACAATGGACAAGCATGGCACATATACTGTCCATTCCCCTATAGAGGGAGGCCCGAGCCCAGCATTGGGACATTTATCGGCTGATGTATTTTATATATATGTTGTGTGCCCAGTACTCAGCAACCAGAGACAACTATTAATATACACAGCATTCCAAAGCAGCTAGCTTTTACATCTAACACTATTTGAATCTAACACCATCTAATATGCTCAGATGCTCCATCACTCATTAACGACCTGGTATTAGGTTCAGGTTCAAACTTGAAATGACTGCATTGTAATGCATATATATAATATATTTTAAAACCAGAGATCTTTTTCTTTCATACAAATACTAAATAAACAGAGTGAGACAACAACAATAAATTGTTTTGTTTTTAAATTAGAACATGAATTTTTGCCAAGCCGGAGAGAATCGTGAACATAGTGACAGCTGACCTATGAAAACATGAAATTGAGATAAATCAGAATATCTCGATTAACGGGCTGATTATTGTTGTAAGGCATTTGGATAATTGAAAATCCAGATTAAAGAATTTTCAAAGAAAAATGGTTTTTGCACATATTATTAATTCTAGAAAAAAAAACTTGCTTCGTCAACAAACACTTTTATTTTAAAAATACTTATCAACCAGAATCTTTATGATGATATTAATGATTAGACATACATTTTCTTATGTACAAGTGTATCTACATATTTTATTAAATTACTAAATAATTGTAATTTTCACATGAAATGACTGCCAATCTAGATAATTGTGAATCTATGTAACTGGCCTAAATTTTATTTTCAGTGAAAAAGCTTTAGCTGTTACAAACTACAAGGGAGTAGAACCAGCAATGGAATGGCTACTTGCACACTCTGAAGACTCTGTAATGGACGTGGGACAAACCATAGCCTCATCCACTCCGTTAAGCACAAACGAAACAGAACCCCCACCACCGGAGGGTGCAGAATCATCCAGTACAGATACCCCAGAAGCTAAATCGTTCAAATGTGATGAATGTGGCAAACTGGTCAAGAATCAAGATGAAATGGAGTACCATGCCGCAAAGACTAAACATAGTAGTTTTTCTGAGTCTACAGAAGAAAAGAAACCATTGACAGAAGAAGAAAAAAAAATGCAATTGGCATTATTGGAAGAGAAGATGAAACAAAAACGAAAAGAGAGAGAGGAGAGAGAAAAGGTAGGTTCTTAACTTAGAATGAATTGTTTAATACGAGAATTCCACATGAGTATTTACTTATATTTGTTATATTAGACATACTTTTTTATATTTTGACATTTCACTGTATTTTATGACTTATTACATATTATATAATTTATTTTCTTGTAATTGTTTGAGCCAAACAAGTAAAAAATCCAAAAGAAATTATCCATGCAAATTAGCTGCGGCCAGGTGGCCTATCGTAAGAGGCGACAAAACAACCCACAGCCAGGTGCTAGGGCATTTGCTTGACTGGATGGCTACCACCCCTGGTCTAGGGTATGTCGCTATAACAACCTTGTCATGTTCCAACATTAGTGACCAGGTTTCAGTCTCCCTTAAGAGAGCAGCAGCGCATTTGTAACACCTTTTGTGTTGCAAATGTCCATAAACAATGGTAACCGCTTTTCCTCAAGTGGCCCATCTGCCTGTCTGCTGAACTCAAACAAAGTTAAATCCATGATATTTTAGTGGAAACTTGTTTGTATTAATTTTTGTATTTAGGAATATTGTTACTATATAATATTTATTGTATGTTTCCCAAATAAATTGAATATAAAATAAATACATGCTTTTTGGCTATGTACCAGCAGCCCAATTCTGATATTACTATCTCGTCAAAATCGTCGGACCCTATCATCTCAATCATACATAGGTTTGCCTGATATCAGTAGTCTGTTAATTCCAATGGCATGCCAGTTGTACTCCTCTATCTATAAATATCTAAAAATAAAACTCACGAAATAAATGTTTAAAATGTAGGTAGCTATTCAATATTCATTTCTGCTAATGGTAAAATAATATTTTTTATATTATTATTCCGCCGCGACGATATCGAGAAGATATTGTAGATTTAGTAGTATATGAAATTTTGACACTATCACAATGACATCGTACTTTGAATATCTTCGCAATGGCAAGATATTGAGATAGCAGAATTGGATCCCTGATATAGAAGAATCATAAGTGTATTAATTGTCAAACTTTCAATACACGAAAGACATTGTATATATAATATACTAATCAGTATAAAGCAGTGTTTTTCAATCTTTTTGAATACGCGACCCCTTTACAGGTTGAAAAATTTTGGCGACCCTCTTGGGCCATAGACAGACATAAGTTAGAAATTTAAAAAACTAGGTTTGTGTTTTTCTCTAATTTGTTACTTATATTCATTATTAGGACTATACTCTTCAAAAAGCTGCTGAACTAAAAAAGTACCTAAGTACGAGGTATAAATTTAAATAGCCTTTGCCCTTTTGTCGGCGACCCCCCGAACGAGGCTCTGCGGCCCCTAGGAACGGTCGCGACCCACAGGTTGAAAAACACTGGTATAAAGTAATAATAGAATCCTGATGACCACTTTTCAGGCTGAAACCCTTGAGAGGGAGCGTCTGCGCATCAAATCGGGTAAAGATCTGCAGGATGCGCGACTCCGGATGCAGGAGCAGGAAATGCAAAAGCTGGTTGAGCAGAGGAGGCGGGACAAGATCGAGGACCTGCGGGCTAAGGAACGGGTCAAGGCGCAGATCGAGGCAGACCGGCAGGCGAGGAAGTAAGTCACACAAAATCCAAAGTAAAAAAACCTAGGCACAGGTGTAATGAATCTAAATGGGTGACTGATCATATTGACATATTAGGAACTGCTATGGTTAAGATTTTTTTAATGTAATGGGTTCAGAAAAAAGAAGTCCATTATTTAACATTAACTTTTTAAGTCTTTGTTGAACATTGTCATTGAAGAAAAAATTTACAATTACATTTGATATATAAGTATATAATGGACACAATTTCCTGACATCCCATTATTCTCCAACTTATCCTCAAAAGACTTCTATGTCGATTCTCTTTGTGTTCTCTTACAAAAAGCTCTTACTGTTTGTTTCACAATATATTGTTATAATCTGAAGGTTGGCCCAATCAGGCCAAACGCAGCCCGAGCCGACGCCAGTGGCGCCCCCGCCGGTGGTCAACCCGAACCCAGCCCCGAAGGCCAATTACGATCAGGCCAGGATCCAGCTCAGGCTGCCCGATGGCCAAGCTTTGGCCCACACCTTTGGGGCTAAGGAACAGCTCGCTGCTGTCAGGTAGGATTATCTTTGTGATTTGGGATCATCCATAAATTACTTCACTTTAAGGGGGAGGGGGTCGAAGAACTGTGACAATGGAGGGGAATTGATTTTCGTGAAGTCATATTTCAAAATTTAATTAAGTTTTAAAACACGTAATTTGAACTATTAACGAAAAAAAATCAAAATATTTCCAACTCTATCTGTAGGAGCTAGTGTTTAAAATCGGGATAGAATTAATTACGGAACTGCTGTTTGAATTTGATAATTTCTTGATGTAAAATTGCAAAATGTGACCAGCTACAATAAGAACGCGGCGGACGTCAAAAATAATTGAAAATCGTGTGACGTCATTTGTCATGGCCGTTTTTATATAAACTCCATTCAACTTTTGACAGTTCATACAAAGTCACATAACTTCGTAAGAGTGTAAATGAAAATATTCATTGTTAATAAGCAATGTACAACTTGTAGTTTGTTGTTGACATCTTTTTTAAGCAATTTTTTTTTGCATCTGTAGATCCTGCTCTTCTATAACCGTTATTACATAAATAGTTTTATATTTGAAAGTAGTTTCTAAATATTTTCATGTAATATAGAGGACATAAGAATGGTACTTTGATTATTTTCGCAATCTATTGAAATAGCAGAATTGAATCCCTGTAAACCTATTTTGTTTAACACCCCATTCCATATTGTAATTTGATAATGAACACCAAAAAATATGTGAAATGGCGGGTAAATTTAAAGAATTTTTTAACGTAGACCGCGAGAGGCTTTTAACGACCACGTTTCACGATCGCGATTTTTCGCGTACCTTTTTGCTTGCGGACGTTACTTATGATAGTAACTCTAGTGGAACGACTAAATACACAAGTCATTGGTTGATTTGAAAATCGCGCCTTTTTCAATGTCAATCGATAGAGAGAATTATTGCTCTGTCGTCAACGCCCACTTCGACCCACCTCTTGGCAAGGGTCAAGGGTGGTTGTGAGCGCTGTATGATCGAAAATTACAGTACACTTTATTTATTTATTTATGGAAAACTTCAGCTAAATACATGTGATTCGATATCTAAAATTAATACAAGAAAGCCAATGACAGGTTTTCGCGGATAATATATAGCTTAAAAGTAACATGCAAATATAAAAAAAAGCACAGAGATGTCTAATCACTGTTGAAAAATTCGAGGCTTAGACACCGCTTGGCTCCAGAAATACTGATTCCAACTGGGTCGATATCATCTTATTTACTTACATTATTTAAATAATTACTTGCTCGCACTATAAATGAGTTGTCTATAATTAGTAAAACTTAAAGGTACATTTATGGGTTGATTAAATCGTATAGATTTCGATGGAATATTAAAGTGGACCTTAGGAGATCTGGACAATCAATATCAGAGGTGATAATTTTTTTGAAGTAGTAAAAAGTCAGCAATATCTCGTCGCTCTTTCAGTGGCAAGAGGTGAAACTTTTTGCAAAGATCAAAATACATATCACCAGAGTAAACGTATATTATATGTTTCGTTATATTTTTTTCTGTATGTGCTGATAAAAAAAATCTCGATCATCATCATTATATCGTTTACTTGATATGATATAGCTGTGAGACGTGTTTTTCTGCACTATAAATTTGAAGTATCGATTGTATGATTGTTTTTGTGTAGACTGTACCTCCAAATGCACGCGCAGGAGTTCGCCCAACAAGAGAACTTCAAGCTGATGACGACGTATCCAAAGAAAATATTCACAAGCGAAGATTATGACAAACCACTCGACACATTAGGTGATTATTTTCAAGTAGAACTTGTTTATGTAATTTGTTTAAGTTTTCTACTGCTTCTCCTGTCATTATCCTTTCTTTTACTTAATATTTTCGGGAATAGTATACATAATAAACAACGTTTTAACGGTTTCAAGCGCGGTAATTTATTTTAAAAAAATCCGACCTTTCGGCCACTTTTCAGTGGCCACTGAACGTACTTGCTTTTACTGTTTGAAATCAAATTTTGTGTCAAAAGCCATTGGACCTCTGGGTCCCAGTGAGCTAGGCCGGCAAAGGCTTGGCCAGCTTGACCAAGTACGGCTTCAATATTTCAAAATCAGCTCATATATTTAAAAAGAAATGATTAATTATTATTTTCTTATTCTTTCTTTTCATTCTGTATACAAACCATAAGCTTTCATCAAACTGAAGTGAACTCTGCGCGGGATGCGGTTTAAACGGGTTTTCTTGCTCATTTAGCTTTTCAAACTTACACACCTTGAGTATCCATTGTTAGTGGTTCATCGTAAACATATTCCTTGATTCAGACGAAGTATTAATGTTGTCAGTCATATGAGATTTTATTTCCTTTAAATTTTTCGAAAAATAGTTTCATATTAAACTGAAGTTAAGATAAAATACCTCCTCGCGGTGTCCTGCTGGTGTCGTGCAAATCTTATATGCGCTTTGAGTGAAGTTAGTTCATTGAATTTGCGCAGTTCCAGTCAAACGGTGTTGTTTATTACACCTTACGGTGTGTTACGCAATAACGTATACCAACTTCAAGGACGCATTTAAATATTGCTTGCACTAGCGACAGTTCGCATCAATTTAAATAATCTATATATAGGACTATATAAAATCCGTTCTTATCTGACCTCGACTTGGCGAAAGGAAGGTCCATGCCAAATTTCAAGTCTATAGGTATTATAGTATAGTTCCTAAGATATTGTAATGAGTCACAATACATACATGCATTTTAGTTATATACTCGTATGTTATAGATTTAGTTGTCACAATATGGGACGGCCCCTTACGTGGGTCCATGGTTGGTAATGCCAACAGGTAGAGACTCCTCTACTTTAATGTAAATATTAAATTAATCTTATTGGAGCTAGAAATTACAGGCCCTCGTCCCACGCTGAGGCCTCGGTTTGATCAGACTTTATTCTAATTCCCATGTTTTTTAGGTCTGGTGCCATCAGCCGTGATAATAGTGTCGAGGGGCCAATAATACATAAAGTGATATCTGGTATTATTCCGAATTTTGTACCTTGGTGTAGGAGCGATCTGTAATATATCTAATAATTCTCATTGGATGACCTGGAAATAAAGTTCTGTGTCGTGAATGTTTTGACTTTTATTTATGATTATCTATTTAAGACGGTATATGTATAGAAGTAACACCGTCACCGTACACTCTGTCAAACTGGGCCCCTAGTCAAATATAACCATACCAATGCTAGTTAAGATCAATTCGACTGACAGATGGTCAAATATTTGTAGTCTCTAAAATTCACATCAAATCGGTTCCGGTTCGATCCTAAATGAATGTAGTTCTGCTAAGGTAGAAACTAGGTTTTATTTTACGCAGAAAATAAAAAGCTACCAAATTTATTACGTGTTTTTTTTACTTTATAGATTTAATTTTTACAAACAAATCATAAGTACAGACTGCCGATTGCACAGTCCAGTGAAATGCCAAAGCGCCAGTGTCTTTTCTCAATGATAACAAGATTGATTCAATATAAAGCCGATATGGTTTACAGACTTGCGGGCGTGTCTAGATAAGGCACGACCGTACTTATGTTTCCCGGTTCTCTCTTGCATACAAAATGCATGCATCGGAGCAGCTCACTCTATAAAGTACTATATCAGGTATGTTGACAGGAGCGAATACTTTATCAAATTAATCAGGAAAGTTTGACTTTTTATTTCGATAGAAGAAATAAAATATTTAAAAAAATTAAGTATATGACTTAAACAATTGAAGACGTGAGTGGATGAAGGTGATATGTCGCATATTCGGTTTTTTGCTTTTTTTGGCGTAGATGAATATTATAAGTCGATAAAGCCAGCCGAACGGCTGAAACAGAGCCGTGGCCGCGGCGGCCACATCGGCTGCCGCGGGGAGCGGCGAGAAGTGACGCCCGTGGTAAACGAAGCCACGGGCGGGCGGCAGCGGGCGTTGAGGTCTCGGGGACTAGACAGACCTCCGCCCACACCAATGCCGCGAGAGGCAGCCGCGCGTCCCTCTTAGGGCCGGGGTGGTGAGAACTACCACACACAGGAGAGCGCCCCCTGTCTACGGGGGCGGCCAACCGCCACCGGGTCGCGGGGTATGCTTGCGCGATGTACCGTGACCGGGCACTCAGGCGGATGAAGGCTCCCATGGGGTTTTAGTGGGTATACCCGGCGCCGGTCGTATTGATTAATCGGCGTCGGGGGAGCCCCACACACAGTTCCCCAAGTAAAAAAAAAAAATCACCTTCATCCACTCATGTCTTCAATTTATTCAGTTTATATTAAAGTTTGTCTAATAAGTAATTAAACTGAACTACAAAATAATACGATTTTATGTATTTTGCAATAGAATTTTAGAAAACTGCGTTCCTGAAAAATTGCCAACTTTATTAGTGATGGGTTGATATTAACCGTGCGATATGTACATACAATCACAACGTAAGACAAATTGATAATTAACTATTACTTGCTAAATCTTTCAAGTACCAAATAAAAACCAATTTCGTAAAAAAACTGCAATTTATTCTTCAAATCTAAAATTAAGTACAAAACATGAACATTCAGTTACTCAATATACATAACCACAAATCTCACAATTTCATGAATGTAAAATAGAAATAACAAAAAAAATATTACTATAAAATTATCTATGCATATATCTAAAATTAAAAACTAACACTATATTATTATGCTTCATTTCATTAAGTATAAATCAGAGGTACATATAAATTTAACTAAATACTCAAACTGCACCTCTATATAATATTTTTCTAAGTACGAAGAATCACAATGACAGACGCACACTAAAAAAGTGCAATACTGATATTGTACGGATCTATTACTGTCTATCTCAAATATGACAGTATGTTTGACACATTTTTAGATCATTTAGACATTTTAGACGAGATTTAGATTTTACTGGCCAATTAGGACCTACTTATGCAAAACAGAACCAATCCACAAACATGCCAAAATTGAGTTAAGGACGCAGAAGGCTTTCAAAATGCACCTTCTATCGACTCAATAAGAATCATAACGACCTGACAACATTTACAGAATAAACATTTCTATCACAAAGTAGCTAACCCACAAAACACCAAGAGTATAATAAACTAACAAGATCCATGACCCATGGTAATCCAATTTGAAATTATTTACATTAAAATATAATATACAATAATCTAAATATTTTTTTTCCAAAATATAGACGTGTATTTGTATGCAAAATTTTAATAAAAACTTTTCCTCAAAACTTTCAGTATGTGGGTTGGTTCCATTTTGCATAAGTAGGTCCAATTATGAACTGCAGGATAAGCGTTAATTTAATTTTATATGGGGTCAGTATCAACAAAATTTAACTCTGATCTTTACAATTAAATTAAAAAGTAGACCAAATAAAAGGAAACTATATTACTAAGACGATCAGAGGACTAGGCTAGGTGGCGTTATGATCGCAAAATCTTGCATTTTTGCGTACTATTATGAGACTAGAGCGAAAACGCAATACTGGGTTCTCCCGTTGCATGCCAAACGATCTGCCCGGCCACGACCTACAACTCCATTAATTCTTTAAAACTAATTGTATAACTTACTTCTGTATTTATTTTAAAAAAGGCCTGAGAAAAATAAATATGAAGATGTTTATTACCAGAAGTGTTGTTGGGGAGTTGATTGCCGCTTCCTTTGCTCCAACAGCGATAAGGCATTGCGAAGCGGTGTCCATAAAGTAGAACGTAGATTTAAATCAGTGGTTCCCAAACTTATTGTGTATACCGTCCACTTTAAGAATAAATTATTTTTTAGCGCCCCCATTTTTTCACCTACTTAAAAAACACTATAACGTCAAATTAAATTAACTGATTATTGAAAGCTACATTAGCGGAGAAACATTCATTCTAAACGAGACTTTTACTATAGCCCGCAAGAGTTAACTTGAGACCTAAGCGCTGTAGGTAGTACACAACGGCGCTGAGATCTCAAGTTAACTCTTATGGGTTACACCTGCCAATGCCTATTTTTTTTCTGGGACTCTTAACGCCCCCTTTTAGGCCTACAGCGCCCACAAGGGGGCGTTATCACCCCCTTTGGGAGCCACTGATTTAAATGCTTCAACCAGTGATTTGTTTTTTGAATAAAACACTTGAATTTAACTTTATCACGATAATATGAGCGACAGCAAAGACAGCAACGAACCCAAATATATGCACCATGCCACGAGTGCGCTCGTCGCATCTTCCTTCACTAAGCCCAAAGTCGTGGCCGGGCCGTTGCGAGGATGTATAATTAATTTAGAACCCGAAGGTACATTAATAGCTATATCTGGAAGTGGTCCCGAATCCCACAACAGATCACTGTTTTGTCCTCAAGAAGCGGATATGCACAAAGCATTTACCTCAACAAAAACATTTTGCATGTTTAATAAATTAAAATGGAATTTAAAAAATAAGCCTATGCTAACGTCTTCTCTCTGCCCGAAAAAGAACACTTCAAAGTGAGTTTACTAGAAGGATATCTACTTTAGATCCTCCTAAAGCATTTTATCATACTTAGCAACAAACCTATGAACTAGAAAAAAGTATGTAATTCAGCTCTGACGCACGACTGGAGTTTACTCGTAAGTACGATTATCTTTGAATATGCACTGATGGAGATTATTTTAATCAAAACTGTATAATAAAAAACGTAACACTTGAGTTGATGCTTCTATTATTTCACTCCTCAAAATTTCTATATCGGATGCCTTATGAAAATCGATTCTTAAGGAGTAACCTCCAAAAATCCAGAAAATGGTTATAGCGTAAGCCACTGTATCAAATTAGTCAACCGATACAACTGTAACAGAATTCTTTGAGGTGGTTTCACATTGTATTCATATATAATACCTTTAGAAGTATTACAGTTAGATAATATTTTTTGATTACCAACAGAAACCGCTCTGACAACACCATCACAATCTGTAATAGTTAAGTCCTTTTTGAAACAAATTCTCAATTCGACTATGTATTGCTTACCTTTACTCTTCCTGCATTCAATGCCGGATTAACACCTAATTTACTAATTATTGCATTATGGAAATCTGTAATTTCATACTCTTTGTTGTCTGAAGGAGTGATGCCAGCTTCATTTAAGATGTTTGTCATTGTGTAGTCTTTGATGAATTCCAGACCTTTCGAGAAGTATTTGAATTCAGAATTTAATTGTTCTAGTTGGGCAGCGCAGGTTCCGTGCTTGCTCCATTCGTGTGCCCAAAAATTGTAGAGAGATGTTTCTGGAATGTTTTTAAATAAATCGAAATATTATTTGGAATTAACTTATTAATTAATTAAGTAATTAATAATTATTTATTTAATTAATAATTATTAATTAAATGGGAATTAATTAATTAGCTGCACTATCCTCATCACACAACTGAAACACTTCACATTGGTATAAGTATCCCCCAGGGGGTGCCGCCCTGGACTCCCCTCCGTCCAGGAAGCGGTACAAGGGGATGCGTCCCCGGGGCCCCGAGCGGCCACTGTCACATTCCCCCCTTCACTCCGTGACAGTGGTGTCCCACCTTTCCGCCTCCTCATCCTAAAAGCCTTCCCTTCCTTCCAAACTTCCTCCCAAAACACTCTTCCCTTCCGAAGTTAGGTGGCCTCCCCCGACTCCGACCGCTGACGCTGCTGTAAGCGCGAGGCGGCGGGGAAAAAGGGAGGAAAGAGAGGGAGGGGTGATGGCGCAGGAGCAATCCTCGCAGCCTCCCCTCCCCTATCGCGAACCCCCCCCCGCTGACGCTGCTGAGAGCGCGAAGCGGCGAGGGGGGGGAGGAAGGAGAGGGAGGGGTGATGGCGCAGGAGCAATCCTCGCAGCCTCCCCTCCCCCTATGCGAGCCCCCCCCCCGCTGACGCTGCTGAGAGCGCGAGGCGGCGAGGGGGGGAGGAGAAGGAGGGGTGAAGGCGCAGGAGCAATCCTCGCAGCCTCCCCCTCCCCCACCGAAGGAGGATAGCGCCCGTGACTCCTGGCAGCCACGGGCGGGCGCCGAGGTCTGGGGGATCAGAAAGACCTCCGCCCGCACTAATGCCGCGAGAGGGCGCGAGAGGCAGCCGCGCGTCCCTCTCAGGGCCGGGGAAACGTCACTCCCCGGCCCGCACACAGGAGAGGCCGCCTCTGTTTACGAGGCGGCCAGCCGCTGCCGGGGTTGCGGGTTAAGCTCGCGTATGTACCGTGACCCCGGCGCTAGGCGGAAGATGGCTCCCATGAGGTTTTAGTGGGTATACCGGCGCCGGTCGTATTGATTAATCGGCGTCGGGGAGCCCCACATACCGGCCGCGCATGATCCCCCGCGCGGCTGACGATGCGACAACGCATTTCCTCATGTAAAAATAATAAATAAAAAGTATTATAAGTAAGTGTATCTTTTGTATTTTTCTGCTTCTGTTTGTCTATGCTTTGGTGTGCCATAAATAGTTACCTAATATTTTCTTAAGTTTTCGCGACTTGTATACATAATAAAACTATGTTTGAACGGTTTTAAGGTTTTACCGCACTTAAAACTGTTAAAACATAGTTTTATTAAATAGTTACCTACCTACCTACCTATTATAATAAATTTAGCAACAAAAACATTGGATAATTAATTGTAAGGTACACTCCAACAAATACACAAAACCCCCAATAAATTATCACACACAACAATAAATAAAAATAATAATAGTGTGTAATTTTCAACATATCAACATATCTGGCACAACACTGATTTTTTTATATGACATTACTTTCTAAAATAATGAAATTTTAACACACATAATAATTAACATTAGTTACACTGTATTTTATTATAATTACTGGAGTTCAGCAGACAGGCAGACGGCCCACTTGATGGATAGCGGTTATCATGCCTATTGACATTTGCAATACCAAAGGTGCTATAAATTATGTGCTGCTGCTCTTTTAAGGTAGACTAGAACCTGGTCACTAATACCAGTACACAACTAAAGGTTGTTATGGTGGCATACTCTAGACCAGGGATGGTAGCCATCCAGTTGGGCAAATACCCTACCACCTGGCTGTGGTTGTTTTGTCGCCTCTTACGAGAGAGACTCGTATAGCTAGCCTAGGTATTAACAAACCTTTTTCGACATTGATCCACATATCCTCCAAAGTATTTTCAATTGGCCTGACTTGTTCTGGATCAAATAGCCAGGTTTTATTACAGAATGATGGCCCCATAGTCCCTAATTTTGTGGGCCATATACCATGGATAGACCAATGCTCCGGAGATGGCAAGTTACAGGAATGATTGGGCTTGTCATCACTCCATTCTTTGCAAACTGTTGGTGGCCAACTCTGGGTGAAGATGAGCAGGTCCCACTGGTTATCTGCTTCAGGATGTTTAGGCTGTGCATGGTTTATGCTGTAATTAATTAAAGTTACTGAGATTAGTTAAATATGCACTGACAATGAGTCTGGTCATTAAGTCCTCAATGGGCTATTGACTAATTTATGTTCACCATTTATATATTATAAATACAGTGAAACTTGGTAAGTGGATCTGGTAAGTGAGAAACCTCCATAACTGGAACTCATGCTGAGGTCCTAACACTTTGGCACTGAATTACCCGTTAGTGGGATGCAGCAAACCTCTATATCTGGGATTTGTTCTTTCGATTTATCATCATAGTTACCTCTATAACTGAGGCAGCAAGTGAATTTTATATGCTTAGACCTCTGTAACTGAGATAACATCTTTTTGTTTGTTTACTTACTCATTCTTATTCTACCCCCATATTAGACACTTAACTAAGTAAGTAATTTTGAGCCATTATGACCTCCATTTGTATTATTAATTTAAAATCATTAATAATGTTTATATAACACATTATTTTATTTAATAATCATTCCTCTCTAACTGAAATAACCTTTATTCTGACCTCTATTTATGGAACCCTGTGTAAATGAGACAGATATTTATTTATACCTGGATATCTGAGACAATGGGTAAGTGGAATACCTCCTTAAGTGAAATGACATTGCAGGTCCCTTGATATCTCACTTAACCAGGTTTCACTGTATCTCGTTATTTATTTTTTCATTCAAGCCAATTACACGAGTCAACATTACAGAATTTTATAAAAATCTACTTACTAATTTTATAGTAATGCATGCATTATAGAATTTATAGAATAACTAAAAAACAACCACTAAATATGTATATTAAATTATGGAAGTTCAGTACAATAACAACGAAGTTCTACTGCGTTTCAAGTAATTATTTAAATTAAAGGAAAGTGATACCATGAGACCCAACATACATAATACTTACCACGATAATATTAACAACAAATGCGGAAAATAATACACAAGCATCATAAAGAGTTGATAACGAATGGTTTGACTGGGTTTGTTATTTAAAAATGTACTATGTAAAATTAGATACCATATGTAACCATTTTATGTTAATTCTTTAACATTTAAGTTATACAAAGTTCATACAACATACAATTATTAAAAAATAGTGAACACGTAACACTAAATATTTTCAGATCAGCAATTTTGATTGTAGGTACACAGCAGTGATGCCATTAAACCCCATTTTTTTCAAAACCCCAAATATAAGCTTTATGAAAAAAAACCCCAAAATAGTTATTACTTATTTTATAGGAGAAATAAAAAAGCAAAACCACGGTCGTAGCGAAAATGTGAATAATGACGTCATCGTTTCCGCTCACGGAGCGCTTACAACGACGCGTGTCAATAGGTGCCACTTGAGTTTACGATTGTGACGCTAGCAAATAAGTGGAACGGGATAACCGCGGTTGTGAACGTGGTCGTTGAGAGTCTCTAACGGAAAGTAGCCTATAGGATACGACGTATACGAGTAGAGACGGCATAATAAATTAATAACGTAAATGAACGAACAAATGAATTTAATTATTAAAATGAACTATTGAATTGAAGTATGATTCACTAGTAGAATATAATCCTAAGATAAAGTAATAATACTGTATTATAACTTAGATATATTAATTGTAGTGATGAGAACTGTGTTTGTAGATGAATTATTGATACTTTAAAAATCTTCAAAATTTCTCTCAACAAAATTTGCCCCCGGAATCTCCCCCAACGTCGAAAAATTCCTGAATTTGCAGGAGACCCCCCCATCTGGCAGCACTGGGACACAGTGAAGTGTATTCACAATTAAATGCTAAGCTGGCTTAATCGACAGGAATAGCATCGATTATTCAAATTTCTAAAATAGTTCAGTCAAAAACTCGTGTCAGTTTATGCAATAATACTTACCAAATAGTGCTTGTAGTGATTCTTCGTCTATGTTTACGAGTGCTAACTTACCGTTCGTAAATATTGTGAGTATAGTAGATCTCATTTTGTATTCATATTATCTTATCGCGCGTTGCGAAAGGGGGCTGACGGAAAAAAATAAGACTAAAAGTTGTAACGACGCTTTTTGCTAAGTTGTAAGCCGAGCGGCATGCACGTGTTAATTAAGTTTATATTACATCATATTTATTAATAATATTTTTTTTTTTATTATAACTTAAAAAATAAATTGTTATTACAATTCCTTCGCTAATTGATCGTAAGGAACTTTGTTCCATCAGGGTGTCCCTTAACACCTCTCAAGTTTTTATTTTACTTGGAACTCTGTTGAATGGCACTAGCTGATTACCGAACAACAACTATTACTGAACAATCGTTCAAACCTCGTGTTATATTGCAGAAAATTAGGCTAACAACTATTTTCTGACATGTTAGTTAATAGACAGTACAGAAATAAGCTATAAACTAAATAGTCGTAATCGAACCAATTTACATGTGTTTATATATAGTACAACACATCACTAGGTAGATGTTAATCGCTGACAGCAACGGCAGACGGGTGATATCGCTGTATTTATATTAAAAATATATATTAGATTTTGTCCTATTTTATATTAGTATTTTTAAATTTATTTCATTAATAATGACTAATTATTTTTAAATACTAACCAACAAATTGATTTGTAATTTTATCAAGTTATGGATTACTATGTTTAGCTAACGACACCTATTGAAAATATAGACTCTGATTAGTTATTATGAACGCTAGATGGCATTTACAACTACAAGGATTACCCGTTTTCTGTCAAAAATTTTTCTTTTAAATAAATAGTATTATTATCTATTCAGATTTGTTCAATTTTTATTTTATTCAAACATGTCTATTGGTTACAAATCAAATAATTATATAAAGAATTGGATAAATCATGGAGTGGCTAGATAAGTGATATTTAAAAAATCAAAGTTGTTTAAAGTTCAAATTTTAGAAAAATGGCGAAAAATTAAATGCTTATACTTACATATTTAGTTACAAAACGATTTTAAACCTTTATTTACACTACACTGAATTAGGCACCTGATTCAGAGGGTAGGCGTTGCCCAATCAGAGATTCCTACTCTGTTTTTCTTATTACACCAACCTAACCTATAGAAAGGTCCAAAAATCAGTTAAGTATATACAGCTACTCATAGTCGCATAACTTCAACCTGTTGAATCTTCAGCACAAGCACAACCCTATTGGATAGTGAATAGCGGGCGCTGACCTAGCTTTTTTCGCGTAGCTTTCTCGGATAACCTCATTCCAACTTTTTCCCGCCTCTCGCTCTGCTGCGCTGGCTGAAAAAATGTATCGCGTGCGTCACGAAACCTCGGACGTATGACTTGAATCGTATGCGAACAAGATTGCATGCATCCATTGCAATATGGACATCACTTTTATGACCATACACAAGACATAAGAGGACACGTTTTGAGTTTTTGGCGGGAACTGCAGAGCGACGTTGTGCTGTTCAGAAATTTTCTAAAAACGTGTAAAATGAACGATAAATGATATTAGTAATATTTTAAATTAATGATTATGTGTTTTTGTAAAAAGTGGCCTTTCGAGTTGTCACAAGAACTCCATTGTTTGTCGTAAGTCAAAAATATACGATATGGACTAGCTGATACTGAAAGGTCATTATATCATATTAGACATTAGGACAGACGGATACTGTGCAGATAATTATTTCTAGCTGAAAATCTAACGCGGAAGGCTGTGACCATATAGTCTCAATGCAATTACGGCCATTATAAATTTAAAATAGTATATCCTTTACTGTACAGTAAAATAATGAATAATATATAATATACAAAAACAGTAGGTGCAAATGGCGGTCTTATCTCTTACAGGCAACCTTGGGATGGAGAGAGAAATATATGGCACAAAAGCTAGAGTAGGGTTTTATTGCACAATATTTTTGAAAATGTTACTTAATATATATTAATATATACGTCTATAAAAAGTAATACACAATAATTATAAAATACTCCATTAAATATTATGGGCAATCAGGAAGTTTTGCGAATTTTTTTTTTATAAGTGTACATTTTTTATTAAATCTTTTCGAAGCCTCTATACAAAGTTTCTAAGTTATGCAGAAGAGAATGCTTGTGCTCGGTTCTGCTTCGATGTTCCAATAAGAGGTCTTGTCACTGCATATTGAAATAATTATGATTAAGACACGATACAAGTGTATTTGATTTGTTACTAGATTTTTTCGATTTATTTTATAAATGTTTGTATTGTTACATACCGACAAAGAAATGCGCACACCTGGCTGACGTAAAACGCAGTTTATTACCTTTCCTGTATTCGGAGTGCTTTTGTTTACTTTGTGTTAAAATTTGCAATCAAGAAAAACATCCTATTGTTATCGTACTTGTTTTATGGCTGTCATTAGTGTCGAACTAATCCTTGTTTTTATTGCATTGCTTCAAAGCATGCCAGATGTGCAGATTAGCTCAGTGAACGCGGCCCTTTGTCGGTATTATACAGTTTTGTGCCTGTTTTATACGTGTTTATACAGTTCTAATAAACTCTATAGTAATTCCAACGGCATTTTAAATTCGAGTCCTGTGTAGCTCATAACAGTATTTATTATTACACTTATTATGGACTTTTTATTTATGATCATTAGTTTTCCTGTCTGTATTTATTTTATATATATCATCCCTAGGCATTATTGATTTCGTATCGATTTCTGGTTTTGTACTTCGCAACTATGTAATGATTCGCATGGACCTTCTGGTTCTGACCTAAGGGCTCAGCGGAAGATCAGCACTGGTTTATATCTTATACTTTTAAATATTTTACGAGTAAGTGCACCTAGTCTTTTCTTTGGGTTTTATTGATGTAGCTATATAGATCGAAATCTTTAATTTGACTTTTTCGCAAATTAAAAACACCCTTATCGCGCTTTAACTTCGTTATTTTCTACCCATTTCACAATTTAAAAACATACTTATTGCGCTTCAAATCCGTCTCTTTCTATCAATTTCATAAAAGTATGTAATTTTATGAGAAGTGCACGAGAAGCGCCAATAGTCTTTGACTTACAGACGGCTATGACGATCTCGTGTTTATATTTGACTATGGAACTCTAAAATCTGTGTTGCTTAAAAAAATACAATCTCTGCAACATTATGAAATCGTACAAAGAGAATATACTTGTTCGACTACTTTATTATACTTATGAACAAGTCATTAAAAATAAATAAATGACCAAAAGACATGTGGCGGAGCTCATGCGAGCTTTTTCAGGTATAATCCGATGTAGTAATAGAATTTTTTATAAGTTCGTAAATTTATCGACTGTGAAAAATTTGTAACGCTCATTGCTTTTCCATAGTTGATTTTAATACCCAGTCGACAGCCGCAATAATTACTTATTTTTATACTGCGTTCTAATTTCAAAAATTGTCATAGTGTAATCGAGTTAATTTTTTCAAGTATTTAATGTTGGAAATATCTTTCTGTTGTTTTATTAATTACAATGACAGGCAAAAGAAAGTAGTCCATACAGCCTTGTCAGAACTGTCTTATATATTTCATTGTTATGTTCGGATCTTCTCACTTTACTGTTATTTTGTAAAATTGTTACTTTTTAAGAAGATTCGATAGACTGTACTATAATTGTCTTACTTCCTCTTGTTACTTTCAGCAAGTGGTAGGTACTTGTAATGTTTATATTTCATCAGGGCTGAAATACTGCTTAAGACCACTTAAGCATATACCAATATGCTTTGCATACTGATTGTATTAAGATTTAAAAATGATGAGACGTAGGAGCCTGTTTTGAATTCAATAAGTATTTTGGGAGACAAAAGAACACATGGAAATTAGAGAATTTACCCTTAGCATTTATAGCCTAATACGCATAATGTTTCAATTAACATAATAATATGGAGAAGGATATCATAAGCAAACTGAGATTACCAAAGTATGCAACCCCGCAATCCCCTTTGGACAAGCAAAGTGACTAGGTCTTAAATTATGATATAGTGTAGGTAAACAGAGGTTAAGTACAATATTCTCTAGCAATAAACGGAAATGTAAATTCTGCTTGTCCTAATGTCATTTAAACTTTCTAATTGCGGCAGTTAGTGCCAAATCTACGCGTTATCGTTATTCAATATCCATGCCAATTTAGCGAATAAACAAAGGACATAACATTTGTAGGAACCTGAAAATCTTTGCATTTCATAGAAACAGGATACTTACATACAAAATTTACTTCCAGTGAAAGTAGAATGAGTCAATGGGCTACGTAACGACGACGGAACTCACAACACTAATTATCGTAAAAAAATAACATATTTTACCACCGGAAAAAAATGTTATTACTCATGGCCAGTTCTTATATCTTACTATTCATTTGACATTACTTGTATGGAGCTTATGTCAAATTCTAACTAATATTAGACGGTTCATTTATGTCTTTAAATTTAGATGCCATTCGTTTTTCCACTTGTCCGTTGAAGTTTCTTGTAAATGCATCTACCCAATTGGAGTGTTCTTTTTTAAAATTAAAAACGATATAGTGGTTTAAATAATAACACAACATGAGTGTGTACAATACATAGTAATACGGCGGCACATCGGCCGCTATCTTAGGGTCACAGGGACAGGTGGCGTCGAACCCGCGCCCGCGACATTGGCAAGGTGCCCTGCCTTTAATTTATCTCCTAATACATTAACCGGTGTGCGAATCAGAAAGAAATTCTTTAATATAATAACGCTTCAATTTGTTTTCATATATCTTTTAGTACTTTCACATAATACTATATGTGCCCGCGACTTAAATTTTTTCAAGAAACCGTAAAAGAGAGACTTACATTTATGGATAAAGCACACCAGTCAGGCTGGCATCACAGTTGTGCTGTCAGACTGTCTGCTGTACCCCAGCAATAAAAAAATGCTCATGCTAACTCCCTATTATAGCACATTGTGAAGTATGTCATATTTTATAAAATGTCAATTGAAAACTTAAATTTCTAAAATGATTTGCATATTATAAAATATTAATTAAACAAAATTTTTTTTATATTTTTTATTGCAGGAGATCAGCAGACAGGCAGACGGCCCACTTGATGGACAGCGGTTACCATCGCCTATGGACATTGCAAACAAAGATGCTACGAATGCGCTGCTGCTCTCTTTAGGAGCCTGGAACCTGTCACTAATGCCGGAACACAACTCAAGGTTGTTATGGCGACATACTCTAGACCAGGGGTGGTAGCCATCCAGTCGGGCAAATGCCCTACCACCTGGCTGTGGGTTGTTTTGTCGCCTCTTACGACAGGCCGCCAGGCCGCAGGAAATTGTATTCTTTCTCCGTTCCTGCACGGATAAAATACATCGAAAATAAACAATAAGTAAGTAGGTACTTAAACTATCTGGAATATTATTTTGGAGAATGTATGAGGACTGTCTTTAAATGTATTGATGTTTTTAAATTTTTCAACATATTGTTACAAGTTGCAGGACTCTAATTGAAATGCCTATAGAATTACTATAGCATTTATTAGAACTACAGGTACAAACACGTATAACACGGTACAAATATAATAACACGCGCAGAGTTCATCACTAAATAGATTATCGAATGTAGTACACAAGTCTTGCTTCGCTTGAGCTTATCGCTCGACTGCCGATCTCTCCATTGAGGTATTACTTTATACTACAGAAATACAATATGTCTCTCGGCCGTGTAGACTGGATTTCTTAGAATCACACCTGGTTAATGATTACCATAAAAGATTACAATACACAATGGGATGTTTTCTAGTTACAAATTTTAAACCCAAAGCAAACAAAAGAAATGAAGAAAGGTAATTGTCGGCTTTCAGATGGTAACAATACGAAGTGTGCAGACGTGATATGCTAGCTCTAGGTGAATATTTTCCAAAAATAGTTGTAAATAGTTTTATCTTAAATATTGGACAGACAAGGAGGTTTGCGAGGAACATTAAAATCAAACAGTTCTTATAGTTGAGGACTGTCTTTGTCATTGTGTTTGTAAAGAAATTTAATATCAAGCACAGATCTTTTTCTAAATTAGAGTATTTGCATCTGAAAAAAGTATTCATATAAAATTTACAGCTCATAGGCGCTCAGAAACAAAATTTTAACTGTCAAACAAATCTCTTTTGAATATTTTCAAATTTATTCTCATGAAGCGCATAATGGGGTGTCCATACCTGACAACAAGATTCAAGTTTCCTTCTAACTTAAGAGTTATATACTAACATTATTGTATAAAGTTTATAATTTCCCCCTTCTTCAAATAAAACCTAATGACTTAAGCGTAGCACTTATTATATTATGTGTTGATTGAAACGTAGTTCGCTAACAATCTGAATTCCAAGATCTCGCACATCATCCACTTGAGCTAATGTTGTTTTAAATAGTGCAACTATTCGACTGTTTTATTCGTTTCCTGGTAAATTGGATATAGTGATATTTATTTGTATTTAAGGACATATGATTATTAATAAATTTTGAATAATATACCATAATTCAAAAATTTGTAAGTCGTGCTGAAGTAGCCCTACGTCAGACGAAGTACGTATTGATTTTGTAATTTTAAGATCATCATCAAAGAGATAGATAGCCCGAGAGTGGCAAAATGAATCTGGTAAGTCATTTATAAATAAGCTAAAGAAGAGTAGCCCAAGTTCGGGTCCATCCACAAATGGAATTTTTGAAGAAATTCGCAAGAAACTCGATGCCACCCGTGATCAGAAGACTGGCTCATATTTCACCCAGCAAATACACACTGCCATACAGCGTGGCAATGCAGCCAGCCTTCTTGGCTCGTTTCCTTCTGGCAGAAATTTGTTATAAAATAATAATAATAATAATCGGCAGACAAACTGCTGTATATCCCCAAATTAAGCAAGTTACGCTTCTGTTATGGGTAATATATAACGAACTACTCTGGGGCCGATCCCAGACACCCAGACCATAGTAAATAACGGAGAAAATATGTTTCCAAAATTTACTACACCAAGAATCGAACCCGGAGCCTCTGGGTTGCAGTGAGGTAGGCCAGCAAAGGCTTAGCCTGCTCAACCACAGAGACCGTCAATAACAACATATTTATAACGTAGTTTAATTTGTAGTGTTTAAAAGAATATGGATTCAGGTTAACACTCCTTTTCGCCATTGTTGAAACTAATTATTTCCTAATAAATTCTTTCGTAAATCTAATTACGAAAACAATAAACCGATGTCTATAAACCGTTACAATTACTTATTCCTTACGAGTGCATTATCCGTTTTGCACAACAACAACACGTCCAGCAATAGCAGGCCATTGCTCTTGAACGCATTTACAATTAATGTATAATTGCAGCGAATGCGATCGCGCGTGCGTTTCCGGATGGACGTATAGTATTGCAAAAAAGTTTGCGCGCGCGCCGATCAGCGGCCGCGGCTCCGTGACGCGTTTTTCTCATTAATTAACGGAGTGAACGCGACCGGCACGCGACTGCGGCTGTTTTAAGGGGATTTTACACTATACCAGTGGCGGATTTGCTCTAACGCCCAGGAGGCCCAGTTTGGAGTGATCGTTTTGAGACCACTGGTACGCATGTCATCCTTCACAAAGCAAGCCAGAATTTTTTGGGTCTACCCCTTCGACCGGGACCTGACGGAGGCGTCATAGCTAGACATTTGTTCCCCACGTAACTAGCAGATTTCCGTAAAACGTGGCTCTGCCAACGTAAGCGCCACTCCTGCAGTTTGTGTGCTATGTTACGAATATGAATACTGCTGCGGATGCAGAAGTTCCTGATGTGATCCATCCGCGCGACTCCACATATCCACCAAAGTATGTTCATTTTTGTGACACGCAGCTCATGCACGTGTCGCTCAAGTAAAGGCCACGTTTCACTGCCATACAAAATGACAGGTCTAATGATGGATTTGTAGACCAGTCAATTTTAACTTAATCGGCTTTTAACTTAACTAACTTTCATTACTATTGGTCAAAATTTGACACAAACCCCATAAAAATAATATCCATTTTCTACCAATAGTAAAGTTAAAAAATAATTATTAAAATATAGAAACCTGGCAAAAATAGAACAGTGTACAATCTCTTTAACAAATAAAATATTGCTCCCATCACTCACATATAAAGAAAGCTAAATGAAAACTGTGGTATCTAGCTTAAGACCTAAAATACTGTGTTCCATGCATGGAGTACGTCCATGGTTCCAAGTTGTTTACTACTAATAATAATTAAGATGAGTAATAACCACAGTTTAATATGTGTAAAACAGTTGGTTACTACACTACATTTGATATTGCACGGAAGGTTGTCGCTTAATGTTATGTCCAAAAGTTGTAAGAAGATAATTGTACAACTTAGTCAATTTACACATCGCAGACAGAGAAGTGTAGTGTTGAATTAATCTAATCTTCTCTGGTTTTCTCAGCAATTTTTTTATCACCCTTAGTACAATAAGAACAAGTTTATTGTGTCTTAAATTATCGCTTTGAAAATCAGGATAGGTTACTAATCATTATTCCATCATTAATCACCTACCCTCACAACTTGAGGCCTGCACTTTTTGGCTCTAATTCTTCTATTAAGTGCTGAGAAATTACTTAAAGAAGATAGTTACTGTGCCTGAAGACGCCGTCTCAGTAGTTTGTATAGTCAATTCCGACGTGAATGTAGGAGTTCTTCATGGAATTCATGGGGAATTAAATCTATTTTAATTTGCACGTCGAACGCATCAGGGTCGTCTCTTTAAATAGCCCTCTATCAAGTTGTTATTAAAGGGTATTATATATGTATTATGCGTATATTAAGTGCCTACTTTAATAAAAGAGATTTGGCATTTGGTTGGTCTAGTGTATGATTTCTAAACTATGGTAAGAACTAATTAACTGTAAAAATTAATTTCAGCATTATTAGACTAACAATCATGCCTGCTGTTTATATTGTATACTCCAAGTTTGAGTTGTTCCAAGACAACTGACTACCGGTTCCTATGTCTTAGCGACCGTTCATTTACCTTACTGTCGGTAATGTCAAAATTCAACCAATGGCAAGGCAAATCAATGAATAGTTAAATAAAGGAACCGGCCATAAATCAACTTACGGCGTACTTACTACAGAAATCTCATGCAAAACTGTAAGCTCATAAACGCCAGTGAAACTTATAAGGATCCCAGCTTGCAGGCTATCGAACCGCATTCCCAGTGAGTCAGTTGCGTGGATCGTGACTCACTTCCGAGGCGAGATCCTGGTGACGTCACGGGGTGCTCGTTGCGCCCGCGCATCGCGACACACGACTATTTTAAAACTACATTCCTTATTTGAATGGAGATCTGTTATTGGCCGCGGCGAAAGGAGGAAAATTGCTGTATTTATTTTGTATTTGTGGTATTTTTTAATTACATGTGTACATATGCCAGTTGCTTTAACTATGAATTTCTATTCTATCATTGCAGTTTACAATGAAACGAACGAAACTTTATTCAGCATAACAAATACAGGGTAATAAAATTAACGGTTTTGAGCTCCGTATTTTATTTGATTGTTATTTTTATTCCGACGTTTCGGCCCCTTTTCAGTAACCGTGATCACGGAAGTCAAGTGTCATTGAGTAATGTTAAAGTTATTATGGAACCTACCGTCAACTTTGTTTATTTCAATTATTTAATTTTTGTTTCTGATTTTTATTTACTCTATGGATACCTAATCTAATTTACCATCGATTCGCAACATATTGCGGCTTAAAGAGAAGAAGCGGCCCAAGAAACTCCGCAGCAATATGCCTAGCTCTAATATATCTGTAAGTGGTTTGAGTTTGTACAATGCGTTTAAAAACGTATAAAATCAGGGCAGCTAATACGGACTAGAAGCTTCCGAAAATCCATTTTTTTTGTCTGTATGTCTGTTAGAGCATCACATGAAAACTACTTATATACGGATTAGTTTATATCCCGGGGCGTAACTTAGGATACTTTTTATCCCGATAAATGACGTCGGTTCCGTAAGATAAACAAAAATAGCAAAAAGATGGCGCTGCGATCGCATCTTTTTTGGAAACTAAACATATATAAATTGAAGAACTTGAACTGATTTATTTATTTAAAGAAAGTAATCTTATTTACTTATTTAGATGTACAAACAATTCAAGAATACTAATTAAGAATAATAAAAACGATAATGAAGAAGTTCTGAATTGGTTCTATCTCAGCAAAATGCCGGGTTGATCAATCAGCTGATCTTCCGCTACGGCCATTTTAGTGACATACAGAGGCAGATGTAATACCTAATAACAAAAGTGTAGACATACAGAGGCAAACATTTAGCAACAGATTAAAAAGCGTTACCACTACTCCTACTAAACAAAAAATCTACAATTTTTTTAATAATGTTATTTTTTAAATGATAATTTAGACTCACGTAGATATAACAATAGCTTTGTCTACAATCAACAAATCGTCACATTGTCAGTGCGTCATCAAATCTTAAAATGTAAAGGAACTATATTATTACCGTCCAGTTTACCTGAACTTCCTCGTTCCCTCCTCACCTTGTTAGTTGGAAGACATTTATTCATTTGAATATAAAATCAAAGACCAATACATAATGGTGTACAACAACAATGAACAATGAGGCCATGAGACATGTTTTTATTCTGTTTTTGGGATGTTTTCTAAAGTCAACGGAAAGTCAAGGTTCTAAGGTTATAATATCAGCCCATAAATGTCCCACTGCTGGGCTCGGGCCTCCCATTATAGGGTCCAAGGCTTTGACACATCGGTTATCTCGATGTGCAGGTTGCATCACAATGTTTTCCTTCACCGTTGTTAGCACTTGGTAATTGTAACAATATAAAAATTAGGTCAGAAAACTGCTTAAATGGTGCATGTGTTCTGGCCAGAATCGAACCCGCCTTTGAGTTTGGGGCGCTAGCCTACGCTACCACGACTTTTAAGGTAAGGTGGAAGTAATTCGGTTTTTAAAAACCGAGGTAAGTAGGCTAATGTTAGACGTATTCGCGTCTCAAGCGATGTGGGTTTGAATACGGGCCGGAAAGCATGCGACAGTTATTGTATTTGCCTATAGGCAAACTGGCAGGCGGGTCCGCCTGATTACAAGTGGCTACCGTCGCCCATGGACATCTGCAACACTAAGGGAGCCGACGCGTTTCCTACCTCGTTGAGACTTTAAATATATTTTTACGCCCTTTATGAAAAGCCCCATATTGAAGCGCTCTGGGAAAAACGCGGTAGGGGAGCTCTCTCCATAGCTTGCTCACGTACAGTGGATTACTTCCATGTGTCAAGGAAGTGTGGATGAACTCCCAGTCGCCGGCAAGCATTGCACTTAGAAATTTTTGAAGTGAAAAGTTGTTATGCGATAGTAAACCACTTCGTTACCCAGTTTTTGTAGTCGTTCGACTACAAAAACTGGGTTTATAATTGCGATGATAGTAGAGCCATGCTGGTGCCATTATCTCGATGTCAGATCTCAAGGCCGCTCGAAAGGTAAGATATCACGCTCTTAATATCGGGGAGAAGCAAATAGCCTTAAACCATGACCTTGAGCTATTCGTGTTACGCACTGTGAGTTATAGTTCGGAAAGAAAGAAAATGTATTTGTCAAAGGCGACACATTCAAAGTATGTTAGGATTATAGAGCATCATAACATTTTAAAATTTGTATGCCTTAATTGGACTAAAGAGGCTGACACTCAGTATATTGTGTCCTATAGTCCCATCCTTCTATGACATACTATCTAAAGGCTGGGAACACGTTAGCATCGTTCCTTGTGTTGCAAATGTCCATAGGCCACAGAGCACTTTCCATCATATGGGCTATCAGTTTGTGTTTATGATCCGATTTACGTGATTCTTTTTTTGTTCGACGCGGAATAGCTGCCATGTAGTCCCCTAAAAGTTTGACATAGTTTGGCCCAGTAGTTTTCATTTTATGAATATTTTTATGAAAAAAAAATCCTTTTCGTTCCATATGTACACCGATTACTCTGACATTTATGATTCGATTTACGTGATTCTTTGTTTGTTCGGCGCGGAATAACTGTCATGTAATCCCCTAAAAATTTTACATAGTTTGGCCCAGTAGTTTTCATTTTACGAACATTTTTTTGTTCTCGTTTCTTGGGACCTATATTTTTAAAAAAGCGCGGCACCATCCGTAGGTCCACCCATACATATCTAGACACTAAAAAGTAACAAATAAAAAATAAAAACATCGTTTAAAAAAAGCGATTTCATAAACTAAAAAATTAAAATGTATAAAATAACTTATTTCTAAAGCTATTATTATTAATATATATTATCTAAAACATCTTGAAGTCGGTGCAAAGTAAAACATAAAAATGACTATATTTTGCAATTTACTAAGCAACGACTTTAAGATGTTTTAGATAATATGTATTAATAATAATAGCTTTAGAAATAAGTTATTTTATACATTTTAGTTTTTGAAGTCTGTTTTTTAAACGAAGTTTTTATTTTTTCTTAATAGCGTCAATGTACAGATACGGCATTTTGAGAAGTTTATGACATTATAGATATTGCATAAGCTGCTGGAATCATTATCTTGATACCAACTCTTCGAGCTGCTCGATTGGTGTTATACCACGCTCTTAAAGAATATCGGCGTCAAACGGTTAACCTTAACGTAATCCCTAATCACTCCTCCTCCCTTATTTTTGTTGGTGTAAGGGTAAAATCTTCTCTTGCGATACCATTCTCAGGTCTGGGCAGAGATTTTACTGCGAGGGATGTGTGGGACTCTCTCTCTCTTGAACGGCCGTATGTAGAACGCGACCTCCGTGTTGAATGTGGCGGGCGGCGGGTATGTCGACCGTTAAACTCACTACCCACTAAAATTAAACCCTAGCTTATACGCTGTTACGGGAAGCCACAGGAACTATACCAACAGGTACTGCAACTGTGACGCTCCAGCGCTCGACAAACCAGGATATCCTGCGGAGAGGACTTTATTTGCCAGGTGGCATTTGCCCGACTGGCAAAATTTGACGATTTAGCTACCACCCCTGGTCTAAAGTATGTTGCCATAACAACTTTGAGTGGTTTCCATTAGTGACTAGATTCCAGTTTTCTTTAAAAGAGCAGCAGCGCATTTGTAGCACCTTTTGTGTGGCAAATGTCTATAGGCCATGATAACCAAGAGGGTCGTCTGCCTGTCTGTTGAACTCATGCAATAAGAGTTTACCCCGCGGCTAGGCCGCGGGTCAACTTCTAGTGCGTACTTCTTGTTTAAAGAGCTACATTTATCAATCCTCGGTTCATGCAAACTACACAAATGACAATAATGACAAAATGGACAAATCGGGAAAATGGGGCAAATCGGACAATTCTGACGACTCGGATAAATCGGACAACTCGGATAAATCTGACGACTCGGTGAAATATGCCAAAGATGACCAAAATGGACTATCACAAAAACCTATCCCACTTTTTGGGATAACCTTTACATAAATCTATCCCAAAATCTGTCCCATTATCCGGGATAAAAGGTATCCCTTGTTTACCCGCGTTTATTCCTTGTTTACCAACCAACATGTGTACCAAATTTCAACTAAATCGGTCCAGTAGTTTTTCCGTAAACGCATAACAAACAAAAGTATCCTATATTCATATATATATATAATATTGAGTTTCAGCCAAATCGGTCAAGTAGTTTTTCCGTGAAAACGGAACAGACTGACAGAGTTACATTCGCATTTATAATATTAATAGGGATTTAGATCGATGTGACGATTAAAAATCTACGATACATCTTTGAAAACGTGATGAAAACCTCGCCCGACAACCATAAAATATGTGAATAATCAAATCTGTTCCCGGTTCGGCCACAGCCAAAATTCTTCGGTCTAGTCTAAATGGATTATGTCGAGGTCTATTTCCGTCTGTAACCTAGGCATATCGTCCGTTGCTCCAGATCTAAGTCACACGCGCGGCTGTGACGTCACATGGCAAGTGCCTGTCATCAGCCACATTATCTAAGAGTGTTATATTATTGGTTAAATTTTTATACCACACTTCTGCATTTTTCGTTGCTTCTCATTGTATCATAGGGACTTCATACTCTTCATTACTTATGTAACACTGTTATTTATAGTTGGGCCGTTTTGAGAAACCCCATTTGAAGTTTCATGTTAATCTCTAACTTTAACTCACGAACTACTTTTGTAAGTGTCAACATAATTGATCTCATATGAATAACGTCATAATTAGCTTATTTGATTCGGAACCAAAGAAACATAAAATATATAGTGCACTCTAACATAAAATTTATAATTTAAATATATTAACAAAAATAACATATAAAACGAATTATAATAAAACTAAGTTTTAACGGTTTTAAGCGCGGTAATTTATTTTATTTAGGTTTATCCGACGTTTCGGCCGCTTTTCAGTGGCCGTGGTCACGGAAGACAAAGATGACATTTGTCAAACATGTATTGTCAAAGTTTTTATTCAACCTACCGCCAACTTGTTCATTTTAATTATTTAGTTTTAATTTTGTTTATGGATATTATTTACTCTATGGGAGCCTAATCTAATTTACCACCGCTTCACAACATGTTGTGGCTTGAAGAGAAGAAGCGGCGCAAGAAACTCTTCAGCAAACATGCCTAGTTCTAAATTTTTTTTATATAATAATAAAATGAGTAGAAGGAAAAAAATAAAAGAAATTATCAGTCAAGTTGGTTTGTTTCGTTGCACGCAGAAAGAGCTCACAGTGTCTTGAGGTCTGGCAGTTGGTAACGAAAATTATAAATTAATATATACTACAATATAAATATAACTAGACTTACAAAATAACAATCTATAAGTAAAAAATAAACTCCAAATCTCTGTCGGCGGGGAGCGTGCCCAAAATGCTGGTCGCATTTCCGCGTTGGATGGCAACGCTAATTCATCGCCCTAGATGCAAGTCAGCCTTTTGGTAACGCGAGATCTCATTGAGAGGTCTCGATAGAGGTGATGAGCCCCAGGCCCCCACAGTCCCAGGGTACTTCGACCCTGAAAGCCGATACGTACCCACTACCAATGGACATATTTGCGATATTTCAGGGTCTGGTGTGCAGCAGCAGCCCCGGCTATCACGGCTGTGTCTGACAGATGGGACGCCGCCAAAGTATCGACACAAGTTGCGCCCCATACTACGGGGCGTCCCATCTTCCATGGCACCAATGACATCCCATGTGGTCCCCTATTATCGTCGCGGCACAGCCCATTTGGTTCTAGAACAGCTGGTGCTGTGACACGAGACACGAGACCGACGGATAATGTCATTACCTGTATGTAGCATGCCGTGACATTCTGCCTGCGCGCGTATAGTGAATAAGAGATAATAAAACTTTAAAAAAAGCCTTACACAATCAACTAGTTTAGTTTTATTCACAATTTTGTCCCTTATGTAAAACTGCACTTTTGTCTCTACGCCCATTTGTTATGAAGTCCTCGATTTATACATACATACTATATGTTGTATGTATGTACTTATGGTTAGTTCAGCCTTCGCCAAATTGATCCAATTCGGTTGCTCCGTCTAATGTTAGCGTTCCAGAATCCTTGTAAACACTTAAACATTTATGAATACTTGACACTGGCTAGATCCAAAAATCATGAGAAGTCATAAAAATAATGGCTTTGAAAGCTAGGAATCCCATACTAAAACTGGCTATAACTGTACTATAGTTATTGTTGCTAGGAATCAATTAGCAGCAGCTTCTCAATCAAGCGTGCTATTATAATATCGCAAAATGTAAAGACAAATAATAACGTCATCTACTGAGAAATTTGCTGTCGTCATAGACCAAGTTCATTGCCCTAATATTTGTTTCTATGTCGTAGTCATTAATTAAATGAAATCCTGTAATTGTTTCTAGCTTCTATTTAATCGTATTCAAATAATTTGTACAGTAAGTAACACTTATGTAATGTAGTCGGCCATTTTAGGAAGTAAGCTACCAAAGACAATGCATGTGAAAGAGTTATCAAGTTTATGTTTTTGTTTATTACCTTCTCTAACAATAGAGCTTAAAGCTCTCAGGGTTACGAACGTTGTGATACCTCGCTCTTACAGAATATGGACATGAAACGGTTACCCTTGAGCTAATTCGTGTGTGAAAGAAAACAGACAACGATCTTACGTAAGTCTCTGTAGTATCACAACTTTGAACTATATCTAGTATATTTATTGTACTATTTTTTTACTGCAGGAGTTCAGCAGACAGGCAGACGGCCCACTTGATGGAAAGCGGTTACCATCGCCTTTGAACGTTTGCCACACCAAAGGCTTTGCTACAAACGCGCTGCTGCTCTCTTAAGGGAGACTGGAACTTGGTCACTAATGCCTGAACACAATTCAAGGATGTTATGACGGCATGTTCTATACCAGGGGTGGTAGCCATCCAGTCGGGCAAATACCCTACCACCTGGCTGTCGGTTGTTTTGTAGATATTATTTCCTACTAATTGTAAATATAACATTAATCATTTAATTGTATGATATTGTTACGACCGAGGTGCCGACAAAGGCAAATTGACACCTGCATTTTATTACCTTTTCGGCATTTTGACTTCATGTGTTTACTTTGTGTTAAAATTTGTGATTAGAAAAACAGCCCATTGTGTATTGTAATCTTTTATGGTAGTCATTAGCAGGGTGTGATTCTAAGAAATTCGGTCCACGCGGTCGGGCAGAATTATGGCATCTGTGCAGTATAAAGCAATGCCCAAATTGAGAGAGGTGCAGTCGAGCGATAACTACAAGCGGAGCAATACTTGTGTACATTCGGTAATCTATTTATTGACTGCCTTTGCGCGTGTTATAAATCGTGCATTACGTTTGGACTTGTCGTTCGGTTATATTTGTACCTGTGTTATACGTGTTTGTGTAGTTCTAATAAACTCTACAGTAATTCTAACGGCATTTGAATGAGAGTCCTGCAACTCGTAACAATATCCTCTCTCTGTACTTATATGTATCTATAATAATATTATAAAGTTATGGGCTATTGCTCTTCTTAGGGTACCGTAGCCATTTAAATAATCCTTATAAAATCTTTACGTCTCTCAGTCTTTGCACATGTCAGTCATTTGTTTCGAAACTACTGGGCATTTGTGGATAAAATTGTAAGAGGCTGATTTAAATATTCAAGTGAGATTTACTGCAGATATACGAAAGGACTTACAGCGCGAACTGTCATTTATATAGTACTAGCTTCTGCCCGCAACTTCGTCTCCGTGGAATTTTTTTCATAAAAAGTATCCTATGTTACTTCTAATACCTCTAAGAATATGTACAAAGTTTCATGATGATCGGTTGAGTAGTTTTCGCGTGAAAGCGTAACAAACAAACTTACATTCACTTTATAATATTAAAGAAGGGATATGTAATATGTATGTAGCTATTCTTCTTCCATATTCTTGAGGATATTTAAGTCAATAGGTGGCAAGATGTCAAGCTGCTAAACCTGTTATGAAAGAATATCGTAAGCGACACATATATACATTACACCAGAGCTATTTTATTTTATAATTTTCTTTTTTGGGGTTGTCTGGAAGAGATCGCTTTTTAGCGATAACACCGCCCCTTGTACGTAGTTAACTAGATATAAGTTTATCTGCAAATCAAATCAAAATAATTTATTGCATGAAAACATGGTTATACAACAGGTCTTGTTGTTATATACTGAGCACATGTTTTTTGCAGGTTGGTCATACAATTTTTTTTTAAATCGTAAATTACAAAGGTACATACTTATTGATTTTAATTATTATCACTAATATTTTAATCAAGTTCATGTTTGAATTGTGTACTATAAAGAGTTTATCTATTTATCTTTTTTTAAGTCGTGGTAGCCTAATGGTTAGCGCACGCGCCCTTAAGTCGAAGGGGGCGGGTTCGATCCTGACCGGAACGCATGGACCTCTTAGTCAGTTTTCTGATCTAATGTGCATATTGTTACAATTACCACGCGCTAACAACGGTGAAGGAAATTTATTTATTTGTTTATTTATTTACGGAAAACCTACAGCTAAAACATTTGGTTAGATATCTAAAATTAATACAAGAAAGCCAATGACAGGTTTTCACGGATAAGATATATCTTAAAGTAACATGCAAATATAAAAAAAAACATTAAAAAGGCACCGAAAAGTCTAATAATCACTGTTGAAAAATTTCAGGCTTAGACACCGCTTGGCTCCTGAAATACTGATTGAAAATGGGTCGATATCATCGTATTTAGTTACATTATTTAAATAGTTACTTGCTCGCACTAAAAATGAATTTTGACTTTGATTTTGAAAACATCGTGATGCAACCTGCACATCGAGATAACCGATGTGTCAAACCTGCCAAGCCGCCTTGGACAAGCGTGGCGGGCATACTGTCCGTTCCCCCTATAATGGGAGGCCCGAGCCCAGCAGTGGGACATTTATGGGCTGATATTATATTATATATATCTATCTTTTTTTAATACATAACTTATAATAGATCTCCGATTTTAAGTATGTTCATATTTTTGCCATAATAGCAAATATCGGCCTAAGGTCTTTGTATTAGTATTGAAATAGTTTTACCTGTATTGTACAATAAGAAAGTCAAATGTCTAATTTCTGCCGCTTACGATTATATGAACAGGCTCCATATCAGCTCTCAGTGGTAAAATACTGTTCACACTCTTGTAACTTACTAAGTGTAAAGTGAAAAATACTGAAAAAATTGTACAGCTCAACAATACTTTCAATTAAAATGTTGTTGGGTTCATTGAGTACTTTTTGAGATATGAAGTATCGCATTTGCGATGGTTGGTTTAATGGTTTTTTTGGTATTTTATTCAATTCAAACATCTGATCTACAGAACCCTTCACTGTGCATGGTCTTTTACCCACTTGTCTAGTTTATTTGTAATAAAAATTCTTTCAATTATAAAAGGCCCCTCTACACTCTCACGAGAACATCGCGAAGATGCGAAAAAAGGCTGAGTAACGAGATTGTAAAACGGGTTTCTGTGCCCTTTTCTCTATTTCAGAATGTTCTGGCGACATTCGCGTGAACTCCTCGCGAGAATGTGAAGGGCCTTTAAGACGACTTACAATGTTGCTTTGACCAGTACATAATGTAGCAGATTTCTTAATATAGAATCGAGTCGCATGGAGACTGTGGCGATCCTCTCCCGAAGTTTATGCGACATTTAAAGCGTGGGTGAATAAATGAAATAAAACTGCATTCAATATTGTAACAAAGAATTTACGTTTGTGGCAAAGTAATGGTTCTTCTTTTTTATTAATATTTATTTACAGAGTAATTATGATAGTGAAACTTCGTTCGCGTTGAAGCGGTGGCACCAAAAAAAACGATCGCAGCGCCATTTTTTCCGTTATTTATCCCAGTGAAACGATGTCATTTAAAAGTAGGTACCCTAAGTTCTGACCGAGGATACAAGCTATTTCTGTGGTGAGTTTCATTTAAGTCCGTGCTATAGTTTTCAGATAATGCTCTAATAGACAGACAAACAAAAATTCTACAAATTGTGTTTCCGAAAACTGCTGGTCCGAATTAACCTCCTAATATATTTCACATTTTTAAATATATTCTACATTATATTAGAGTTAGGTATGTTGCTGAAGAGTTTCTGGCGCCGCTTCTTCTCTCCAAGCCACAACATGTAGCGAAGCGGTGGTAGTTTAGATTAGGTTCCATAGAGTAAATAAAAACCATAAACAAAAATATTGTGGTTTTGGGATCTAATGGTCTAAATAAGCCCTTTTGATTTTTCTTTTTAAAATTCATTCTAGAAACTCCACTCCTCTACAGATTTATATTATAGTATTAAAGATTTTATTTATCTAGCAGGTGAAAGAAAGAAAGAGAATATTAAACATGTTGGTACATGTGGTAGGGCTTTTTCATAGAGGCACGCGGGGGCACGTAGGGCCCTTAAAGAAAATATCGAAAACTTGCCATAGATTTAAAAAATGAAAAAAACATCATATTTATTTATAGATTTTTTGGAGGTCTGCGTTTGGAAACAAAAAATTATAGACTTACAACTTTGGCGTGAAAGAGTAACAAACATACATCCATACATTCATTCTTACAAACTTTTGCGTTTATAATATTTATAGAAATATAGAGATTTAACTTGTAAAATAAACAGAAAGATCTCTATCTCAAAGAAATTTCAATAATTCTTCAGGTTTTTGATTGACGCCATAAGAGGACATTCTTGAGGCAGCTGAAAAATAAATTTGTTCAAAACATTATCTGTGTTGTATTTTTGTCAATGAATTTGACGATTCTTTCCGTCATTCTAATCAAGATAACATTTAAGGAGCATAGTCTCTGGTGTATTACAATACCTGCTATAAATGCAATGACGTCTCCAAGCTGATTTATGTACAACATGTTCCCCTCGAACATAATAATATTCATATTAGATATCCTGTGGGTTTGCCAATGAATTATATTGGTTCGCAGCTTTCCTAAATTTACATCTCGTCATTTTATATTATTATAGCGGCGCCTGCGACGTCGTCCGCGTGGAATTAGCTTTCAAAACGCCCCGCTTTTGAGACATGCTTCATTGCTGCTCCGCTCCAATAGGAGCGGAGCCGCAATGAAATTCAATTCAAAAGACCAATAGGTCTTAGCGTGATGATACATAGCCCATAGCCTTCCTCGATAAATATACTATCCAACACTGAAAGAATTTTTCAAATCGGACCCGCGGTTCCAGAGATTAGTGCGTTCAAACAAACAAACAAACCAACTCTTCAGCTTTATAATATTAGTATAGATAAATGTAGGTGCATAATTATTAACTTGTCGCTTGAAATGTATTTCTTTTATTTCTATGTTATTCGTATTATTTTTTTAATCAGGTGTGATATCACGTTCTCACAGATCATTAGCGCAATACTTTATAGACTTGAGCAAATCGTGTTTGCTGCGACGAGTGAGAGTTCCGATGGCACAATTCTTCTATCCCCTATTCCATTCATCTCATTCTTCTCTCTCTTATCTTTCACCGTCTCCCAATTATTTGTTATTGACGCAATATGTCTTTTCCTTTCACACTAAGTTTCAGTGGCGTTAGTTTGTCACACACATGTCGTGCCTTACCTGTCTGCACTTTATGTATATTTTATTGAAACATGTGTATAATTTTTTGTAAAGTGTGTTCGCATCTCTACTGCAAACAATATGCACATTGGTTCAGAAAAAATGCTCAGGTGGGGCAGCATTGAACTTTTTTTTATTGCAGGAGTTCAGCAGACAGGCAGACGCCCCACTTCATGGAAAGCGGTTACCATCACCTATGAACATTTGCAACACCAACACAAATGCGCTGCTGCTCCCTTAAGGGAGACTGGAACCTGGTCACTAATGCCCGAACACAACTCAAGGTTATTATATCGACATACTTTAGACCAGGGTTGGTAGCCATCCAGTGGGGCAAATACCCTACCACCTGACTGTGGGTTGTTTTGTCGCCTCTTACGACAGGCCGCCCGGTCACAGGACATTGTATTCTTTCTCCTTCCTGCACAGATAATAATTTCATTCGATACACGAGTGCATGAACCTTTAACATACCACAGCTTTTAAATACATAATAAGTTTGCCTAATTAAGCCTAAATGAGTTGTTGTAATAATACACATGAGGTTACCAACACAACCGTAAAGCGTGTCTCGGTTTAGTGGACCTCCGTCAGGCCTGTCCACGTGAAATGATCAGAGATTGGTGAACCCAGTGGCCTAAACAAGAACGAATTCATCTATTGTTGTTTCTTTGTGTATTTCACAATACACAATTGGTACTCAATGTGTGAGTGATAATCGCCCCGGATGAGGTAAAAGCATTAATTAGTTGTATGTTTTGGATGCGGTATTTATTCTTAGAACTATAGGAGACTGCTATACTTAAATTTTTTTGTAGCCATTACTTATACATATAAGTTTATAGTTAAATATATATTAGTAATGCAAGAACTGCGTGTCACGGAGATGAATATATTGCGATGCATGTGTGGAGCCACTCGAAAAGGCCGCGCCAGGAAATCCCGCACCCGCGGCAGTCTTCATATCTGTGACATAGCAGACTTACAGCAAGAGAGTCGCTAACATTGATCACGTTTCGCGGAGACAGTAGAAGGGGAAGTACAAAAGAAATACTGGCTTGACGTTTAGACTGGTAAACAAGTGCCTTTTGGACCAACTTTTTTCAGCAGTCTCCGAAAATTATAAATGAGGTGTCATTCGATTCGGAATGGCATCTAGATGATTTTTAAAAAAAAAATAAGTTCCGCTTGCAAAAATTGTAAAAGTTATTAACAATTAACTAAAAAAAGGGGGTTTAGTTTTTTGCAAATATCTCAAAAAGTAATAAAGATTATTCAAATTTGAAAAAACATTCAAAAGAGGAGGAAATTTCCTAAAAAAAGTCTTGACTCCCGAAACTGTAAGATCAATATTTATAATTTTCCCAGAGGGATGAAAATACGGCCGAAAACGGGTACTCTGGCTTACGCAAGCCACACCCACATCGGCCCTTTAATGAATAAATATTATTTAAACATACTAAATATGAAAATAAAAAATTGAAAAAATTCAGGCACTAACTGAATAGACGAATGAACAATAATCTGCTTGAAACATTTTTTTATAAAAAAATTTCATTTAGTTATTCAATAGTTATTTAATAAAAAAAATTGCTTGAACATGAACATTGTAAGTGTGATAATTGTTAAATTATAAATTTAAGATTTTTTCCTTTCTCGGAGCAATTCTTGAAAGGCTTTAAATAGAACCCCGTTGGAAAAATTTGAAAACGTTTATTATTCATTTTTTTATTAATAATTTTCGTTGTTTTAAACTTTTAATTTTGTAACAAGGAATGTTATAAGGAGGATCGTATGCGTACCAATGGTCTGAAAACGGAAGTAGAAAAAATAATATATATATGTCGCAGAACGGCCTCATTCTCACGACATCATCTTTAGTTATTGCAGGTTTAGTGGGCGTCATCAGGATAAAATGCGAGCATAAAACACAATAGCCATGATTTATACACTTTTAATTTAGATTTGATCAACATTATGACATAGTTTAGACCGAGCAGCGGGTTCAGGGCACCCGCTCATACTTCTAACTTAACACTTTCCTTAAAATACTCCGTGGTCCAACTCTACCTGTTGCACAACAAATGTGCCTCAAAACTCCTCGGTCTACCAAGTAGATACTACTCAAAGTATAGAGGGCGTCTGACTCCGCTCAGCTATATGCTCTGCTCTGATTGGTCGTTTATTAATTACAATATTCATAACTTTTATTAGTTAGAACGATCTTTAAGTTATAGAAACATTTAAGACATCAAATTAAATTAACAATTTAGAAGTAATTAAAATGTAAACAAATAATATGTGCGTTATATATCCAAACAATAATCATCCAATATAGCTCCTCCGACATATATATATATATATATATATATATATATATATATATATATATATATACATGTATGTGTGTGGGATGGAGTTCCAACATTAGTATAGTTTACCTTATTTAGGGGCTTAAAATAACCTTCACAAAAATATAATAAAAATATTGAACATTCTTATTTAAGTCATAGTTGCCAATATACCAATTGATTTGATTTGTTAATTAATAAACAACAAAGTAACACGCTTTAGCAGTGAAGTTCATATTGGACAGGTGTTTATTAAAATCTATACTCGTGTAATTCATACAAAAATACAGATCATAAAGGAAGTAATGTTCTTATAATTAGTTAGACCAGTGCCGTTTATTGGTTTATACTAAATACCTTTTCTATTTTTTCGAAGCGCTTGAGTGGTCATTTGTGCGAAGAAACGAATTTATATTTCCGGATTTAGAAATTTATTGCACTATTTATTTTTGAGCACCCACGATGTAGGAAGTGTTCGAGTACACTATGTAATGCGAAAGTTACTTTGAATACGAGTAATATATCGGACGTTTACCTCAAATTTTTTGTACTACTCGCATGTATCATAAATTTCCGACGACTGATAAAAAAGTAATGAACATAATATCAATTAAATAAACATATAGCATAAATTTTAAGAATCCAGTCAAATAAATCTTTATTTGTATAAAACGTAAACAAAATGACGAGAACATGTACTATTTACTAGCATACGAATTTTCCTTAATATAAGCATTTTTAATTATAGATTCTTTTACATTTGATCCAATTATTGTTATGTTAGTATTTTAACTACGATATAAGTTACTAACTTAAAGACTACAACTTCTGATGGACGTGGGTATTTTTCAGTGCATTTTGTCGCGGCTACTTTCTACTGCAGCTCTGTAAATACATAAAATCGTGAAAATGTTGATTTAAACTCATATCTTATACTAATATATAAAGCTGAAGAGTTGTTTGCTTGAACGCGCTAATCTCCGGAACTACTGGTCTGATTTGAAAATTCTTTCAGTGTTACATAACCCATTTATCAAGGAAGGCTATAGCATCACGCGAGGACCAATTGGAGCGGAGCACCAATGAGGAGTGTTTCAAAATCGGGGGGATTTTTTGACTATTCCACGTGGACGAAGTCGCGGGCAGAAGCTAATCATATATAATTGTATGATTGAGGTATAAGATGTCAATCTTCGCTAAACAAATTAGATTTAAAAAAGATTAGTACTATACCTTTAATGTATACAAGTGAAAAATAATTGACAACCAAAAAAGCGAGTTATGAAAACTAGTTAACGAATTTGTGTAAATGACCAGGTGTAAATACTCAATACACAGAAAAAATACAGCTGTGTCCCCATCTGCCTTATGAATTTAACTAAGGTTTCCTGTTCAGATTAATTATTTGAAAAGCGCTATACCATGCGATTATTTTAGTCACAAAAGTGGATTCCAATAGCCTGGAGACGAAAGAGAAAGAGGCAAAAGAAAAGGTGGTGAGATCTATTTGCGGACAGATGTAGACCATCTAACAGTAGCCTGGAATAAAACTGCGCGGAAGGTTTTTGAGGAGACCTATGCCATGGATACGACTACTGAATTCAATTAAATGCATAAGTTTTATTGTAAATAGTTGTTGGTAACGTATGAATAAAGATGTAAAAGTATAAAACTATTATTGTTTTCCGACTTTGAAGGCATAATATCAAGACGCAGTCGAGAATGTTAAAAACATGATGATTAACTAAAGTAGGTGTAAACATAATATTGATTGATATAAATTGTACTCGTTTGCAGTTATAAAACTGCAAAAAAATCAGGAATATTCAGAACTTTAAAATATTATACCGCTTTCAATTTCAAAAACAATCTTCCCAACATGCGACATTTAAATTAAAATGAATCATTGTCACCGGCCATCCATAAACAACGGTCAGTCTAAACAACGTCCTTGATTTCAAAACAAAGGCGAAACAGCCGCATCGTTTTTAATAAATTTGATTCATGCATCCTTACGACAAGTCGATGAACTTATCACTGCAAAATTGGCGAGCCAGACCGGAGCGTTGTGTCCGTCGCCTTCGTACCACGTCCACCTTCGATTTCACCACTGTTGATCACACAAAGTACATTGCCTGGCAACTACTCACCTAAGAACAATCTTCACATATAACCAGCAATGAATTGCATATAAGTGTTGAAACGATGTAACGAGTTCGGTGGTACGGAGATCGTCTCCGATACAAGGTCGCTCGACGCCTACTGCTATAAATACACACAGACATGCAAAAATGTGATATATAAACATTTATATGCCCTAATGTGCGTCTGTACGTCTTCATGTAAGTTTGTTGGAAGTGGATGCTGTGCCTGTACGTTGATGAGGCCGGCAGAGGTTTGAAAGAGTAACAGATCAATCTGTTCCGATTTGTAAAATTACTACCGTTCTCCCATTTTGTACCCCATCGGTAGTTTATCATTTTCCTGGACGGAACTTAACTTCATCGTTTTCAGATGAATACTAATTTATGCGATTCCTATATCAATATAGAATCGGCCATAAATTTATATATTATAAATAGCAAGCTATTTATTCACTTGCCCTACCATCTGTTGAGTTTTGACATTAGATCTATGGAGCTTACGTAAAATTTTAACCGATATCAAGGCAACCGAACAGTCGTTGAGATATAGAAACCGGCTCTTAGGTGTTCCTTACGGTTTGTTCGTAGGCAACATTTATCCCAGTTTAATTCACTTAAGACATAAACATTTGTCACTGTGTACGTCTTTAACTTTTATAGATAGATAGATAACTCTTTATTGTACACCAATACAAACATGAACTTAAGACTAAAATTATATCTAGTTATGTACAAAGGGCGGTCTTATCGCTAAAAAGCGATCACTTCCAGACAACCCCAAACCTTTATGTAAATTTTCTATTGATTATGTATCGGTCTTTAAAAAAAATGTCTAGTATAGTATAGTAGTAGTATAGACACTTACTTATTTATCTATTGTAATATATCTAATATATAAAATTCTCGTGTCACAGTTTTCGTTGCCATACTCCTCCGAAACGGCTTGACCGATTTTGATGAAATTTTTTATGCTTATCCGGTATCTATGAGAATCGGCCAACATCTATTTTTCATCCCCCTAAATGTTAGGGGTACTCCACCCCTAAATTTTTTTATTTATTTTTTAGACAAAATTTTTAATTTCTATTTTTTTATGATACAACATACAAAAATACATACAACCCTAGATTTTCAACCCTCTACGATCAACCCCTATTTTTTACCGGGCAGGACGACGTCTGCCGGGACAGCTAGTGTTAATATAAAATGCTTGTCATATATAATGTTAATAAATATATTTATTTAGAAAATTTCGTATATATTGATATATTATAAATGTGTCTGGTTTTACGTATGGACCTACTATGCCAAAACAGAACCAATTCACAAACATGCCAAAATTGGGTTAAGGGTGCAAAAGGTTTTCAAAATGCGCCTTCTATCGACTCAATAAGAATCATAACGATCTGATAACATTTACAGAATAAAACATTTCTATCACAAAGTAGCTAACCCACAAAACACCAAGAGTATAATAAACTAACAAGATCCATGTCCCATGGTAATTCAAAAACCTAAAAGGTTTACTTGAATATATAGGACAAAATATTAATAAAAACGGCTTTTTTCAAAACTGTCAGTGTGTGGTTGGTTCCATTTTGCATAAGTAGGTCCGTATTATGTATTGAATTTATAAATAATGTAAGTATGTATATTTAATTGTACTTTTCTATTTTCTTTCTGCTCCACCTACATCGCCGGATTAGTTAAGAATTTCTTTTAAACTAGGTTGCCTGGAAGAGAACGCATATAGATAAGGCCGCCATTTCTTTGTTCAAGAAGTATTGTAACAATGCATTTTTTTATTGATTATTTTGATGAGCAATAAAGTGGTATCTACTCTAATCTAGTCTATATAAAAGTACAAAGGTGAAAACTCTAGTCCATTTTGCGAGCAAGGATTCATATAGGTTAGGTAAGCCGACATATATTATCCCCGCTAATTGCTAATGCGCTGGAACCTTGTCAATTAACATTCACGTGACGTCATCCGCAACTCGATATGTACGCGTACTCGCCGGCCAGTGATGCTAACGGTACTGAGTGTTCGGCTACGGATACGCCACCAAAATGGCGGCCAAGCGCAATAGCAATTTGCGGGGATAATATATTCCATTCTGTGTTTCATTTTACACAAGATTTAATTATCATATAAACATGAATCACTAAATGTCATTGAAAATGGTCGTGTCTTTTCAGTTCCGTATCTTTCAGTCAAATTGATTCAAGGTTGAACCGTCTAATATCACCTTTAAATTGAATTATATTTTCATTACTATATTTATTATCATAAATTTATTTAATGTTGTCTCGGAAATTATCCCATTTTTCGAAGTAAAAGTACCCTATGTATGAATATGTATGGAAATAGATTTTTGTTTGTGGTTTGACATTCCTTCTCCGAATTTGATCCTAACAAGCTATATACTATGATTTGGTATAATAATACAGCAATGGTTTATTTTTTCAAAATCAGCCGATACGATTATTGGCAAGAGTAATTTCAAAAACTAATACCACAAATACCACATTAGATTTCGTCAAAGTCGGTCTCGAGACTCCTTTGTGTGTTCTTCGCTATTTTGCATAATTTATGAATCGGCCTGAAGAAACAGCAATTTTCACTCAAGTTTTAGCAATTATTTTGAAATTACAGAATTCAATTTTATTTACATACATACATACATAACTTCACGCCAGGTCCCTTGCGGGGTAGGCACGAACAACAGAGCGCCATACAGGCTTATTCTTACACACCTCACTTGCTTCTTTGACATTCATAGTTCTTGTCATGCACGCTCGCCTGTTCTTAAGGCTCCTGACATCACCTTCTGCTAGTATACGATCAATTTGATCATGGAAGGTGTGTCGTGGCCTTCCGCGACTTCTGCATCCATCCACTTTTGCATTGTATATCTGTTTAGTCATTCTTTCATCATACATTCGTTCCACATGCCCGAACCACCGGAGCATTCCTTTCCTTACCTTCACCCCGACACTCTTCAGACCAACTCTCTTTCTTACTTCGGTATTACGAACGCGGTCCGCGAGTGTCACTTCGCAGATTTTGCGCAGTGCTCGCATCTCGACCGCGTTTACTCTACTTTCATGCTCGCTGTTCCATACCCAACTCCCGCTTCCATACGTGAGCGTAGGTACCAGTTATTTACATGTATGAACAAATTCAAATTCAAAAGCTTTATTCAAAATAAGTTCCTCTGGAGAACTTTTGAAGATCATACATATAAGTCAAATTCTAATTTTACTTCCTTTCTATGTGCAATGTACACCACTTCGCAACGTGTTGTTGCTGTTAAGGAGAAGAAGCGGTAAAAATCTACACGTCTAGCTAAAAATTATTTTTCTTTATATTTCTTATTCTATATTATATATCTCAAGGTCTTTTTTATAAGTTTTATACAGAAGTATGTTACATAGATAAAATTTGAAAATAACATTAGTCTGGATTCCAGGCACAGAATGTAACAAAGCCTAGTTAGTACTAAGAAGCTCGATTCCTAACGCTCGGTGATTTGATTCAATATGACCTTATTTCTTTAATTGGTTGCTGTCTTTGTCTTGCACATAGTGTAGAAGTGAGATAGCATAATATTTTAGTTTGTTGGTAGGATAGCGGCCTTTGTATTAATTTATTGTTGTTACACTGATTTGCATATTTGGGGTCGGATTTGAATCACCAGACAATAGTTTTTAAACTCAACTAAGAATTGACATCTATAATATTATAATATCCTAAATAGTGTACATTTCGTTTAAAAAAACCGACTTCAAAAACTAAACAGTAAATAATAGCTTATTTCCACAGCTATTTTTAATTATAATATTCTATTTTTAATATAATGCTATCTAAAACATCTTAAAGTCGGTGTTTAGTATCTTTCAAAATATAGTAAATTATCTCGGAATTATGTAAAACGGCCAGATTTAGAAAAAAAAAACAATTCCAATGTGATTTTTTAGAGATCGATAGCAAATTTTATGTAATAATAAAATGTTGATACTTTTTATGCTGGGATTCCCGCGGGAATTTTTCCGGGAGCGTTTTGTAGTCGTTCGCGTTTTACTGTTCATTATACAGTTCGCGATTCAAGACCTGGTATGTTGGCGACACAACAACCTATTTTGTGAACTTTTCAACTACTCTCATGTTGTGTGCCCACAGCTGGGCAATGACAAAATCCCGAGATTTCCCACTGGTTAAGTTTCTTATGACATACTAGCTGATGCCCACGACGTCGCTCGCGTGTTGCTTTTCTAACTATCCCACGGGAACTCTTTAATTTTCAGAATCAAAGTATCCTATATGTTGAACAGGGATATAAGCTATCACCATACAAAATTTCATTTTGATCGGTCCAGTCGTTTCGGAGATTAGCCCATACAAACAGAGAAACAAAAAATTAAAAAAAAAACTAAATTACTTAGTTCTATTTCCTTCTTACATCTCCTTACTCGGTTTTTAGCATTTATTTTCATTGTACAGAAATTCGAAAAGTGTTTTTCTTTATTTTTTAAGTAAATCTTTTTTTCTAATCTTGATTTGAAACTGGATGAATAGGAAAAAGCGACACTAAAGAGATAAACACACAAATCTATAGGCCTAAGCTTGCGAGAGAATGAGTACGAGTTTTACGTTATGCAGCACAGATTACAGAGTCAATAAGACCTTCTATCTATACTTATAATAAAATTGTAGAGATCGAATTTCTGTACAATTAAAAAAAAATGCTAAAAACCGAATCAGGGGGATGTAAGAATCAATAGAACTAATTTAGAGTTTTTAGAATTTTTGTTTCTCTGTTTATACCGGCTAATCTCCGAAACGACTGGACCGATTTACATGAAATTTTGTATGGTGATAGCTTATATCCCTGGTCAACATATAGGAATAATTAAATAGTTCCCGTGGGATAGTTGAAAAGCTTTAATTACTTAAACAGCTTATAACAGATTAAAAGTAATTTCTCTGCAACGTAACATAATAGAAGTGGATAATTTGACAGGGTGTGGTGTCAGTGAGAGAGTTTTATCTTATATATATTATATATAAAGCAGATAAGTTCGTTTCTTTGTTTGTTTGCTTGAACGCGCTAATCTCAGGAACTACTGGTCTGATTTGAATTTTTTTTCAGTGTTGGATAGCCCATTTATTGAGGAAGGTTACAGGCTATAAATCATTACACTAAGAGCAATAGGAGCGGAGCACCAATGAAGAATGTTTCAAAATCGCGGGTGTTTTTACCTTCCTTTCCACGCGAACAATGTCGCGGGCAGAAGCTAATCTTATATATAAAAAGGAATCGCAAAATTTGTTGGTAAGCGCATAACTTTTTTTTTAATAGCTGGAGTACAGCAAGCAGGCTGACGGCCCACCTGGTGGAAAGCAGTTACCGTTGCCTATGGACGTTTGCAACATCAGAGATGTCACCAACGCGCTGCCGGCCTCGAAGAAATTTTATGACACCCTTTTTGAAAAACTCCATATCGTAGCGCTGTGGGAAAACCTCGGCCGGGAGCTCATTCCAAATACCCACGGTACGTAAGAGAAACGTTCTACAGAACCGTTGCGTACATGAGCGAAGTGGGGCACACCAGCGTTGAAGGGCTTGATACTAGAGCAGCAACCGTCGACAACGACTTGAATGCTGCGCCCATCAAGAAAGCTGGATAGCCAAGTGCAATGAGATTATTATAAGTAAGGCCCAATATGTTTAGACATTTAGGGTCTTACTTATAATAATCTCGTTAAGAAAGTATTAGCCATCTCTTAAATAAAAGACTCTTAAGCCCCTTATCAATGGCTTTTTCAAATAAAAATTGCCATCTTGCCTCTTCGCAGTCACTTAACTGCCTCACGATGTTGGTTATTTTTGACAGTTATTTATGAGTTACTTTACCACCAACTGTTATCCTTGAGAGGAGTTTATGGTTTATGGTAATCAGTTGCAGAGCAGTTACTTAAAATTTAACCAGTGAAAAATTGAAAGTGATACATAGGAAGTTTATTTTGAGTTATAATATGTCGACGGATGTACGCTAAAGGAATTATATTTATATTAATTATCGTTAGAGAAGAATTATCTGTAGAGTACATTCTCTGAAGTTTTTATTTTAATCCGTGCAGGAACGGAGAAAGAATACCATTTCATGCGACCGGGCGGCGTATATAGAAAAGCTCATTCAGTACGTCTCCTCCGCCTGAGATGAACTGAAGCAGCATTTCCAAACTCTTTTAATGAAAAAACACGCGTAAGTGCTGCTCCAATAGTAGGCCGTCTGCCTGTCCGCTGAGCTCGTGCAATAAAAAATGAAAAATGTTTCACTTCTACTGCGTCTGAACTGCTAACTCACAGGCATAATTTTTATAAAAAAATTTTTTTACTGTTTACCTAATTTTACGAAAAACGTCATCAGTGAGTCAGTCAAGTCATTCCAGGGGCGTCAGACCATGTTTCAAACCGCACAGACGCAGGTAACATTCAGTATTAGCGATAATATCTAGGCGCTACCTGATGTATACGGTCGTCCGTTCACCCGTGACCTTGGTCAAGCGGCAGGCCACCTTGTACAATTACCTATATCAAACAACATAAGCCAGATAACGTCTAACCACACAATGGTACGAAATTTCATTGTGGAAATTCGTCCCGTTCAGTTGTAAAGCCTAGAAATTTTATGTATGACTAGCTATGCTCGCGACTTTGTACGCGTAGAAGTTTTTTCGCGGAGTTGTAAAAAAAAAGAAAAAGTAGTCTAACATCAGTTATAGCTAGTGAAAGTCCCGTCATCGGTGAAGATGTTTCAGAGATTAGCCGGAACATCCAGACAGACAGACCAAAAATCATACTTTTCGGCATCCCCTAGTCCGAATAATTCCCTCAAGAGTTTTTTCACGTTATTATTTTGACATTAGTCACAGACTTCAATTTTATTTATCTGTACTGTAGGTGCGGGCGCGATGCGATGGCCGGGAGAAGGCAAAGGGGCGTGGAAGAATAAGCAAGGACTTACCTCGCCACCAGTCCGCCGCCACACTGCACTCGTCCCCCGGGGTTCACACACACTAGGATTATGGTTTAATGTGCATTAAATTCAGTTACAACAGTTTATTTCTTTATTATGTTCCAACAATTTCTTGATACGTATTTATTGCGGTGACAGCACTGACAGTAACTGAACGTTTTTTTCTTTTGCGCATTCTTCATTTAAAAGTATATTCTATTCTTTATGGCTAGGATGGGGAGGAAGAATTTACAAGGTGTTCCTCGGCACAACCAGTATGTATAAACAAAACATGGTGAGTCTATGATCTGTTCAAGGTCATCAGTAGGAGTTAAATGTGGTAAGTGCAGTATAGGGATATTCGGTACTGTAAAGACGCCTATCTTCTGCAGTGAATAAGGTGGGTATCTATCTCATCTGTTTAGAAATGTGAGTTAGGGTTGACTTTTCATTTATCAGGTAAGAGTTATTAATAGCGGGTGGTTAAATTGTAAGGGCCGATGTTGAATGTGAACCACACCTAAACGCCAAGTTTTTTTCCGAATTTTATTTGACATTTCTCTATTTTAGACTTACTCAATTTGAACCATGGAGAGATACACAATCCAACAACGTGTTAAAGTTATCCAGACTTATTATGAAAATGGGCGTTCAAATCAAAATGCATATCGTGCACTTCGTGATTTTTTTGGTCAATTTGATCGTCCAAATGTGCGTACAATCGCAAAAATCGTGGAAAAATTCGAGCAAACCGGGTCTGTAGAAGATGTGAGAACACCAGTACATGCTCGTACAGCTCGTACTGCAGAAAATATTGCTGCTGTTCGCGATAGTGTGGCTGAAGAGCCGTCCACCTCAACTCGTCGTCGTGCCCAACAATTGCACCTCTCACGCTCGTCGTTGATGAACATTATGCATAAAGACTTGCATTTACACGCTTACAAGGTGCAATTGGCTCAAGAACTAAAGCCTCTTGACCATTCCAAACGTCGTGAATGGGCAGAATGGTGGCAAGAAATGGCAACAGTGGATGATCAATTTTCGAAGAAAATCATCTTCAGTGATGAGGCACATTTTCACCTCAGTGGATTCGTCAATAAACAGAATTGCCGCATTTGGGCGAATGAGAATCCAAGAGTGATTGTCGAAAAACCAATGCACCCACAAAGAGTGACTGTTTGGTGCGGTTTATGGGCTGGCGGCATCATCGGGCCGTATTTTTTCCAAACTGAGGCCGGTCAGGCAGTTACTGTGAATGGTGTTCGCTATCGTGAGATGATAACGAACTTTTTATGGCCCGAATTGGAAGATATGGATGTAAACGATATGTGGTTTCAGCAGGACGGTGCCACTTGCCACACAGCTAACGAAACAATGGCTCTTTTGCGCAACAAATTCAATGGCCGTGTTATCTCACGTAATGGCGATGTCAATTGGCCGCCAAGATCATGTGATTTGACACCGTTGGACTTTTTTCTTTGGGGTTATTTAAAAGAAAAGGTGTACGTCGATAAGCCAGCAACAATTCAAGAGCTAAAGGATGAGATAATTCGGCACATTAACGGCATAGAACCTCCATTATGCCTCAGGGTCATCGAAAATTTGGACCATCGGATGGAGGTGTGCCGCCGTGGTCGCGGCGCCCATTTGGCCGATATTTTATTCCATACATAATTGAGTAACACCAATATATCATAATAAAATAAAATTACAATAATTTCCTAAATAGTTTGTATTTTATTCAAAATCAACATCGGCCCTTGAAATTTAACCACCCGTTATAATGAAATATAATATGGCTAAATTAAAAATGTCAGTTGCACGAATAAAACAGTTGAATGGTTTCGCTTTTTGATTCATTCACATAATTTATAGATGATTATTAAAAATAGTCGACAGGCACACAGGTAAAAGTTCTAGACGATCATTTATAGGCATCGTATATATAAATAGTGGATTTCATTGACATCTTCGCGTTTATTTTCACAGGCAGAATGAGGTTTTATTTATTTGTATAAATTAGTAGATGTACCGCCTTATTTCTATGTACGTGATCCTTATTCCTAAATAATCGCACACTCACGACATTATCTAATGAACGTTGTACTGGTTGCTATTTATATTATTCAATGTACTCTTTGGTTGCTATATTATTTATTTGGTAAGAACCCTCCACCTCACCTCACCGTCACCTTTCAAATTCTAATATAACGAAGTTTGAACTATTAACGAAAATTTCAAAATATTTCCAACTCTATCTGTATGAGCATGGTGTTTAAAATTTAAATAATCAAAAAATAATTTAAATGAAAATAAAACTAATTACTGAATTGTACTGTTTTAATTTAATAATTTCTGTATTTAAAATTGCAAAAGATGTGATGTCACACTAGGGAGGAGTCTCACGAATGTGACCAGCTGTGACAGGAGGGGTCAAACGTCATGAAACTCATGTGACACGTACTTTGTGGATCGCGCCCTATCTTTGGATTGCCAGTCAGAGATGGACGACAGCTATTGTAAAAGCTAGCTAATTAGCGGTTGTTTACACAATACTCATTTCGCCAGCTGGCTAATGCTTGTCGAATAAAACAGACAACTGACATGTTTACAGCTTAGGTCCGGTTCCTATAGCTTACCAACCGTTCATATGCCTATCGGTTAAAATTTGACATAAGCTTCAGCTAATGTCACAATTAAACGGATTTTGAGGGAAGTGCATGAATAGTAACATAGAAAAACCGGCGGCGCTTAGTCGCCAGCCGTTGGCTGTCGGTTGGCGAGTCATTCACCCAATAACCAAATAGCCATCAACTGCTTTTTAGCTGGCTAGTGGCAACTGAATTTAACCTTAGCCTTATGCAAAAATTTTGTAATTGCGTTTAATTAGGCATCGCTAGTATGTACCTATTAAACTGAAACATGGAAAGCATGATAATATTCTTAGCTAAATCTGTTTTATCTTTAATGCTCAAGGTGGCAGAGACAATACCTTGAAAACAATTTCTCTTGCGGAATAACCCGTATGAACCCACACCCAGTAAGTAATAAAGTTTAATGTTGTCTGTGTTGTCACCCAATGTGTTTGTCTACAGTAGTGACCTCTAACGGGCAAGGACGTTGAGGAAGGTCGGTCTCATTCACCCCACAGAGGGAGTCGCCCCTCGCTAGGGTGAAAAGGGGATTTTTCTATTATTTCTAACCTCGAGACGCCCTTAAGATAGGGTTGCCAATCTTCAAAATTTTATCTAACGTTATTTGATATCAAATCTTTACAGCAATCTTCATAATTGTGAAAATATTTATATTCTCTCGTTTCTTTCACTTTCTTCCAATTATTTGATGTCGACAGATTACGTCTTTTCCTTCCAAACTCCTCTGACATACGTCCTATGTCACACCACAAATCAACATATTATCCTCTGTCATTTTTCGTATATTTTACATAATTACGGCGACATTGGCAAAATCAATGCCAAAGGCGTTGGAGCCAAAACCAACAAAAGTCAAGTCAATTCACAGAATTTATCTTATAACAATAATTGCTGGTATGTCCTTGAAGACTACGAGACCTAAAAATGGCCCGGACTTTTGAAGGGCTTGACAGATACAGATCTACACCATATAAAACAACCAAGCAACCAAGTAAATTCCTCGGCCAGTGTAGGTCTATTAATTGTTGTTAACTAACTGCAGCGGCTTACCGACCCAAAATGAGTCTTGGTCTCCGAAACGAGAAAACTCCATTCCTTCCTGTTCAGCGCTGTCTCCTGCCAGTCATCGGCATGAAGCTCGCGCAGATCAACCTCCACTACGTCTATCCATCAATATGTGGGACTACCAACTGGTCGCCGTCCCGTTGGTCTGCCCAGACAGGCTCTTTTCACCACACGATCCTCCCCCATTCTGTGTAGGTGGCCAAGTCAGCGCAAGCGATGTGCCTTGCTCTCACCTATAATATTGGGTACATCCACCAGTTCATCGATTTCGGCATTTTTCGGATCCGCCAGTTACCTTCGCTTCCCCCTGTAAGACCCAGGATCTTTCTTAGGACTTTTCTTTCAGTCACTAACAGTTTGTTCTCCTTCTTCTGTGTTAGGGTCCAAGCCTCACATTTGTACATCAATATTGGAAGTATGACAGTTGTATATATACGTATGTTGGTCTTCCGACCGAGAAGCTTGGATACTAACACCATATGAAGTGCCGCGGTACATCATAGAGTATTGTAGATTCGACTGACTATATCTTTCTCGCGAGTGTTAGTGTCTGTTAAAGTACAGCCCAGTAGTATCTCCAACATGCAAGTCCTCTCTGGTCACACGGGTGTTCTTATAGCGATTATTTTTTATTTGATTGATTATAATTTAATTGTTCTTAGAAGACAAATTTACAAACTTCCAGAATTGTATTCAATATGATATTATTATCAACTACATAAACTTAAAAAAAAATCCGACATCAAGAATATGCACTGCTATTGTTACATAGTTGTTGCTGACATCAGCACTTTACTGCAATAATTGTTTTTTACGGTTTTTCAAGTTTACATCTGGCATCCATAAGAATTTCACCCAGTACATAGATATGCCAAGATCTTTTTAAGGCGCCATTTTGTATTGTTATCCAAGCGATACGCTGGCTATGAAATTCTTTTAAGATGAGATTTCGTTGAAATAATACTCCTACTTATAATAATTATTACTTTAATAATGTTTTATTTCTATATTTGTCTTTGATACGAAAGATTTAACATAAGTTCAGTTTTATTACTGTGTAATTTTATTACAATGCTTGACGGTCTTAGTTTCATGTGCAAATATTTTTTGATTGAATATAAAAATAGTATAAAGCTTTATATATAGTACCTACGTATTGTAAAGTTTTAAGCGAAACCTGGTATTAAAAAAGTTTGCTTCACGTCATGAAAAGGACGTAGAGACCATAGACTAACAATATACATACATAACTGGAGCTTTCATCGCGGCTTCGTGTGTAATATAGAATATATACATATATAATTGTATTTGAATTACAGAAGGTGTTTGCAAGTGCCTAATGATCAATGTATTTTTTTTGTAATTCCAACACCAGCCAAAAATAGAATTGAAATTTAATTTAAATTTGGCACATTCTAAACTTGTTTCGCGTCTGACAGTATTTAAATTTCTTTTAAATAAAGAAGTCAACAAGAAAATCTTTTTTTCCACAAACGTACAACCCGTGTTTTTTTATAATTACTAATATAAGCGTGTGTTTAATTTACATTTTTATTTATAGTTTGACGTGTTGTTTTGCAGTTGCCTCGAGTTTTGACTATGTAACTGCGGGATAACTTATAAAAATACAATATTTTTTATACATAACACATAACCAATTGTAATAGAATTGTTTAATCTCTTCAAAACGGGTTTTGTTTTACATTTTTTGAAGCAAAAATAATTACTACTGGCCTCTGGTTAGTTTTATACGAAATTGGCTCTCGTTATAAAACATATAACTTACCTACCTATATGATAACAGTATTAAGGCTAATACGACATGTATTAAAATAATTGGCTAAGTATAAGAGATACTACACATAGCGACTTACAAATATATGAGAATGAATGAATGAAAACACTTTATTGATCACCAAAACTAAAACAGGCAACCCCTTAAACTAAGGAAAATATTAAAACATGACAGTGGCGGTGTAGACAATACATAATTTAAAACATTCAAAACATGTTAAATGAATAAATAAAAGTCATTGCTTTTATTCGTTACTATATAAACACAGTATCATAATAGATACAGAATAAACAGCACGATTATATCTGAGAGGATAAAAAAATATAAACCATGATTTTAAAAGAGGATACTGAATTAGCTTTTCTTATGTGCTGTGGCAATGGGTTTCCTAAACGGACAGCCTGTGCTGTGAAGGAGTTATCAACAAAGGAAAAAGTGGTGTCCATTATTTCTGTGGTGGTGTCATTAAAGACAAACTATAACTTATATAATGTTAGGACAATATTTCGACACAGTCAATGTGTCTATGGGTATAATATGTGTATGTATCGATATATACGTATATGCGGGGTTTCTATATCTTACTATCTATTGTCCTATCTTGTCATTGGTAAAAAATTACATTATTTGTTTAGAGGATTTTTAAAAATTTAACCTTAAAATGTAATTAAGTGAGAAACACGTCATTAATGTGGTAAAATGACTTCATATGAATGTTATTTGTCGCTCTTTTAAAGATTTAAGAATTTCAACTTTGGTTATGATAGTATTCATGTAAAGGGAAAGTACATTAAATACGTTTCATTCCCGTAAATAGGGTAGTTTCTGTTAGATACGGATCCGAACTTTAGTAGTATATACAATCAACATTTGAATATATTAAAAGTACGTAGTATATATGCAGGGCTTTTTCGTGGGGGAATGTGGGCGTACGCAGTGCCCTTAAAGAAATTTCGAAAACAACGTCAAATTGCCATAAAAACTAAAATAAAATGTTGGTAACCTTTACAAAACAATGATTATTTTTAATAGGTTTTTTGGAGTGGAGCTACAAACAAACAAAAATATAGACTTACAATTTCGAGAATTAGCGTGCCCCCCTATAAATCATCTATTCATATTTCCGATCTCAACAAATTACAATTGTACTGTAATAATTTGTTATTAATACTAATTATAACATACAACGACTATCAATGACCAGATCCAGTATTACTTATACAGCCACGTCGAAGCCGGGAATCGGATTAGAAATCTTTAGATATGTTGTCAAGCAGTTATCACTAAACGAATGACTAATCGCCTACTAAACGTGAACAAAAGTCGCTTAGTGTATAACAGCACTTAGCCAAATATACAGGCGCGGCTAGACATACCTCCGCAGGTCAGCCGTCGACCTTCCAAGATAAGACACGTGAAGGTCCCGGCCTTAAGTCTAGGTACAATTTCATGTAGTTACGCAGAAAATATTCTCTCATAAAGTAATGAATAAAATATTACCAAGACGACTATTGAAGTGAAAGTCTACATCTATAACAATATAATTTAATATGTTGAACAATTTGTATTTATACACGGTCTGGTTTCAGGGACAACATAATTATACTAATAATAATCGGTGGACAAACACACACATTGAATATTCCCAAGCTAAGCAAATTACGCTTGTGTTATGTGTAATATTCAACGGACCTCTGGGGCCGATTTCAAACAGCCAGACTATAGTAAAACAGAAAGTTCCTAAATTTACTATGCTAAATCGAATCCGGAACGCAGAGGGCGTTCCAGCGAGGTCGGCCGGGTAAGACTTAGACCTATAGGTTCTCACTCACCTGCATATGCCGTCGAGATGGGAGCGCGAGTGTTCCGCGCGCGCTCATCTCTCTTCCCGTGGGGCGCGTTACAGACCGCTCCGCAGAATAGACCTGGAAGACGCCGGGGGAGAAGCTTCTGCGGCATTGGAAGAGGCCTAGTGAGGGAGGCTAACGCCTGCCAGGGCAGGCGGAGTTGGGACCCCGCTGTCCGTAGCCCTGGCATAAGGCGCAGGACGGAACACCCAGGGGTTTTAGTAGATATCCCTAACTGGGGAGTGGCATGGCACCAGTTCTGACTGGGCACGCTAGTGCCACCCCCGATCTGGCGAATCCCACACTCATGGGTCGCGAACATCCCCCCAGGCGTCTGTGCCTGTCGCGGCTTAGTCCTCAAACGGATTTCCCCTGGTAAAAAAAAGGGTAAGACTTAGCCCGCTTAACCACAGAGAGCGTCAATAATAAATTATTATAAATAAAATCAAATAAATTATTAAAAATAAAAAATCCGTTATAAAGTAAAGAACCTAATAAAAAAATACTATACTTAGAAAATAACAAAATGCAATATGTAAAAAATGATTTTGTGTTAAAGAATTTACCCTTGCAGGAAGAGGCCAAAACAGCTGCATCTGCAGCCAGGTTGTAGGTTGCCCGTCTGGATGACTACCATCTCTGGTATATCTACCCCCAAAAAAGCCTTGAGTTGTGTTCCAGCATTAGTGGCCAGGTTCCAGTCTCCCTTTAGAGAGCGGCAGCACATCGGACAGCATCCTTGGCGTTACAAATGTCTGCTAAACTCATGTAATAAAAAAAATGAATTAAGGTAGTTTCTGGATCTAATATCTATTATCTAAGTGAGTAAGTCAGTCACGCGACTTCATGGGGTTAGGCTCTCAAGGGAGAAGCTATGTTAAAGCCATTAAAGCTCTCTCAAAGGTTATAGCTAATAGTGCTAAAATTGTATTTACAGTGGTGACGTATTGACCTGTCTGAAGTTTGATCACACCTTCCTGGCCAAAATTTATAGGTTATATTAATGTTATTTACATGATTACGAAATATCTATTCATGTAACTATGTTATTGCAAATAAATATTGATTGATTGATTATCTGTTTGATTCTTTTTCACGACTTGCAGCTCATTCATGGTCTCTAATGATATGGATTGTATGTTACAGTAGGATCTTAATAGGGGTGGAATTGTTAATAGTTAATATGCAAGTAAAATTTGTTTTTGTTCAGAAATAGGTACGTGCTGATACACGTTTCGCTTGTGTACATAGTTATTTCATGCAAAAAGTTTCAATATAAATGTGGACGAAGGCACAGGTGAGACCTAGAGAGGCATATGTTAAGTATTCTTAAGCATATAAATAAGTATCAATATATAAATGAGCTAAAATTTTATTTAAATCCCAGGTGTGTCAAATTTTTGGTACAGGTGTAAAAATCAAAACTTAGCAAATGTATCAAAGAACTTTTCGTTTATGAGTAATGTGGCCAATCAAAATAATTTATTTCAACATATTGATTTGTCTGAAACTGGAGACTGTTAAACAAAGCAATATTCTTTGACTATTATTTTTTTAAATAATATTTACATTTTTACTATTCGTAACCATTTTGGTTTATAAATTAAGCTGTTTATATAATAATATATCCCACATATTCCCAGACCCCTAGTACCACTACCAGTTCACCCACATAGCCCGGTACTTTTTGTCCTTATTTCTCACAATAGTCCTACACTGGCTGGGGCTTGTCCTTGGATGCATTAATATATATTGTAGACAGGGACAATCGCCGGTCAGTGTCACGCCACATTTACATTAAATTTGTCAAGGGGCCCAGTATGTGTAAGTGTACCTAAATATAAGGGTAATTCCAAATTTCAGCCTTATATAATCAACTGTCTGTACGCCCATTTGTTATGAAACCCTCGATATAGAGACTAGAAAAAATTATTTGCGAATAATTTTCTAGTTCAATCGATATTTGCGGTTGTATAAATACAATCGATGAAGCGTTGTGGCCCATTAAAACATATTAAAATGTAGTTAAAGCATTGTCGGCGAGCTTCGCGAGACGTGCAATGTTTATTGAATTGTTTCTATATAACTGCTCTGTGTATGTGGTGATCAGTCGCTAGTATCTTTGTAGTTTTCAATAAATTTAAGGCCGGAATTTAAGTAAAATAATTGTCAAAGGTCTTACTCCTAAACATCTTTCGTTGTACATTTTCTTTGTACCCGCCCAAAATATTCAACGAATTTAAGAAAGAAAGAAAATTATTTACTTGGCACTGCAACAACAAACTACAGGGAAACCTGTACAACTGGGATCTAAACGGACCTATACTTTTTAACATTGTAAAAGGTATTGTTACGAGTTGCAGGAAACGAATTAAATTTCCGTTGGAGTTATTATAGTATTTATTAAAAATATACAAACACGTATAACACAGGTACAAACGTAATGCAAAAAAAAGTCAATAACATTGACTGCCTCGTCCATCAATCGAGGCCTTGCTTTATAGTGCTCGGATGCAGTAGGTCTGTTAGGCCGCTTGGACCGAATTTCCTAGAATCACACCAAGCTAATGAGTGCCATAAAAGATTACGATACACAATGGGAATTGGAATATTTTTCTAACGCAAAGTAAACAAAAGAAATCCAAATGGCGAAAAGGTTATAAAATGTGTTTCTTCAGGGCTGCAGGTGTGAATTTGTCTTTGTTGGCACGTAGGTCGTAACAATATCATAAACTATTATATTGTTTTTAAGATATTCAGTTTCTGATTCAGTAGGGTGTGATAGGGTAGGGTTTGATAACATAAAAAATACTTATGTCCGAATGTCGCTTACGTTAAAATGGCGGCAAAAGTTACGACGCCCTCTGGTATCGCAAACAGGTGGATTAGAAAAACCACTGAAATTGATCATTTTAATTTTTTAAGGACAATCAAAAAGAGAGAGAGAGAAAACGCTATGTATACTAGTCGCGAAAACTTAAAAAAATATTAATCGAATAGCTACAAAAAGAATATACACAGACACAGATTATACATAATTTGGTATGTATATATATTTGGTAAAAACCAACAAAAAAATTTACTCGTCCTATTTTCCAGGTGGAATTCCCCTAGGAGTGCGAGGCCTTAGGTGATGACCCACGTCGCCCCCATTGTACGCCACTTCTGACAGCAAGTCTGGATATTTTAGAAGACTAAATCAACAATGTGCCCGCCATTACGCCTGGTATCAAATAAAAGTAAATAAAACAACCTTACATAGCCCGAGGCACATAAACAAGTCTAATAGCGTAGGACGACTAAGCCTATTAAATTAATTCTGCGTAGACTAGAAAAAATATCACCTGTTTTTGTCTTTTATCCCCGGTGAAATATATTTTCGTCAACATATGTGGGTAGTCGGATTTTTATTTCTTTAGGCGTTTCGAGAAAAGGTAAATTATTAATATCAAAGCTCTAGTTGTTACTACATTGAATACATAAGAATCTGAATTATGAATAATAGAACAAGCCTTTCTTAATGTCTATACTTCGATAGGTATGTGTAAAAATGAAACTTTTGTCCATATATACATACATACCTAAACATAATATTGCACTGTTGTATGATTGAATTTCGTCATTCAGTTAGATTTTTTTCACCTTTCAACCATTTAGTTGAAATATTCGATTCAATAGAATAGAATAGAATATACTTTATTGCATAACATTCAGATACAATTTAAGAAGTTTAACTACAGAAGACAAGAGGCGGTCTTATCACTAAAAGCAATTTCTTCCAGACAACCTTAGGATGGATTAGAGAAAATTGTGTAACATGTGGGTTTTGCAATATGAATAGAATGAAAAAGTATATATATAATATATATATATATATATATATATATATATATATATATATATATATATATATATATATATATATATATATATATGTATATATATAAGATTTTGAGATGGTAAATATAAATAAACATGGAAATAAGACACAATATATGTAACGTAATATATTTAATATATAACGATTCAATATTGTTGAAATAGTGTAATACATCTTAATGGTACTGTCATTAACAGCTGGCTGTCACGTCACCTGAGAAACCTTTTATTCATATTATAAAATGCCGAAGCTTACTTGATTTTACACCAGCGTAGCAAGTTATAAAGTCTTCACTTTAACAAGTCTAACTGGACTAACTGACTAAGACTAACTGGCTCTAAAATAATGTTTTGGAGCCTACTCTTACAATTCATTGTAAAATATGTTATTTACCTAATGAATCTTAATTTGGTTTGCGAATGTGGAGAGGGGGGCGCGTTGGAGTCTCGCGCGCGTCTTCCTTAAGCATGTATTAAGACAGGAGAACCCTGCCCGTAAAAGCGAGCCCACGCCAGTCAAGGTCGCGGCGAAAAGCTCGCGCACGTCCTTGGATCCCGATATGTGGTGACAGGAGGAGGACGCCAAATGGTTTTAGGCGACACGGCAGTCCGTCTGGTCATCAGTTCCACCCATACTGTCGCGCCGCAGTTTCCGGCGGGCTGTATTAAACGAATTTCCCTATGACATTATTTATAGAGAACTTGGATGAAAGTAGAATCAAAATCACAAAACAAGTATCTAACAGCATTGTGAGGGGTAGATTTGGTGCCGGTAGACCGCGACATACACACCATGATTTAATAGCGGAATTATTGTCAAATGAAAAGATAAAAGCACCTCAGACAAACGGGCATGTATGATTTGTTGATGGTTCCAAATTCAATATTTTGTTGTTGTTTTGTTGTAAGATTGGCTGTTTTTCATTTTGACACGGAGGTCGAGTTGCATCGGTCATTTAGATTAAATACAGTGATGTTTTAGTTTGATGATATCATATCTAGTAAGTATTGTGAATTTCATGATGGACAAAAACATCGAACAAAGAGTTTGTTTGTTTGTTGTAGACATTGAAAATGTTACAGAAAGCTTATGGTGAATCGACTTTATTAAAAACACGTACTTGTGAGTGGTACTAAGCGTTCAAAAGCGGTTGAGATATACCGGAAGATTTGCCTCGCCCTGGTAGGCCATCAACGCTTCAACTGAAGTTAACATCGCAAAAGTGAAGGAAATAGTGACTGAAAATCCTCCTTCAAATGTGAGACAAATAACCGCCGAACTTTCTGTGTCTAACTAGTCGATCCGTACCATTTTAAATAATCGCTTAAGTATGAAACATGTTGCTGCTTGGCTAGTCCCAAAAGACCTGAATGTTCTCCGAGAATTCAATCGCATAGGAGTCGCTGAGTATATACTAGAACGAGTCAATTCCGACCCATAATTCATGAAGCGCATTGTTACTGGTGACGAGACGTGGGTCTACGAGTTTGACATTCAAACTAGTCAACAAACTTCGAAGTGGCGCCTTCCAAGTGAACCGAAACCCAAAAAACCACGCCAGATTCGATCATAATGTTGACTGTTTTCTTTGACTATCGCGGTGTCGTGCACTCGGAATTATTATAAAGAAAAAAAGAAAAACTTTATTTGCAGAAATAGCGACGTAATTACATTCCTTGTACATTTTTATACATAGAGTATATTTTGAGAATTTGTACGTCGCATTTTCAGCAAACAAGGTTTGCACTCGGCATATTGCTGCGCCGGAATTATATCCGACACAACGCTGGTTTTCGGTGCAAATCTTCCTTTTGGCGTAAGACCAAAACGACCCAATTTTGTTAATAAAATAATATTAATTATTATTAAAACCAATTCTACTTATGTAATATTTAATACGTAAATCAAATAATCAAAACCAACAATAAATAAGTTACTTCAAAATTAAAATAATACTCGTGTAACAACTTATATCAAATAATTATGAAGAGATTAAGCAAAGTACATCCATTGTCTCTGCTTACCTCCATAGGAAACAGGAGTGATAATATGTATGTATGTTATCTACTCAATTCAACTTAATTTTGAGTAAACTCAAATTAAACTAAATATAACTAGATTTACAAAAAAACAATCTATAAGTAACAATGTTGTGTCCACTTTTTTGTTATTTACGCGGAAACAAGTCCATTGGCTGTGTCCTCTTTGTTTTTAATTTGTTGCAATCATTTAATTGGGGTCAACAAAAAGCTTACTTTCAAAACAATATTTTAGGGCGTGTCATGATTTAGGAGATTTAGGAGAAAGAATACAATTTCCTGTGGCAGGGCGGCAAAACAACCCACAACCACCCCTGGTCTAAAGTATGTTCCAGGTTCCAGTCTCCCTTAAGCGAGCAGCAGCATTTGTACCACCTTTGGTATTGCAAAAGTCCATAGGCGATGGTAACTGCTTTTCATCAACTGAGCCATCTGCCTGTCTGCTGAATTCCTGCAATAAAAAAATAAAAATAATTCTAATGACAATTGTATTATTCACTGACAATAAAATATTAATTATTTAACGGTGCATAAAATACAGATAAAACAAAGATAGGGGGTACAAAATCTTGAGGCATTTTGTTGATAATTTCAACATGAAGTATAAATAGTTAAGATAAAATATCACGCGTCAAAATACGCAGCTGTTGTGTTTAAACACGTTTTTGATAATGAAACAATTAGATTTTGGACTATTTATTCGAATCATTCGAGAGGAAAATGCACAAATAAACTGCATTTCATATTAAGTGTAATAAAATTCCATAAACGCCCCACTGCTCTCGGGCCTGTCAAGTTCTTAGGTTTGGTACATCGCTTATGTGTAGAAGTTAGTAGTATATGTCGATGTGTAAATTTCATCGCAATGTTTTCCTTCACCGTGAGAGCGTGATAATTGTGAATCGAAACCATCCCGCGACCTATTTAAACACACATAAAATTTCATCAAAATCTTGGAACTCGATTCCAGCGCCACCGACCGGGTCTGATTGTAAATCCAACCATTCTGGAATCCTTTTTAACACACACAAAAAATTCATCAAAATTAGTTTGGGAGGATTTAAGTAACATACACACGAACACAAGAAATATACAGGGTGTATATTTCAAGTGGGCCTTCAGGGGCAAATTTTAAACTATACAAAAAAACGAAAAACATTCAAACGAGTCTTGAGGCCGATTTTTACAAAAACTAAAGTGGTATCACTGTCATCATATATCATAATAAAGAAGTCATTGACCCCGTCAAAGAGCTTATGGTACCTCGCAAAGGCTCGGCCACGACTTGTCGCTACGAGCGACAACGTATCGCGATACGACAAGAGAGAAATACAAAGTATTAAGATTTATGAAGCACCGCTGTATGGTGGACATACCATCTGTATGAACGAACGAACGAACGCTTTGAGTCCACCTTCTGTTTTTCCCAAAATCTACAACCTGTGTGTCTAAGACAAGTGATTCGTAAGGTACATCACAAGTCACAAAATTCACTGAATTAATGTCACACATAATAACAAAAATAAACAATAAGCATGTATAAACTCTAAAAACATTCTTAGAAATTAAGTTGTTAAAAAGGGTGTTGAACTCGAGTCTGTAGAGTTAAAAAAACTTGTGTATTCTCAAGTCATATGTGAATAGGCTCTTCTAGGTGAGCGTGCTCCATCTTAGACCATATCTTCGCTCGAAATCGCGCGAGATAATGGTCAAACACGACCCTATTTATCCCCGCAAATTGCTATTACGCCTGGCCGCCATTTTGGTCACGTAACCGTAGCCGAACACTCAATACTGTTAGCATTACTGGCCGGCGAGTACCCGTACGTATCGAGTTCCTGATGACGTCTCGTGAATGTCAATTTGACAAGGTTCCAGCGCATTAGCAATTTGCGGGGATAATACAGTATTTTTAAAAAGCATGCTACAACTCGCCGTGCTGGGCGTCAACATCGTCGCATTGACTGTCGCTAAGCCCAAGGTGGTGGACGGGCTGTAAAAATTTACATAAATAAACAATAACTAAAATTAAATTTTATACCGAATAATTTCAAAAAACACAATTGTTTAAATATTTGAATAAGCCTTCCTAAAACATACATTAATCTAGGTACCGTTTAAATGAAAAATAATGTATGTATGTAGCTATAATACAAACGCAAATAGGGATGTGGACACATGCTACAATAAATTATAACATTTTTGCATATACCAGTACAGAAGGTACAATAATATATTATCATCTTTTAAAATGACATGATATAAATATTTTAATATTTTTTTGAACAATATAAATATAGAATAAAGAGTAATTTGACTCCTTTTACTTGTACCTACTTATCACAAGTAATTACGCTCGTACAAAATTTATAAGGCTACGGAAGAAAATTTATGAGGAACCTCCGCTCCCCTATTGCATAGTTTAATTTAAGAATATTATACGCTGCATTTACAAATAAAGGGAATAAGGTGATTTGGTCATGTAGAGAGAATGAATGATACAAGTCTGAATCACAAAACAAGTGTATGACAGCAATGTGACTGCTAGAGTCGGTGCCGGTAGACCGAGACGTACTAACCATGATCAAATTGAAGATATTTTGAAGAACAAAGCGGTTTACCCTCCCAGAAGTTATCATAAAAAAAGGACAGTAACACATATTATTATTGTTGAATTACTTTAGAGTTTATTAGAACTATACAAACACGTATGACAGAGGTAAAAATATAACTAGACACTACTAGTACAAACTGCCTGTTTCAATAACACGCGCAAAGTCCGTCACTATATCTCACCGAATCTACGTCTTACTTGTATCGTAATCCTCGCTTGACTGACGCACCCCTCCGATGCGGCATTGCTTTATACTGTCTTGACACAAAGCTCGACCGGTTAGAGATTTCTTATAACCAGCTTGTTCTTTAAATACGAGACACCTGGCAGTGATCACAATACACAGTAGACTCTAAGGGATTGCAACATACAATGGGCTACTTCTAATTACGAGTCTTAAACACAAAAGTAAACAAAAGAAGATAGTCATAAAACGGTTTCAATGTAATCAGCTCAAACGCCGGCACATTAACTACCAAATGTGCTGTCTATAATAGGTATACAGGTGGCCCAACTTGTAACAATCTAATATATAAAATTCTCGTGTCACAGTTTTCGTTGCCATACTCCTCCGAAACGGCTTGACCGATTCTCATGAAATTTTGTATGCATATTGGGTAGGTTTGAGAATCGGCCAACATCTATTTTTCATCTCCCTAAATGTTAGGGGTAGTCCACCCCTAAATTTTTTAATTTATTTTTTGACAAAATTTTTAATTTCTATTTTTTTATGATACAGCATTAAAAGATACATACAACCCTAAATTTTCAACCCTCTACGATCAACCCCTATTTTTTACCGGGCAGGACGACGTCTGCCGGGACAGCTAGTATTATATATATACATTATTAATATTGTATATAGTGACAGCTTCTTAGATTAATTTTTATTATTGCGAATATTACACTTGGCTTGAAATGTTGATTTTCTTAATTTTTCGTAAAGGGATGAATAAAAACACAGTTCATCTCCTTTGCGAGTCCCTTTAATGTACGTGATCAGACAAGCACTTGGCCGACTTTTTCCAATTATCATCTTAGATCTTAGTAACAATAACATTGAATTACCAACCTTGATAAGTATTCTAGACCTGGTGTGTTTGCTTTACAAGAACCCAGACGAATAAATTAGGTACAACCCAAGATTAATAATAGTGCTTGATATATTAATTGCCTTATAATTTGCTAACAGAAAATGAAGACATTATGAAATGTTCATTCATTTAGATATATAAAATCTATATAAGGCGTTACATTTTAAACTTTGCACTATTTGTATTTTTAAAAAGCAGTTACCTAACTGCTTTATATAGAAAGAAAATATAAAAATATTTGAAGAAATAGCGACGTACTTACATTGCTAACATGTCTTAAAAATAAAAACGTATTTTGAGGATTTGTACGCCGCATTTTCAGCAAACAAAGTTTCCACCAGTGTAGCCAGATATATTTTTTTGCCATGTCGGGATTTTGGAACTTTTTGTGTGAAAAAAAGCGTGATTTTTATTTGAGTTCAAATTACGTTTACGTGGCAATAGATAGCTAAAATAGGGATTGACAATTTATTTTAATAAAAATATGATATTTTATTTAAGATTTACCCTATCCTTAAACAGTTGAGTCGTCTTCGTCTTCTGAATAAAAAAATAAATAAAAAAGTCAGAAATCAAAAAAGTTTTATTCATTAGAGAAATATGGCGTTTCAAACAATAGTCTGAGGAGTGAGTGTTACAAATTGCAAGAATCGCTTTATCCCTGAAAGCGGGACATTTGATTTTGATATAAAAATCGGGACGTCTCGCCAAAATCGGGACGGCTGGCAACGCTGGTTTGCGCTCAGCTTATCGCTGTGCCGGCATAATATCCGACACAACGCTGATTTTCAGTGCAAATCTTACTTTTGGGGTAATACTAAAAGACGCGAATATATTAATGATTTGAATAATTTTTTTTTTGTTTGGTTCGCAAACTGGTCAACTCAGCTTACTTTTAAACAAAACTAGGATACAGATAAAATATATTTGCTGACTGGCCTTCTTGGTGCGAACACATCATGCATTATACATAAGGCATTGAGTACATATTAATTTAGAAAAAAAGAAGAAATATATAAATAATGAACTTAATTAAATAATTAGCATGGAGTGTAAAATTTCTTGATGTGCTTAACCGATGTATTGAAAATATCGAGCTCGTGGCAGATATTATTGTATGCAGTACAAATTCTGTAGAGTGGTGACTGTTGACAGTACACAGTGCGACATGCTGCTAGAACGAATATTTTACGATTTTGCAAACGGGATCCAGCTCGTGGTACAGCGAATTTTAGTTTGTCGAGAAGTTCGGGGCTGTCAATTTTGCTGTTTAAGAGTTTATAAAGAAATAGAGTATCAGCAGTCTTGCGTCGCAATTGCAATGGTAACGCTTTGTAGTATTCCAATCTGGAATCGTAACTAAATATATTAATTATAGATATCATTATATTCATTTTTTTGTTTTTGTCATTATATAAATTAACTAAAGTAATTAAATAAAATACAATAAAATAATATAAATAAATTAAGTTATAAATAAGTAAGTAACTAAGTAATAAACTATGTGCGATAAATAAGCAACAATGTAAGAAATATATCATTTTCATTATTTATACATAAAGCAGGCCGCGCACTAAGCAATCTGCATCAGGAAACTAATATTGTAGCATTTTACTGGTTGCCGCAACCAGGCATTTTTGGTAGTTTAGTGCGTGAGTTTCTAAGAAACATAAATTTGCCATACTGTCAGTTGGACGTAAGCAACATTTATACCTAGAATAACATTTTTCATGCTAGTGATATTTTAAAATAATGAAATATTTCAATGTTAGTTCTAAAACCATTAGCGCGCGTGATTTGCTTGTCAAGGATGAACTCACACAACCGCAACGCGATCCGGAAGCGAATAAAAAAGTCCCTAGTGTACCAAAAGTTATATTAAAATTAAAAATTGTAAGAAAAAGCCTATTTAGGTACAATAAGCGGCAATAATGGCTCGTACATCGAAATGGTTGCAGCATCCTGGCTGTGGCGGCCAGGTTGACAAGTGCGCGGCCTGCGTAACGCGATTCCAAAGGACAGTCATACAGCCATTAGGTTTCTGTGGAGTACTCAAACATATTGTATTAAGTACATGAATGTATGGATATGGTAAAATAATAAAATAAAACCTTTATGGTCTTTCGCCAATATGTGTCACAGATAATTATACTAGGAACTAATTAAGTTAAAAATATTGTTACAAGTTGGGACACCTGCATACCTGTAGACAAAGCACATTTATTACATATTACCTTTTGAGTTAATAACATTGAAACCGTTTAATGACTATCTTCTTTTGTTTACTTTGTGTTTAAAATTTGTAAACAGCCTATTGTGTATGGCTGTTCGCAGGCATAAATGCGCAGGTGTGCGGTAGACATATGGCATCGGCGCATTATAAAGCAATGGCCCAATGCAGAAATCGTCAGTCTAGCGAGAACCACGATCAAGGCGAGCCTTGTGTACATTCAATAACCTATATAGTGACATTGCGCGTGTTGTTGAATCGCACATTAAGTTTGAACTGGTTGTCTTCAGTCATATTTGTACCTGTGTTATACGTGTTTGTATAGTTCTAATAAATTCTATAGTAATTCCAACGGCATTTTTAATTCGAGTTACGCACTCGTAACAATACTAAACTTGGCACACGAAACTTTTATAGTTTCGTATATCTAAGGATCGAAGCTATAATCTAACCTATAGAAATATTATAAGTGTTTTCGATTAGCACATTCTAGGCAACAATAGCTGTAGAAAATCACAATAATTCGTTCTAATGTAAATCTCAATGGGATCCATTTTTCGAGCCCATTTTTATTTATTTTGTTGTACTATTTATTCGAATTTTAGTTTCGCACTGTTTCTTTTTTAATATATTTAAATATAACTAACATACTGTGCACAGTATGTAACTAATATACTGTTCACAGAGGAACTACTAAATCGGTTTGCTGAAATTTGGTGTGTATACAGTTCTCAATATCGCGAAAGGACATAGGATACATTCATCTCGCAAAATGGGATAGTTACAGGCATGTAATTTAAATAATTTTCCTTGATCATACCGAGCCTGGATAAATATTTGTGTGAATACTTGATCTCTAAACAAACGACGATTTTTCAGCAGGATTTGATGCGTGGCGAAGCTACGGGGAAAACCCTAGTCAGTTTGACAACCTTTTTTATAATAACATTACTAGCTTTTGCCCGCGTTAGAAAAAATAAAAAATAGTTAGAAAAAACCCGATTTTGAAACTACTTCATTAGTGCTCTGGTTCTATTGGTCTTAGTGTGATGATATATAGCCTATAGCCGTCCTCGATAAATGTGCTATCTAACACTGAAAGAATTTTTCACATCAGACCAGTAGTTCCTGAGATTAGCGCGTTTAAGCCAACAAAAAAACAAATCCTTTAGTTTTACATATTAGTATAAGATGTAAATGAAAGTTGAATAAACTTAGTTAATCTATATTCTAGAGGAAAACTCACCGATTTTATCTATTTAATTCGAAAACGTTAAAAAATCTCATTCAAGTTAAAAATATCTGATGCGACATTCCAAACTCGCTCACAAAGATAACAATGCCTTAGCCACGATATTTCGTCTTTAAAAAAACATAGTCGCCAGTGGCCAGTATCATCTTTTTATTTTATCTATGGAACGCGGCAAAAAAATGGCCGCTACTATTTGTGCATTGGCGGTAAAATAACTGTTTGTTGCTAGCGGGAAATGATGCAATCTTAACAACAGCTAGGTATTGAATTTTAAAAAGATAATATTTATCACGACTCAATTGATATTGGTTTATAATATTTCGTTTTAATTTTGGCCTTATGAAAGTGAAGAGAGAAGAAGTCCAACTGTCCGTCTGTCTTTCTTTATTTTTCTCAGAAACTATTACACTTGTACAGATGAAATTTAGTAAGGATCCATGCCACTATACACTACTATACAAGGTGAAATCGAGAACAAATAACGATTAAAGGAGGCTTGGTTGTCGTACTTGTAACTGAGAGTTGATTTTATAAGAGCCGGTTCCTACATCTTGCCGACCGTTTATTTGCGTTAGGTACAATCAATGGCAGGTCACGCGAATGAATAGTAAGATGGCCATTGGCCACTGGCCACTGGCCATTAAACAAGTGTGTAGACGCGTGGTTCGATTTTAAAATCATAACAATGTTTTCCTGTTCCCGCTTAAACTCATGTTGTTTTTCCTTAAAAGAATACACACTGATTTTTGCAATCATTTATTCACTATTCACAATGATGTGGATTCACTTTGTCGGCGTGTAACAACATCACACGCCGACAAAGTGAATGCACGCCTGCAGTTTTTTTAACCTTAACCGCATTAGGACTTCTTTTGTTTACTTTGTGTTTAAAAATTGTAATTAAGAAAAACAGCCTATTGTTATTGACACTCGTTTATGGCCACAGGTGTGAAGATTACGTTTCTTGGAAAATTCAGTCCACACGGTCGATTGTTGTATTGTATGTTACGTATAAAACAATGCCCAAACGGATGGGTAGTGGTAATACATTCAATAAGCGATATAGTGACGGACTTTGCGCGTGTTATTGAATCGTGCAGTTTGTACTGGTTGTGTTGTTATATTTGTACCTGTGTTACATGTGTTTGTATAGTTCTAATAAATTCTATAGTAATTCTAACGGCATTTTAATTTGAGCCCTGTAACTCGTTACACTATATAAGTACATATGTTTAAGTACTTAGTCAATTTAAGGAACATAAAGTTAGATATAAAAGTAAACAATGATTTAAATTAACGATCAAAGCTTATCTCGTAAAAATAAAGATGTAAATTATGTACAATCTGAGGCGGCCATTTTTATTTCCAGAGTTGCATGTAAATATGACCGTTTGACCACTATAAAGGACAAATTAAAAAAAAAATTCAGACTGAATCTTAATCTAAAGTTTACAGGGTTTAAATTTAAAATCAACATTTGCATGCATTTAGTATGTTGAATAATTTTGACAGTAACTAAAACAAAACTGTGGTCTTAATTAAAAAAAGAAAAATTAGGACCTACTTATGCGAAACAGAACCAATCCACAGATATGCCAAAATTGGGTTAAGGATGCAGAAGTCTTTCAAATGGACCTTCTATCGACTCAATAAAAATCATAACGACCTGACAACATTTACAGAATGAAACATTTTTATCACAAAGTAGCTAACCCATAAAACACCAAGAGTATAGATAGATAGATAGATAACACTTTATTGTACACCATTACAGAAAAGCTTACGAACTAGTATTATTATAGTAGGGTACAAAGGGCGGTCTTATCGCTAGAAAGCGATCTCTTCCAGACAACCCGTGGCTAGAATATTCCGATTTGAAGTGCCGACGGTGGTATACATAATTATTATACGATTACTTCAATTTTATTAATAAATATATAACTATACTATATATACAAATATACACATAAGCATGCATATAACTAAAAAACACAAAATTAAATTTAATAAATTTGGTTTCTGATTAATGGGTCTTAAAAAAAGCGTGGGGTGTATTCAAAGCGCTTTTTCTTCTTCTTTAATATCTGAATATTTTCTGTTTTTTAGTTGGATGAAAGCGTGTTTGATTAGTTTTTTTTTTAAACTATTTTTTTTTCTTCATTAGTAGTGGGGTGTTAATTAGCAACTTTGAAGTAAAATATTAATGTGTTTTTTATTTATTATACTTATGTATACACCTTTAACTCGTTCAACTGGTCTTTAAATATAAATTTCTTGTAAATGACGGTACAGAAATGTTCCTATATATCAAGTCATGTTTTGAGGAAAATCGCAGTTTGCTAGATGGTTCTATGGATTTACAATTAACGCGAAATATTTGTTTTCCCAGTGTATAAATATGGATTACGAACACTGGGAATTACAATCTCGCAATAAAAACTCAGTTCTGAAAAGCCTTTAAGTTTGCTCAGAATTTAAGAATCCTATACTAGATGGCGCCACAGGTAGGGTTGTTCACAGACAATTCGTTCTTGTAGTAATCTTGGTATCATAAACATCTTTTGTTTGTATCTTACACTTAAGTGTTGCCCTTACGAGCCGGGATATCCGTTTACTAAGTTTTTTTTTATTTCGATGGTGCCATTTTGATAGACGCCTCAGAATCGGTTACCGTTCAAGTGTCACCACTGCAGCGATACCTTTGGGGATACGAGGTTGCACACACTCCAAGTGTGTTCAGCTAGGGACGAAGAGCGCCGTGCCCTCGTCGCATCAATTGGAGTAGATCTGTCGCTACCGGCCGTTGTTTTCGGGGGCCAACCCCACTGACACGCCCTTGCCTCCTTTTGCGAGGCTGTTATGTCAGCAAAGAAGGTGGCGAACTGGGAGAGGGAGCGACCTGCCGTACTCATCTCCCGTCGCAACAATAGAACTCGGCCCAGTCGGCTCATGAGCTTCAATCGCCGTGAGAGTATCACGGAATAGGGTAAATTTATACGAGAAATCCAATAGCGGTTATTGAATATTTAATGTACCATTAACAGACTCTGCGTGCAGTAATTAAAGTATGAACCGTTGGAAACTCGTTTAAAAATAGAATTATATATTGACACTGAGATCAAAATTCACCAACGGCTTCAAGTTCGCACTGTTTAGTAAAAAAACAAAACGCATGCCCGTGGGTGAATCACACCGTCATCGCTTAGTTATGTCTGATTCAGTAGATCTTTATGAGAAAGTCACTATACTCTTGGTAAGGAACTTTAAAAATAGAATTTTATTGCAGGCGCAGGCAGTGCATGAGCATTGCACATGCGTGAAAGGATTAAGATGAATATAAGTACAAAGGGCGACAGATATATATACCTATATTTGGTCCATACGTATGTTATGTACTCGGTCTCATGGTGATATTTCTTTTCAATTCACTAAGAACAAACAACAAGTTTTATACTGATAATACATACATACATAACTTCAAGCCAGGTCCCTTGCGGGGTAGGCACGAACAACAGAGCACCATTTAGGCTTATTCTTACACACCTCACTTGCTTCTTAGACATTCATAGCTCTTGTCATGCACGCTCGACTATTCTTAAGGCTCCTGACATCACATTCTGTTAGTACATGATCATACACTGATAATACATCTGTGTATAGCACATGTTTTAGTCTAAGTGCAATCTTAATTACAGGTTAAACTGGAGTAGTAATAAAACTGATCTGAATAAAGTTCTTTGAGTATTTTTGTGATATATGGTAGACATATATAGATAGTAGAACCTCTCTAAGTCTAGCCTCGACAAGTCGAAAACCTCCCAAACACGAAAAATAAATTTGTTCCTTCCCTTTCAAGCCCCAAACCCTCCATTGTACGAAATCTGAACCCTGTATAAATCGGAAATATCGGAGTCTCTATAAGCAAATTCAGTACATTCGCTGTCCACTGCTGGACATAGGCCTCCCCAAGTCGGCGCCACTCATCCCTGTCCTCTGTTTTCCTCATTCAGCGCCTACCGGCAACCTTTCACAGGTCGTCAGACGCCGTCTCCACTCGTCTGGTCCATCGGCCATCGGTCCTGCGGCAGATGTGACCTGATTTTCCCCATATTACTCGAAGTAATAAATTACACCACTGTATCTCGAACATAGCGATATTTCATTTTACAACCTTAACAACTCGATTATTTGAAAACCGACTTTGAAAATATTCAAAAATGTACATAATTGTTTCTTAGAAATAAATATATAAAGTGTTTCTAAGTAAATTGTTAAAAGAATTTTGCGCCTACTGTAATAAACACCAATTAAACCCAAAAAATGATAAGTCGCAACCTCTATACCTCGAAATGCTTTGGTGTCTTTTAAGTTTCACTTACAGAGGTTTTACTGTATCATGTGGAATTATGTAAGGAGTAGTATAATGTACAGTCGTGGTATGCAAATGTTCGCCAGTTTTCAAATTGATTCATTTAACGTTCCGTAAGCATATGTCACCTTTTCAAATTAAGGCACAGAACAGACTGTTCCACAGAAAAATATGTTTGACTATTTGACAATAAAATTTACAATTACTTAGATCAAAGTTGTTTGATTTTCTATCTTGTCTAAGCAGATTATTTAAACATGTAAACCCTTTTCATTGGTTTTAGTATTTATGTTAAGCGTAGCGATTATATACTCATTGTTTCTTATTGTTAATCGCAGCGTCTGTCATAATTTCTCTTGTACTCGTACCAACAAAAGTCGACTTCAATGTCACGGACACTTTGCTTCTACGACTGTACAAGAAAAAAAATATCCTATGCTACGTCAGGTTTAAAATTTCGTACAAATATAATTCAAAAAAGAGTTTAATTATTACATGTCCGCAATAACGGTTTTCTTAGTTCTAAATATGAACAACTTCATAAATTATTTTCTTATACGCATATTAAAAAAAAACTAGTGGTCACCAGTGGTCAAAATTCCACCATAATAATTAATGTCACAGACTATACTTCTAGAATCACAGATTTCGTCAAGGCTATACTGTTGACTTGACTTGAACAATTAACAAGAGTATGTATTATATGCGTGTCTGTGAAATACATCGTTGTGTGTGAAATGTTTCTTTATTGATTTAATGTATTTTGCATAAAAAATACATTAAATCGATTTAAAAATATTAGCATTCGTCGTTTCTTCTTTATATAAACTAAATTTCATACTCCTCCGTCCGCGCTATTGTCGTAAAAAGGAGTACAAAGTTTTTGCTTCACGTATATAGATAGATTTTATTACGAGTATAAAAGCTAATCTTAAATATTCTCCCTCAGAAATGTTGTATCAAACCAGGTACAAAGCCTATTTGATCGCGCTTATACTTTAGTTTGAATACTTTTTAAGGTTTCTTGACCGAATAACAACGATTGATATTGGTAACTTCTACGAAAAGCGAGTATACCACCACCACGTAAGAGGTTTTCGTAGAAATTACCAGTCTTGGTCTATATAATACTTATATAATAATAGTTTTTTGAAAGAAAGAAAAAATATTTGAAGAAATAGCGACGTACATTGCTAACATGTATCTGAAAATAAAAACATATTTTGAGAATTTGTACACCGCATTTTCTGCAAATAAGGTAGCTTATTGCTGTACCGGCATAATATCCGACACAACGCTGATTTTCAGTGCAAACCTTCCTTTGGCGTAATACTAAAACGACCCGAATATTTTAATGAGTTTAACTTAAAAACTATCTAGACCTCTCAACGCGTCTAATGGGGATTTTCACAAAAAATTACCCTCTGATTTATATTTTTATTAAGTAAAATAGGGTACTTTAAGATACTTTTTTTTATATTTTAAGCTTTAGTTTTTTTACAATTCGATTTTAAAAATATTTCTCCGATGACGTCATAAGGTTGTCCTTTATTTTACATTTTACGTTGTTTCTTTGCCTAGAAAACGAAAATAATAAAACTTACTAATCGTAGTAATCTGTGCTTCTACTATTTAAATGTCATTGTCATTACTCATCACGTATCGTGATCATTTTAGTGTTTTTTGTCGCTAGGCTTATAATTTTTCGTGTTCCGCTATTATTATTTTCTATAGTTATCGTAGATTTTTTAAAGTGATCTTTAGGGAAAAATCCATGCTACAGAACTTAAATCAAATAATGTACAGCTAGAATTTTTTTTACATCTGAAGCAGGTAAACAGGCAGACGGAACATAAACAAACATCCCACCTTATTGGATTTATAAGGTCAAATAAAGGTCAAACACATTTCTTTCAAAATACAAGAAGATCGTACGTTTTTTGGAATTTTAATTAGACAAAAATGATTAGGGACACCATTCCTCGAAATGGTTTTTGAAACAGCTAGATTGAAAAAGTGAACAATCCCAATTGAGGTCTCACGTGACCAAAAGGCTGGCTTGCACCTAGGGAAACGCATCATCGCCATCCAACGTGGAAATGCGGCCAGCATTTTGGGCACGCTCCCCGCCGACAGCGACCTGGACTCTATTTTGTACTTATGGATTGTTTTGTTTTGTAAGTCTAGATATATTTATATTTTAGTTTAATTTAGTTGATATTAATTTGTAATTAGTTTTATTTCAGTTAGTTTATTTTTAGTTTAATTATATTTTTCATGTTAGCAATACCTATTTAATAAAACATAAATATATATAAATACATGAAATAATTTACATTCAATTTGTTATATATATACATGTATGTCAATGACTTTGGATGATATTGTAGTTTTCGCAATATATAAGATAAAACTATTTAATTTTTAAATTATAATATATAGGACATAGAATAAACACTATGTGTTTTGTGTTTTTTTTTAAATAAATCAGCACACACACATTGTATATATATCCCCAAGCTAAGCAAGATACGCTTGTGTTATGTGTAGTATAAATCTTTTACGACGATGCCAGAAATCGAACCCGGCAATGGGTTAACGCGCTCAACGACAGAGGCCGTCATATTTAAATTTCTAAAAGGAATAAAATAGGTTAAGGCTATTATACTCAAATAATATTGCAAGAACTAATATATATACATAGTAATAAATACTCGTATTTCGTCAAAGATGTCCTAAGTGACTTGTTGCTACACGCGATGTCTTCCAGACAACCTTTGGATGAGTACGAATTAAGATAAAATTATTTGCGTTGGCGACGTTCAAATAAAGCTCTAATATTTTTGATGTCATCACTAAAGGGACACAATGTAGGTTTAAAAGCTAAAAAAGATTGGTATTAACATGTATGGGTAACGTAGAAAAACCATAGTCTGTACAAAGAGTCTTCAAGTGATCAGACCACTAGTGTCTTCATTACAATGAAACATGTATTCCATCTTCTTGCTGAATTGCTTTAAGGTCAGTCCAGCCGTTTCATAATGTACGGTTTTCTACAAATAGGGATGACTGGAAAGATATATTTATTAATATTATTAATATCTATTATTCAAAATTTCTTTAAGAATTTTTCACTTTCATGTGCCTTTGTTGATAACAGTAATGAGTATTAATCAGTGATATTGTAAACAATGAGTGGTCTAGCACTGGTTTAAAAAGAACGTAATTGCGAACATGACGCACTCAAGAAATTAGTCAGATGGAGACTATTCGGTCTGTATAGTCGCACTGTACAAAAAGTAACAAAAAAACCGTGTTACTTTCATATTGATATATCAAGATAAAATACCAATCAACTATGCATTAATAATAATATTATAAAGGGATAAGATTTGTATTTTTGGATATTTATAACGAAAAAACTAAAAAACTACTAGACCGATTTCAAAAAATCTATCACCATTCGAATGCTAGATTATTCCTGATTAATATAGGCTATAAAAATATTAAGGATCCCTACTTAACTTCAATAATATAAACCATAATATAAACAAAACACTTGCGCTGGAATCGGGTTCTATGATTTTGATGAAATTTTATGTGTTTGAGTGGGTAGTATAGATTCACAATTAGACCCTGTAGGTGGCGCTAGAATCGGGTTCTAGATTTTTATTTTTTCAGGGAAGGACAACGTCTGCCGAGACCGCTATTATTATATATATTAATTAATTAAAACTGTTATATCTTTCTTATTTGGCAACCGATTTAAATGAAACAAACTTCATGTAAACGCAAGATTAACTTTGTCTTAAGATAGGTAGATAGATATATAACAGTGTATGGTACAGTTCAGAAAACATAGAAAAACTTATTATAGCACATTATATTGTTGCTAAGAAGCCATCTCTTTCGGACAACTCGTGGCAGGAATAAAACAGATTATATTGGTCAAAGGTGGTATACACAAACTTTATAGGATATGCAGTTACTTATGTAGATAATATTTTATATATTTTATTCATTGATAAACATTCAAGGGCTTCATAATAAATGGGCGTACAGCCAAAAGTGCAGTTTTACACAAGGGCCAAAATTATGAATAAAACAAAACTAGTTGACTGTCTAAGGCTGAAATTTGGAATACCCTTCTGTTTAGGCACAACTTGCATACCTACTGGTAAAACATTCTAAATTGTAACATGCAAGATTTTTTTAAACAACAAAAAAACCCATTTTTGCATATACACCTATATGTTATGAAGCCTCGACATAAGTATGTAACATATTATATAAATAAGAATCATACTTAATAGACATATATAAATACACCTATTGAGATTACATATATAAATATTTCTACCAGTGGTAAAATTATTTTAATCGAACAATTAGGCGAAATGTTATGTTTTTTATTTTTGAACTTTAAATCACTCTCCTATAAAGTTTACTCAATGTCGCTTAGTCATGATTGCCTTTCAAGCGTCGATATACATATAAATAAATATACGTAAAATTATCTGAGTACCAAAGAAATCCACATCTTAAAATGTGGTCCAGCCATTGTGAAGATTAGCGTGCACAAACACTCAGAAAAAAACCGGTTCACTGGTTTAAAATACATATTATTATTTATAGAAGCAGTCGTTTGTATTAATGTGTTTTAAAAAGTAGATATTACTTTAAACGAATACAGAGTGGCTCTTTATTCCAAGTAATGATAAATATTTACTACGTTACAAAGAGATGTTCAAAAACCTTGAACAATTTCAATACCTAGCAAGTGCTTCCCAAGGAATTTCGGTAGACATAACAAAAATGATGAACTTTAGCAACATTTCTTAATTATTTATGAAGCTTATTGGGACCAGTGTTATGTTGATGCCTACAGTTTTCACATGTGTTCGCAAACGTAAGCAAATTTCTAGGAAGACAATGAATCAATGTCAGTTAATAGGTTGTTAAATTGTACATCCGAATGATTATATAATTACTATAAATCGTGCTTTATGATATTCTTCCCCATGATATCCCTCGCCCAATTAATAATATTAATTTCCTTCTGACTTTATTTTTTAGCCTGAAGCAGGCAAACAGGCAGACGGCCCGGATGTAAAGTGTTACCGTCGCCTATGGACGTTTGCAACACCAGGGGTGTCGCCAACGCGTTGGCGACCTCTAAGAAATTTTATAACGCCATTCTCAAAGAACCCCATGTCATAGGGCAAAGGGAAAACGACGGCGGAAAGTTCCCTCCAGATCTTTATTGTACGCGGAATAAATGTACTAGAGAACCGTTGCGTAGTTAGCGTGGGAGCTCAAGGAAATGGGGGTGGATATCCCGTCTTTGGCGAGCGGTGCGGTTGTAAATCTTGACTGACTTTATAGTAGGCATATATTTCCGTTACGGGGGGCCCTTAGCTAGCTAGGAAAGCAAGGGACCATCGACCCCCGTCTAACGAAGTGGGGTGTGTTCTCCTAGGGCACACTCCAGGCACTTTGTTGCGCTGGATCGGCTGGGTGTAACTATGTTCTAAATCTCAGCCTTTCCTTCACAAACTAAAGCGCAGGGTCGACAGAGAGGAGGGGGTTTTTAGTGGGTATTGGGGTCGCTTGCACCGTGCAGCTTCTTTGAGTCTTTCCACACTAGCTGAGTCGATAACGTGCGTATCACTGTCAAGAGCATACTATTGCTGCAGTGATACCTCCCCCGACCGACGTGTGTCGTTCCGTAGCAACGACCCAGTCTGTGCGTAAATCGGTAGAGCATTTTCCCTCGCCTCAAAAAAAAGGCATATATTGATTCTATGTAAATTTTATCACTTAACGATATATTCCTATAAAGTAGTTGGTCTAACATTATTTGTGCTATCTTGTCCTCAGGTTTCTGGAAAAAGATTACCGATTACCAAAATTTCTTCATTCTGCTAGCTATATTAGCTTCTATTATTAACACCTGTGTCTTTACTATGACATTGTCAAAATCAATGCCAAAGGCGTTAGAGCCAGCAACAACAAAGAAAGATAGATAGTGCCATGGAAGATGGGACGCATCTTGTGTTGATACTTTAGCGGGTTCCCATCTCCCAATCACAGTCGTGACAGCTGGGGCTGCTGCCGCACACCAGGAGGCCCTGAGACGCTGCAAATATGTATCCATTGGTAATGGGTAACATTTATGGCCTTAAGGGTTGAAACCCTGCGGCCATGAGGACCTGGAGCTCATAACCTTTATCGAGACTTCTCAACGCGTCTAATTGATTTTCGCGTGACTTAAAGGCTGGCTTGCACCTGGCAACGCATCAGCATTGTCATCCAACGTGGAAATGCGGCCAGCTTTTTAGGCACGCTCCCCGCAACAGCGACCTGGTCTATTTTTTACTTATATGTTATTTTGTAAGTATACGAGTATTTATAATATAGTTTAATTGTAATTAAATTAATTTATTTAGAAGTATAAATACACTAGACTCATTTAGTGATCAGATGAAAACGGTAAATTTTTGTGAACCGGCTTCAAGATATTGTAAAAAATATATCTACATATTTTTTTTATGCTTTTTACTCTTAAATTTGATTTCTTTTTTGCTATAAATTTTTTGTTTCATTTTTATTACTTAACGGCTCAAAGGATCTTAAAATCGACAAAATAATCATTTTTTGACCACTAATGTGTCTTACTATTTGTTTTCGTTCGGGTTCTTAATCTTATTTTCTCCTTTCATATTACACTAGTCTGATTTAGAGAAAGGGTCCTGAAATCCGCATAGTGTAATAACCGCCTTAAAGGCCGGTTATCTGGCTGACTATTATTTAATAACTAGCTTCTGCCTGCGACTTAATGGAATAGTAAAAAAAAGTACATTAAAAAACCCCCAATTTTGAAACATTCTTCATTGGTGTTCCGCTCGTATTTTTTTAGCGTGATGATAGCTTATAGCCTTCCTCGATAACTGGGCTATCTAACACTGAATTTTTGTAATCAGACCAGTAGTTCCTGAGATTAGCGCGTCCAAGCAAAGAAACAAACAAACAAACTTTTCAGCTTTATTATTAAGATTAATTTCTTAAAACATGAGCTTCAAAATTTAATGTTTACTTTGTTAACATATTAAACTTACGTTAATTATAGATTTAAAAGTGTAATATGTACTAGAAATCGAATGATCGCTATTTAATATTAATGGACTATTATATGATTATGAGTGTGGGATTTAGTTTTATTTTATACATTGACATAAACTTACCTACAAAATATTAAATGTAAACGTTACAATTATAAATAGTTTACATAAAAGACGTGCTGTCAAGAATATATAGATATTTTGTAAGATTTCACGACACCCAATTTTCTTTGTATATTTTCTTCGAATACCTGCTTCTTGCTTTGAAAAAACGGTAATAATTCGAGCAAAAACGAGCAAAATGACTCTTATCCTATCCTAAGCTTTTTTTGACTCAACAACTGTCTTTGTGTGACTCGACTGACTCATAGGCTGGTGTCAGTGCACTCCGATACCTAGAAATTCACTGTTAAGCAGTGAATCAAGACCACTTATGCTGGTTTTGGGTAAATGAGCTGGAGAATTTATGTTACTGTGTACTGTGTGGAGAATTTATGTTGTTCTTATGTTACTGCTCCATCTGGGAGAATGTTATAGTTAAAGACTGTTTCGCGCATATGCAGCGTTGAATTTAATGCATTGTTGTGATTAATTGTTAAAAAATAAAAAGACATTATTAATTATATTAATCACAATAAAATATGCCATATGACTGTCAGGAGCAATGTAGCTTTCCACTGGTGAAAGAATTTTCAAAATCGGTTTATAGATACAGAGATTACCTCCTACGTCACATACTCACAAACTTTACCTCCTTGTAATATAAGTATAGATGTCAAATTTTAACAAATAGGAATGCAAACGATTTAGAAATCAGCCAATAGAGAACTCACATGGGGTTAGGCCAAATTCACCTCTCGATATAGTACTTCTATGCCTTAATAAAAATGATAAGAAAACGTTTGCCTAGTTTGTAAAAAAATACATTGGATTTATGACTGTGAAGACACTCGTAACAGTTTGCCAGTTACTGTAATTTTTCAAGTGAAAGGCTAATTAATTGCGTGCTGAAATCCGAGACCCAATTAGAGCTTAATGCCATCAAATAAAATGGTGGATACAGTAACGCATGTACTAATATATGTTTTGTGTACCATAACAATGTATCTCTATTTGATGACATGTCATTAACCTCCCAGACCAATATGAACGGATTTCAATTTAGTGACACAAATTCGGTGGAAACAGCTGAATCACTCAAGCGGGGCAAATATGCAACCCTCATTGAGAGTTATATGTTTCTGCCATTTGCTGTCGAGACGATTGGACCGAGGGTTCTGACGCCATGAGCCTCTATCAAAGTTTATCAAAACGACTCATTCACTCCTCAAGTGATCAAAAGGCTGGTTTTTACCTCGGGCAACAGATCAGTACGGCGAAGAAAACGTAGCCAGCTTCTGGGCACCTTACCCATAGAAGACGGTGATCTAGGCGCAGTATTCTACTTATAGCCTTGAGGGACTATATGGGTAGAATACAATACAAAAAGGTTTTCTTTTATTGTATTCGATTATTTTTCATATATTTTAATTTATGTCGATGATGTTATGCTGAACAAGTGAATGAGTTTGTATATCTTGGATGTGCTTTTAGCAGGGATGGAAGGTACACCGCTGACATAGAAAGAAGAGAAATTTGGGGAATAGTGTGAATGGAGCGTTAGGTAAACTTCTAGGCGCTAAGAACCTCAGCCAGAAGGCCCAGCTTACCATACACAACGCGTTCTGGTACCTACGCTCAGTATGGAAGCGAGAGTTGGGTATGGAATAGAGAGCACGAAAGTAGAGTAAACGCGGTCGAGATGCGAGCACTGCGCAAAATCTGCGGAGTGACGCTCGCGGACCGCGTTCGTAATACCGAAGTAAGAAAGAGAGTTGGTCTGAAAGAGTGTCGGGGTGAGGTAAGGAAAGGAATGCTCCGGTGGTTCGGGCATGTGAAAGAATGTATGATGAAAGAATGACTAAACAAATATACAATGCAAAAGTGGATGGATGCAGAAGTCGCGGAAGGCCACGACACACCTTCCATGATCAACTTGATCGTGTACTAGCAGAAGGTGATGTCAGGAGCCTTAAGAACAGACGAGCGTGCATGACTATGAATGTCAAAGAAGCAAGTGAAGTGTATAAGAATAAGCCTGAATGACGCTCTGTTGTTCGTGCCTACCCCGCAAGGGACCTGGCGTGAAGTTATGTATGTATGTATGTATTTTAATTTAGTATTTATAGTTTCTTAAACAAATAGTTTATTTGGGAAATTTATAAGTTAATGTTGTTTTGTAAATAGTGTTCGAATTTATTGTAAAGTGCGTCGACATTCCTTTAACTGGCACTTTATAATAAAGTAAAATCGAAGACATTCTTTGGTAAATAGTCGAATATGTTCCAGCTATTCACCAGTTGATTATCTAATCTGCTTTAACATTCTAGGACAAAGGATTGACATTGTTCACCTTTCTTTAAAAAATTGTTCGATATTAGAAAACATATTTGCTTTTTGTTTTTATGTAATAATACTACTGGCGGCTGTGGTTGGTTATCGAACACGTAAAGATTGGTGTTTATTTCATAGATACAACTTGTCAATATTTATTTGTAATTGGCTCAACGCTGCCCGTAGAAGCCATAGAACAAGGAGTTTTATTTATTTATTTATGGTACATTATTAATATAGTATATTATATAGGATCGTTAAAAAAATGCAAACTAAAGGTAAACAAAAGGAATATAATTCAATTTACTTTATATATTCAATATTAGGATATTTATATTTAATTAATTTTAAGTTTTAGTAATGTAAACAATTGACTGTAAATATTTTGTTAAAAAATAAAAATGGTATTATATACATAATTTTCATTGGCATCTTATAAAATTATCATATAGCTTTTATATTTATAGAAAAGCTTTATATTATATATGACGAATAATCTAGATTATTCCTCTAAATATTTCAGGTATAAATACTCATGACATAAAAGGAATGACTAAAGATTGTTTTTATACCTAACTAGCTAGCAGAAAAAAATAAAAAATAGTTATTAATCACAAACAATAATATGCCATTCAAAAATAATGTAGCTTTCGGCTGGTGAAAGAATTTTCAAAATCAGTTTAGTAGATTCAGAGATTACCCCCTACAACGTCACAAATGTTACCTCTTTATTTGAGTTTAATTAACTTTAATTACTAAACGAATTTAAAATAATTCCCGTCCCGTATCCCAGTGACGCCTACGACTAGGGTCCGCGGCGACCACGCAAAGTTTTCTAATACTTACATTTTTAAACTCGTGATATCTTTCGAATAAGCAAATATAAATAAAAAGTAACAAGAATTTCGTACTGATAATTGAATAATTTTTATATTTTATTGTAAACTGTTGGATAGTGTCTAGCGAGATAGCTAATTGTCAATTTAGAACTGCCTACATCATTGATTTAAGTGACTTCATTGCAACCGATTTTCAAAATATGATGAATCATGCAGAGTCACAAAGCCAATGACAAACAAAAGATTTGTCCGCAACAATAATGTGGTTTATTGAAATGACTTTTTAACCGGTTTGTAACATAAAATTCGCTTTATAAACTAGGTATATTTTATTGACTATAGTTATTATGTTTAATTTACAAGGTTTCAATTTTGTGATCTTATAAACTTTAGAATTATCTAGTAGTAGACTGCGTAATTTGAATCAAGCAATAAAATTACCTAAACGGAGGAAGATATAAGAATAAGATCTCGTCATGCCAGCCATCAAGCTCTTGTCAACGTCGGTGTACCAGCCATTCTAGAACCGAATGGCTTGGTGCCTGTCAGTGGCAAGAGATCGGACGGAATGATACTCGACCCTTGGAAGATGGCAGTTAGTGGATGCGACTTGTGTTGACACACTGGCCCCGTCAAATCTTCAGCTCGAAACGTCAAACGGGACAAATTTAGAGCCTTAGGAAAAGGCCACCTATTTGAGCCGTTTGGGGTTGAAACATTGGGCTTATGGTGTCCATCGGCAAAGAATTTCTTTAAAGATATTTGTAAGATATTTTTGACACTGCCCTTGATCAGAAGGCTGGCTCGTATTTTGCTAACAAATAAGCATTACCATACCATACAATATGGCAGTGATCTGCTACATAATTTACAATTTAATTTTCCAAAAAAACTGAAATATATTTTGTATTTTGCAATAATTGCAATGTATATAAATATCAACAATAAGACAGTAAAATAATTCGCTATTTGATGCAAAGATAAACACTTATTGCGAAGTATTTGTACCTACTTATGTTATTCGATTTCATTTCGCGCTAATTTGAAATCTAACACGAATTTCTGCTTCTATTGAACAATTAGATACATTCTTGTGAGTCATCCACCCGAGACTTGTATTTTTATTGGCTGTATGCATTAAATGTCTCGACAAACATGTAATTTCGCGAAACTGCACGCAGTCATGTCGCTACCCTGGCGTGTTTAGAGTCCAAAATGGTGTCGAGGCGAATTTTGCAAGCACCCCGGTCGCTGAGTAGTTTCGCACTCGAAAGGAAAGTAATACAGTTTCAACATCACCTTGGTAATGACTAGGCTGGTGGAAAATATCAACGCGGACTTGACGTCACGCGAAATTCGTCTTAGAAATGTAATCGCAGCCGACGAGCGAATACAGTGCAAACACGTCATTATCCTAAATCGCTTTGTTCTGACTGTACTCCGACCTTCGGCGCCGGGTGCCGTATTATCTAGATTTTTTAGGCTACTTTTTAACCGGCAGCGGCGAGTTTTTAAGCTGAAAATATCCGACGGCGCAGACTGTAGTAGGCTCATAAGATTCGTAGAGGAAAACGGCGCGCGTCTGCCGACGACGTCGAAAAATATGCCAAAACCAGTTTGGACTGCTTTTGTTCAGATCTTTGGGAAGAGGGTTCGATGACCAATGCAGGCGTGTGCGTGTGCGATTTTAGGTGCGAGGGTGCGGCCGGCGGGGAGGAGGGTGCTGCGCCGGGGGGCGGTGCAGCCTGCAGCGGTCATCAACCGTGATTAATGCGTGACTCACCGCCGCTCTTTGTCTCGCCCACAGCTCCTCTACTCACCTCCGCTGCTCCGCCTGCGCCGCGCCGCTCTCCTCGGTCCCAGGCTCGGCCCGTGGGCTATGGCTGCGGCGGCGCGCCGCCACGTGCTCCCTCACTTTACCACGTGTTCATGTTCACCGGCGGGACGAGAACCGCCGACACGGTAAGTGTACTCCAACAAGCGCCTGGAACCATCATCACCAGAGCACCTGATGAAGTACAATGGGCGTGCGGCGGTCGGTACGGTGCTGCCTCTCGATTTTGATGCCAGTGAAGCAGCAGCGACGCGCGCTACTTCAGGTACCTGACTCGGTGAGGACAGCCCTGGCGCCGGAGTAGCGCGCGCCGCCGCCGCCCGCTCCTATTAATAGCGTAGCGCGTGCCACCAAACTAAGGAGCGTGCTCCTCGGCCGGCGTTCGGGGCTCGACTGCACATCGTAGTCAGCGCCGCGGCCCCCGCGCGTCGCCAGACGTCAGCTGACCGCGGCTGCACCGGCCCTGACATTGGCGGGCGCCCGCCGCGCGGGGGGCGAGGTCGCTGACCCCGCCCGCGGAAGCCTCCTCGCGAATCTGACGCCCCCGCCGCGGCCCCCTTGGGTGCCTCTGCCTCCTCGAGATCCCCGCTGTGCACCGCGAGCCGAGCCTAGCAGCTCACCCGCCTCACAGTCATCGCACTGTCACATCCACCAACTTTTGGATGCTGAATGATTTTAGCTTGACTGATACATCTGGAATTCGCATCAATGTTTTTTTCTTATGAGACGTTTATGGGCAATCTTACACTCATCTGTGAGAAGTGAGAGTGAAGTGTGTTTAGCTGTTCGCAATCATAACTATAGCGACTGATATAATAATAATAAATAACATACAATATATCTAAGTTTCAAATAAAATATTCGCCATAGATACCGAATAATTTGAATCTACTCATTCGATTTGATTAGTTGTTGAAACTGGTTTCTGTATCCATGGTCAAGAAATAGATTTGCAATATGAAATCGTTTATATTAAACATACCATCCAATAGAACAGGTTACCTGCCTACAAGTAGGACTGGAAAAGTATGTTTACTTTTGTTACAAGCTACTTGATAAAGAAGTTTTAATTAATAGGGCGTCATGGAGTTAGTTCTACGAGTCAATTAAAATTAATTTTTCAATCGATTTTTTTAAATCCCTCATTAGGACTCTGGAGCAGGTATCTTCAAACCTTAAGCCCATACTTACAGCCTTACTACGCAACCAGTATGGATTAAAGCTAGAAGCACTGAGATATGGTAGATTTTATGTAAAAACGGTTTTGGCCCTTATAAGTGAATATTTTTATTTTATTTTATTTATTTTTTATTATAAGATTTAGATGAGTGTTTTAATTTATTTTTCTAAATATTATAAGTAAATTATGCAAAGTCGTGGTATGAAAAGGTTTGTCAGTTTTCAAGTTGATTTGTTTAAGGTCCTTTTCAAACTAAGTCACAGAACAGACTGTTCCACAGAAAATTATGTTTAACTGTTTGACTTAAATTTAAAATTACTTGATCAAAGTTGTTTGACTTTCTTTTCTAAGAATATTGTTTAGAATATAAAACCTTTTTATTGGTTTTAATATTTATGATAGCGTAGTGATTATATACTCTTTACTTTTATTGTTAATGTTAATATCTGTCATTGTCAACATTGCAATTTTCTTTTTTCAAGTGTCTATGTTTTATACGCGTAACACAACGTAGCATTTATTCAAATGTTGGCTGTACTGTTTCTTGCTTATACTCGTGCAAGCAAACGTAGACTATTAGGTGATAAACCTATTGTTGGTTGATGGTGATGGTTTTTTAATGGAAGAAAGTGTATAGTATAAAAGATATTTGTAATTAATGTATTTTGATTGATATGTATGGTTTTTGCTTTTGTTTTTCATAAGTAGGCAAAGGTAACAATTTATACAACACGTTACATATATTTATAAATCGTGCGCAGAAGGTTTGCCGGTGACAACCCCTCTCGCCTCCCACCACCAGGACCCGTGGTAGTCAATTCTTAGTACTACTTAGACAAACCCCGGTACCAGTCGTAGTAAGCGGGAGGGGCGATCCGCAAACCTTATACATGTTTTATTAATAAATACGTTTATTCGTTTTTTTTAAATTTTGTTTTGTAGTGTATCTAGTAAATTTTTAAAATGCTTTAGTTAATAATTTAGTTTTATTTTTAAAAATTAGTCCAATCCATACTATAAATAACGTGTGTTAGTAAGTAAAACTATCACATTCTACTTATCATGATTAAGCTTTACGTAGTAAGTAAATAAAACCGACTTATTATCTGTGCTTTTTTTATCCAAATTATGATAGCAACAATAATAATAAGGCATTTCTGTCATGAACTGAATTAATGGCACTAGCGAGCCGAAGTGTGGAGACCCCCTGCTCTAGAGTTATCAAGGAAAAAATAAAATTCCGGTTATTTGAAAATAATTCCAGCATTTTTGTTACACATAATATTGACATGTTTATTAAATAACATTTTGAAGTTCATTAAAATACTTCTCAGGTAAAGAATTTTATTAATTAGAGAATATATATATATTTAATTATTAATTAGAGAGAGATAATTCTTTATTGCACACCAAAAGATACAATTACAAAAACAGACCATATTTTCAATATTTTATAGGCAATGCAATAGGCGGCCTTATCGCTCAAAACGATCTGTTCAAAGAAATTTGAATCAAGAAATCTAGGTGGTACAGGAAAAAGGTAGTTAGTTTTTAATTTCATTAATAATAATAATTAATTAAAAATGTATTTAATTTGTTAAATGGACCTACTTATGCAAAATGGAACCAAACCAATTTTTTTTTCCAAAATATAGACACATTTGAATAAAAACTTCATTTTCTCAAAACCGGTCCGTATGTGGGTTGGTTCCATTTTTCATAAGTAGGTCCAAATTAATTTGAGTATTTATGTATCCATTGCCTTTTTCCTGCACCACCTACATCGCCTGATTCAAATTTTGTTTTTGATTTAGGTTGCCCGGAAGAGATCGCTTTGAGCGATAAGGCCGCCTATTGTATCGCCTAGAAAATATTGTAAATGTGGTCTGTTTTTGTAATGGTATATTTTAGTGTGCAATAAAGTGTTATCTCTCTTTAAAATTAACAACAATTTTGTTCCTTTATTGACAGTAATAAAAATATTTTTGGTCGTTTTAGTAACAAGTTAAAAAAGAAAGTTTGCATTGAAATTCAGCGTTCTGTTGGATATAGTTCCGGCACAGAAATATACTGAGTGCAAACCGTATGTGCTGAAAATGCGAAGACAAATCTTCAAAATATGCTTCTTTAAATCACATGTGAGTAATGCTATTCGCTATTTCTTGAAATAAATATTTTTTTCTTCTTACATTTGATTCGAAAATTAGGTACTAATCAATGGTAGTTGTAGATACATATTAACTAATGATTTTTTAATAATAAAAAATGTTTACAAATGTTTCAATTCCAGTATTATCTAATAGTGTCAAATAATTTTGACTTGTTGCTGCTATGCTGCTAATCGAGACTTATTTGCTCTGATAATGTCTGAAGTATATAACAACGACCTAGAAAAACCCCGATAGTAATTAGTGTTATAAGTATGCGAAATATATATTTGCAATGTACATTATTTTGCAAGCCCTCTTTGGTTCACAAGTAAGTTAATGCTACGACCCTCAAAAGAAGTAACCACGTGCGAGTCGGACTTGCCCGTAGAAAGATAGAAAAATATTTATAAGACCAAGTTTAAAAGACTAATAAATACAAGCCGCGCTATAAGCGATAAGCCCGCCCATTGTTCTAATGAAATGTATTTAAGTATATAAAATATCTAAGTTTAAGTTATGATGAACAATAAAGAGTTTTCATTCATTCATTCATTCAAGACGCGCGTAGAAGGTTTGCCGACGATGACTACTTACTATTATTGTTATATTATTATTTATATTCTATTATTATTGTATATATGTTTACTAAGTTTTCTGTAATGGTGTACGTTAAACTGTTATACATATGGCAAGTGTATATAATAATAAATTAAAACAATAAATTTATTGCAACAACTATTTAAGTAACCTTTAACCCTTCTGCGAACGTCAACGGAGAGTACCTACATACCTACTGTATTTACATAGGTACCTATAATCTATCTACATACATACATATAGATATATTTATGCTGTTAGCTCTTGAAACGTATGGACTACTAGGTCCTGGGGCCATGAGCCTCTACAAAAATCTATCGAAACGACTTACTGACTCTTCGGGTGATCAGAGGTCTGGTTCCTACCTTGGAACACGGGTCAGTGCGGCGATCCAGTAATGTAATGCAGGGAGAACGTTCCTTCTTAGAACCTTACACAATTACTTTGAATGAATAAATGAAAACTCTTTACTGTTCACATAATCTTAAATCTAGACAATTGATATGGATACGTTTGCATTAGAAAAATCGGCGGCCCTATTGCTTATAGCGATCTCTTCCAGGCAACCCAGTATCTAAGATTTTAAAGAAAATTACAATAAACGATTTTTGGTGGTAAGTATACTAAACTAAAATAAAATATAATTAAACTATTACCTATACATATATAATTAGATATATGGTTATATTATAAATAAGATATATACTCCTATACATTCGTACAATACAAGCGTGTAATGCAACAATTTCTTTGATGACGTAGGCTCAGTATTTTACCTTAAGGGATTATAGGTAGAATTTAGCGATTATACAATATGAGTTATGTTTCCTCCATTATACTAGTTTATAGTGAATTGTTTTGTTAAGATAGTTTTTTTTAAAACAGTTATAAAAGACTAAACAAAGAACACAAAGAAAATATACATTATTTTTTCTTCTGATGGTTTCGACGCAACATAGAGACGGTTTAAGCAATTAGTTACACTTTTTAATTATGGTAAAATGTCTTAATTAAGTAACTTGTAAAGTTAGGTATTAAAGTAATTTTTTTATTTCATATTGTACCACGCCGACAAAGTGAATGCACACCCGCAGTTTATTACCTTTCCCCGCATTTGGACTTCTTTTGTTTACTTTGTGTTTAAAATTTGTAATTAAGAAAAACATCTTATTATAGTAATATCTTATTATAGTAATAGTACAGTAGTACTCGTTTATGGCCGCATGTGTGCAGATTAGGTTTTCTTGGAAAAGTTAGTCCACGCGGTCGAGTGTTGTATTGTCTAGTTTAGTATAAACAATGCCGAACGAGGGTGAGGCAGTCAAGCGACGATTACGATATGAGCAAGACGTGTTCATTCGATAAGCTATATACTGCTGGACTTTGCACGTGTTATTGAATCGTGCAGTTTGTACTGGTTGTGTCCACTTATATTTGTTTGTTGTGTTATACGTGTTTGCATAGTTCTAATAAATTCTATAGTAATTCCAACGGCATTTTTAATTCGAGTCCCGCACTCGTAACAATATATACAAATTAACGAATGTTTTTATTAATAATTGTGTCTCTTAAGAAAAAATACTTGATTTGCTCTAAAAAACTAATATCACTTATTTATCATCAAACACACCCATAAAAATAATTAATCATCATAAAAATGTTCACATTTTTTATACTCATGACCACATTGTTATGATGTTATACATGATGACAAAATTTAAAAAAAAGATTGATCATCAGTTAATCCGATAAGATGAAGGTGATGACAGATGACTAATTATGATGATTCTAGCTCATTTCTTAGTTGTATTTGACAAGCGTTATGTCATTTTAAAGGCTTTATTACAAATTAGGTATGTATGAAGCGTACAAAAATGACCTTCATTCTCACTCTAATTCCGAAATGTCCAAATTCTACATTTTTACTTCTATATAAAACGGACAGGGGGCGTCTGATGGGACGTGTAAATGCGTGGAAGAGGTCGCTAGAGAACGGTGGTTTGAAACTAAATGTGGCGAAGGCTGAGTACTTGGCCTGCAATACTACAGATCGCACATCCGTGCGCATAGGCGAAGATACGGTCGAGCGCACGGATCAGTTTAAGTACTTGGGATCTGTAGTGCGTCCGGTATATCGACCTCGACGTCAAGGCCCGTATCACAGCAGCTTGGGCCAGGTGGCGTGAGGTGACAGGTGTCATTTGTGACCCCAAAATGCCGGTCAATTAAAAGGACAGGTCTATAAATCCATCATTAGACCTGTCCTTTTGTATGGCAGTGAAGCGTGGCCAGTACTTGAGCGACACAAGCAAGAACTGCGTGTCACGAAGATGAATATGCTGCGATGGATGTGTGAAGTGACGCGGAAAGACCAGGTCAGGAACTCCCGCATCCGCGGCAGTCTTCATGTCCGTAACATAGCAGACAAACTGCAAGAGTGTCGCTTACGCTGGTACGGCCACGTTTTACGCAGACCGGCTAATTACGTGGGGAACAAATGTCTAGCCATGCCACCTCCGCCAGGTCCCAGTCGAAGGGAAAGGTCCAAGAAATGCTGGCTTGACGTCGTGAAGGATGACATGCGTGCCTTGGGTCTCAAAACGGGGGATGCTGAAGACCGCGCGAAGTGGAGTAGAAAAAGTAGGGAAGCGGACCCTGGGCGTCGGAGTGAACGCTGCGAACGCAACCGGGATTTAACGCTCGGATGATGATGATGATATATAAAACAAAGACATGTTAGTAACACCAGTTATAACTCAAGAATGGCTAGACCAATTTTATGAGTTTTGTGTTTTTAAATTGTCTTCATCCGGACCGGAATAGGATATTAAGTATTAAAACCGACTTCAAAAACTAAAAAACTAAAATGTATAAAATACTTATTTCTAAAGCTATTATTATTAATATATATTATCTATAATGTAAAATATACATATTTTACATTTTAGATAATATAATAAGTTCGGGTGGAATCTTGCAAGTTAAATTTGACCAACTTCCCGGTTTTCGAATGAGCTGAAATTTTGCACGGATAAGTATATCGCGTGACAATGCAATAATATGGTACCATGTTAGTTGATTTGATCTGATGATGGAGTCGGAAGGTGGCCATAGGAACTCCTGTACTAAACAAGTTAGACCCGTCGTGTTTGGGCTCGTTCTACTTGTCTTGGCTAGCACTCTGCTGCTACATGATATCCAGGATCCCAAAGGCTTGTATTTAAAAACCTTTTTTCTGATTTAGGTGAAATACTTTTGTGTGTGTTTAGGACCCACTGGGATCGGAAATGGTTTAAATCCAAATTTGAACCAGGTAGATGGCGCTTCCATCGGTTTCTAGATTTTTATTTTTAAAGGGCAAGACCACGACTACCGGGTACAGCTGATTTGATATAGAATAAAACTGGATAACACAATTTCACGACTTTCAAAGCCAATATCTCGCCACATATTAGTTCATTAAAAAAATCATTTAGGAATATTCATTACCTATTTCAGCCGACTTCAAAAATATAAGATTATCAATTAGTCGTGTAATTTTTTTTGTGTATTTACTCAAAACTGTTTGTTTAAGAACCGATTTTGATGATCAGTAAAGCTTCAGGATAGGTTCGTGTTTTTGGATAACATAAAAGAAAGCGACTTCAAAAGTAACTAAAAAGCAAAAAATAATATTATCTACAACATTTGTTTATTTATTGCTGTTTAGTTATTTACTGTTAAAATAGGTTTCTTTATTTCTAGATTTTTTTATTAAAAATGTGACTAAAACACAACTACACTGATTTTTTTTCAACTCTATGTATGACTACTACGTCTTAATTTTTCGCGATTTCACTACGTAACTTTATAAGAATAAATAAACTACACATTCCTGTCAAACATCCATGGGTAAACTTGTCACTACTAGTAAAATGATTGCAAATACATAGATAGACAGACAGGTGGACATGTCTCGGCTTTTTATATACATTTTTACTCAAGATAAATCGACTTGCAAGCATCATTCGAATAATACACTACAAAATTTTGACGACACTTCCCTTAGAGCTCTATCCTTGTAAGAATAAAAGAATATAGTTTCGTAGAATGAAACCGCGGGCATAGCTAGTTTTAAGAACCATCATATAGTTTATAGTTTCGAGCCTATATCTTTAATACTTTTAACCTTGTAATTTTTAAATTGGCAATGTGAAAGGTCCCTAGCCCTTGGGTCGTCGTGTTGCGCGCTGAGGTCATCCATCTCGCCCTTGAGCGAACGTTGTCTCCCCAATGTGACTGGCTGCGGCCTTCGAGGGCGGTGTTGCCAGCTAAACTTAAAAAAATATTATTAAAATAAAAATATACCAATATTTTTTTAAAGTTATTAAATCTTATTAATTTCTTTTAGCACATATTTGTGCGTTGTGACAGTCGCAGTCGCGCTCTCAAGATGTTATGGCGTGTTATTTTGGTTGAATTTAAAATGAAACGATTTATGTTGTTGTCGCACTCTGTTTTTATAGGATTTGTATGAAATAGGTATATACCCTTGGGTATATATACGATTAAACTTTATTATTTAGTCATTTGACTTTGGACCCTAAAGCTGGTACCAGGGCCTTTAAAAAATCGAAAAAACATTTGTGTACTTTCTGCTGTGGCCACACCTGCATTAGTGTTAAACATTTAAATTATGGCCAAATGCGTGTTATTTAAGCGTTACAAATAACAGCACAAATCAAACGCAAAGCCACATTAGTATATACATACGTTATCTGGCAATATTTAACGTCATTAACAGCAACGCCTTAAACCCATATAACCCATGCCATATCTGCGTGAAACAGCCTATCGTAACATAATCGCAGATGAAGCCGCACCTTTATAGAAAACACGTTGTCTTTGTTAATCCAAAAGCAATTTATAGATTTACATTTAAAAACAACTAAGGCAATTGCTTACCACTTCAGCTAAATTCATAAAAGCTTATATTCAAACTTATATGCCGACTGCAGTGCCACCTACCGGCCCGGTAGTACCGGGTCGAACTGTGAATCAACTCAGAAACCTTCTTTGGCTCAAGCGCAGCAACTTTGCTAAAGATCATCACGTGATAAAATCATTTTTTTTATATAAAGTTTAAATAAATTTCGACTATAGCAACAGTATTTTTACTATGTTCTAAAAATACAATAAAACAAATGCATATTTCCCATTATATCAAAAAAGTTACAATCCAAATAACTTCGTCATCAGATTGTAAACCAATGTTTATTTTCTTCATTAAATATTGTCAATAAATTGTAAAAGTCATTTATTTCAAGAGAAGGTGGAAATCAAACAATATAACTATTAAATATTTTACAGTAAATTTGGGTAATTTGTTAACTTACAGCAACCCAAGCCCGCGGCGTCCGTTCTGCCCGCCACTTTACCCTTGCGCTCAGGGAGTAAGGTGACACGCTCCATAGATTAGTAAACATGATTCTACAACCATAGGGCGTTCACTACACGATATTTAACATTTAAGTCGAACAGAAGACAATACATCAATTTTATCTATTTATTTTCGCAATAAAGGTTATATATTGCTCTATTAGTGGAGTTTGGATGTTGTTTTTGACTTAAAGGTCGAAAGTTGTGGCGCCAATATATTTTTTATTTTATTTTTGTTTGCAAGTAGAGAAACTAGCAGACGGTCCTAGTAGCAAGTATGTCCACGTTTGAAACAAATACATTACTTTGACTTGGACTTCCGAATTCCGACAGCTTGATCTAAAAGAGCATGATTCGTATATTATCGCTATAAGTGTGTTATAAAATTTCTTCGAAGCGAGTAACGCGTTGGCAACGGCCCTGGTGTTGTAAAGACCATAGGCGTCGGTTAATACTTTCCATCAAGGGCGCTGTTTGCCAGCTATTTGCAATAAATACTTCTAAGTCGCTCCCTCACTGCTGCGGGTGGTGACTTGAATGGGTTCCAATTAGGTAGATATAACTACCTACCTACGTACCTAATAGGTAGTTACTGTTGGTCATGGAAATCTTATCAAAAACACCAAGAGAGCCAATGCTTGACTACCTAGTGAAGTGTGTAAGAATCATTTCATATTTAAAAAAAATGCTTTATATTGACACGACCGACAAAGACAAATGCAGACAGCATTTTATTACCTTTCGGCATTTGGACTTCTTTTGTTTACTTTGTGTTTAAATTTGGGATAAAAAACCAGCCCATTGTGTTTGTAAGCTTTTATGGTCTATTGTTGTATTATAATACCTGCCAGGTGTCTCGGGCTTAAAAGTACAAACTGATTCTAAAAAGTCCACGCGGTCGGCTAGACATATTGCATCCATGCAGTATAAAGCAAGGCCCCAATTGAGAGATGGGGCAGTCAAGCGATAACCACGAGTGAAGCAAGACTTGTGTATGTTCGGTAATCTATATAGTGACGGACTTTGCGCGTGTTATTGAACCGTGCATTACGATTGGATTGGTTGTGTTTAGTTTTATTTGTACCTGTGTTATACGTGTTCCTATAGTTCTAATAAACTATAGTAATTCTAACGGCATTTTAATTCGAGTCTTCCAACTCGTAACAATATATTTTTTTTGTCTGCAGTAATTTGACCACATATCCTACAAGAACCGAGATAACATGTAGAGACTTGTGGTCACGGAGAAAGTTGAAAGCAAGAGACCTCGTGATAGATCTCAAAATCTCAAGATTGACGAAGTTGGTGACCAGTTCGACATATCGACAAATTCGGCCTTCCATCGTACTCAAAACCGATCTCGGTGGAGAGAGCACTTATACAGTGCCATTCAAGTCACCATCCTCAGCAGTGAGGGAGCGGCTTGAAGTATTTATTGCCTATAGCTGGCAAACAGCGCACTTGATGGAAAGTGATCACCGACGCCTATGGGCGTTTGCAACATCAGGAGCGTCGTCAACGCGTTGCTGGCCTCGAAAATTTTTTATAACTAACTAGCTGACTCGGCGAACTTCGTGCCGCCATATTTTTTGAATTCCTAAAAGACTGTTTCATGACACAAAAAGAAAATCACCAAAATCGGTCTAGGTGATTAGGAGGATTCTAGAACCCGATCTCAGCGCCACCTACCGGTTCTATTTGTGAATTTAAAATATCCGGGGACCTACTCCAAAACACTAAAACAAAATCACCAAAATCGGTCCAAGTGATTAGGAGGATTCTAGAACTCGATCTCAGCGCCACCTACTGGTTCCAATTTTGAATCTAAACTATTCCGGGACCCACTCAAACACAGACACAAAATTTCATAGAAATCGGTAAAATCGTTCTCAAGTTACACATACTTTTCTATGATTCATTTTTATATATAAGATATAATAATATTTTTTGGATCGCTTTCGGAATTTGGAAGTCAAAGTAATGTATTTCTTTCAAACGTGGACGTATTTGCAGATGTTATGATAATTGGTAGACTAGTTTCGTGTTCCTCCTTTGACAGGCATATAAAAAATTCGTAGTTTTTGTTACAAGCCATTTGTAATACCTATGATTATATATGGATAATAGTAACTAGGATATAACCGCGACTTCGTCTACGCTTAACTTGAAATTCCCGCGGGACTCCCGGGACATAATATTTTATACCGCAGCATTGGAAAAAGTATGTAAGCTATCGTTTTAGTAGAAACCGAAGAAGAAGGTCCGAAACACATCACTCAAGAATCGGGCTGCATCATTAAAGTTTATTATTTTTCTTAATCGCGAGAATAGGAGGGAGATTTTACAACAAAATTGTCTCTCGAAGCAACCACAATATGTCTTTTCCTTCCACACTCCTCTATTCTGACATACATCTTCTATCTCACCACAAATCATCATATCATCCTTCACACTATCCATTCATCTCTTTTTAACACGCTTTTATTAGCTTCACCTGTATGTATGTATGTATGTTTGTAACCGACCCCTTTGAGCTCGATTTTGTCCTACTTTGAACGACCAGATTTAATTCAAACTTTGCACACCTGTCAAAGGTCGATGACAATGCAATAATATGTTACCATGGAATTGATCTGATGATGGAGTCGGAAGGTGGCCATAGGAACTCTTGTACTAAACCAGATAGACCAGCCGTGTTTGGGCTCGTTTTACTTCTCTTGGCTAGCACTCTACTGCTACATGATATGCAGGATCTCAAAAGCTTGTATTTAAAAACGTTAAAAAAAATCAACTAAAAAATGAAAAATAAATAATAGTTTAAAAAAAACTAAAAAACACGCTTTCATAGAAAATCCAACTCAAAAACAGAAAATAAAATTTAATAAATTTGGTTTCTGATGAATGGGGGTCTTAAAAAAAAGCGTGGGGTGTATTCAAAGCGCTTTTTCTTCTTCTTTAATATCTTTATTTTCTGTTTTTGAGTTGGATTTTTTATGAAAGCGTGTTTTTTTAAACTATTATTTTTGGTCTACCCTTTACCTTTGCATCCATCATTCTTGTAGTTTAACATTCTTTTTATGTCCTGACTTTCATCCCGCCTTATTACACGCCTATAACAATTTCTTCCTCTCAATTTTTCAGTTACGGGTGCAACTTTCAAAGATCCCCTTAAGTACTCATTTCTCACCTTATCCATCTTGTAACACCACATATATATCTCAACATTCTCATCTCACCTGAGCGGAGATGTATTATTTTGTAGATATATGTATAGTAAATGCAAATGATTAAACATCTGCCTATTGCTTTACGCTGATCAGCGTGAAGAGTTTCATATAGTTGGTAAACTCGAATCGTGTGAAACAAACATAAAAACTGCATTATCTTTTTATCGTTAGTACGAAATCTAATCGACATCGTAACCCTGAGGTTTCTTGGAAGGCAAGGAAGTACCTAACTCGACGATTTAATGGATTTAACTGCCCTGTGTTTTTCAGATAACATAACAAACAGATACTTTATAGCGTAGCTGGTTGGTTTTTATATAAAACTACATTTTTACAATTACTAGTGGTCGCCCATTGGTCGAAATTCGACCATAATTAACTTAAATTATAAGTTTGAATCTTATTAAAATTCTACTGTCAAAAGCTATTTTCTATAATCACAGTTTTCGTCAAGGCTACACTGTTAATTTGTCTTAAACAATAAACAAAAGAGTATATAAAATATGTGTTTGTGAGTCAAATACATAGTTACTGTGTGTAATGTTTTTTTATATATATTTAAAAAAAATAGTAGCATTCAAAGAGTACTGTAAAACGGGGGGAATAGGGTCTAGGGGGTGAATTGGGACAAACCTCAAGTTTTATTTGCGACCTTATATACACATTTATGTTACGTGTTACACTTTGTGGTAGGATTTAAATTTGAACCTTGCAATATTTTTTCTATAATCTTTCAATATTCAGTCATCCTGTCATAAGTGTTTTTAAAAAAACGTACTTCAAAACATTGGGTCATTTATGATAATATATTAGGAGACCGACACTTCAAAAAATGGTAGGTATATCAAGTACCTACGTATCTAACCTAAAAACCTGCAGGAACCTACAATACCCACAAGGTAGGTATTGTAGGTACCTACCTATAGTATGAGAGTGTCAGCCCTAGCGAAAAACGCTATTAACCCCTTAAGCGACCCGATTCACTCCAACGCCTGGTTGAATAGGGAAAAAGTTACAAGTGAGCTTTTGTAACTTTTTATGATTATTATTTAATAAACTATATCTTAATGCATTAGAAATGAAAATTTAAACTACCGAAACCATTATGATCTCCGTTTTATTACTATAACTACAAAAAAGCCGATAAAAATCAATGGCGAACTTAAAAAGTGTCCCGATTCCCCCCATTTTACGGTACATTGAATGTAGCATTCGACGCTTCCATTTTATATAAACTATAAGTGTGCGAAATTTCATACTCCTCCGTCCGCGCAATTATCGTAAAAAGGGGTAAAAAAATTTTGCTTCACGTATTAATATAATGATGATGAGATGCGATTTTCATTATCTGAAGTTTCCAACCATTTTACTAGCCGTTCCGAAGCTCAATATTTTAGGGAACGGATTATATCAACCACACTTGTCACAGTTAATTTGGCCAGGATTGACACATCAGTTATCACGATCTTCACTTGTTTAACACTTTAGGTCATCAAAACTGCTTCAGCGCGATGCATGCTTTCTGGTCAGACTTTAAATTGACCCAAGTGCGCTTATAACTAACTTACCATGGCCCTTGAGATATATTAAGTCCTTATTGTACACCAAAAATAGACAAACACAAACATAAAATTATCTATATATATAAAAATCAATTGCTGTTCGTTAGTCTTGCTAAAATTCGAGAACGGTTGAACTGATTCGGCTAATTTTGATTTTAATTATTAGTGGAAGTCCAGGGAAGGTTTAAAAGTTGAGTAATTATGAAAAATATGCTCGGAATATAGTAAAAACAACAATCTCGCTTTCACTTAGAAATTATTCCTACCTGTCAAACATTTGATGTTCGTCCGTCCCGTCGGTCGTTTGGAAATAATTTAAATTTAAAAGACGTCCAGAAATCAAATTAAAATTAAGAAGTTTTTTGTTTTGAATGTCAAACGTGTGACGTTCGTCCCGTCGTTCAGAAATCAACGTTTTTATTTATTGATTATGAGGCGGTATGAATCTTACCGGATCGGCTAGTAATAATATAAAAATATAGGATTGTATATTAACAAACCGATCTGTGGCTAGAGGAGGTAACTTGTAGACCACAGCCTACGTGATCTACCCAACGTAGGTATTAAAAAATAAACATATAGGTCACTGGCTAAGCTTGTTTGCAAATAAGAAGAAATAGAGCGTTTATGATACAGGACCTTGGAGGTGGGAGTACAATGACCTCACAAGCTGTCGTCATTCGCAATTAAACTGATAATACACCAGCTAATAGCTAATGTGAGTTGATAACACGATTTGCACTCATAAAGTGGGTAAAGACCTTTGCGCCGGTAGATTCCTCAGATATATATACTTAGTTCATGATATTATCTACGCATATATTTTATGTAGGTACGTTCCTGCTTATTTCTTACATTCTGCATATATACACTCGTATATATCATTTATCTATTTATTATTAAAGTCAGTAGTTCTTACTATATGATACGTATACCACCATCGCCATTATCATCTCAATTAATTCCTGGGGTTGTTGCATGCACCAATTAGGGTGTTTTCTGACCTAATGTGCATATTTTTACAATTACCACGTGCTAACAACGGTGAAAGAAAACATCGTGATGCAACCTGCACATCGAGATAACCGATAAACCTGCCAAGCCGCCTTGGACAAGTGTGGCGGGTATACCGTCCATTCCCCTACCGTGAGAGGCCCGAGGATACCAGTGTGACAGTTATGGGCTGTTGCTATTATAGATAAATAAATAAAGTGTTGTATATCTATCTTTATTGTTTTTATTACGAATCTGGTAAATATGCAGACACCCCAAGTAATGGAAAATGGTAACCGTCGCCCGTGGACGTTGACAACACTAGGGGTGGAGCCAACGCGCAGGCAGCCGAGGAGGGAGCAGTGGGCTTTTTTTGTGCACATTTTAGATATTTGCTCTAGAGGAAATAGAATGCTAGGAACGATAATTCCAATACTTTTAACGTCATCTTGATTATTTATGAACGATTCTTTGAAATTTTACGTAAACCTATTATCTGATCTCTGATCCTTTTAAATATGAAGGAAACTATTCTTTTCTAGTCTTTTATTTACATTGTTGTTGAATCTTTAAAATGGTTGCTCTTAGATAAAAAGTGAAGTTTTTTATAGATAATTTTATGTTGATATAATATCTACAATTTTTGGCTGGGGTACTTTTATGATAAAACTAAAATCCTGAAAATCGCAAAAAACTCATTTATTTGACTTTTGACCTAGAGTAAAAAAAATCCATACACGGGAATGATAGGGAACTTATTTTTTTTATTTATAATTATGTTTTGAACATTTTACTGATTTTCAGCTTGTTGTAATTTTATGCACGTTACTCTCATTTTTTGATCTAGATTGACCGGACTATAGGTATTTAAATGAAAAACATGACTAAAAACATAATTTAATTATAGTAACAATTTGATTCCATGTCAACTTACATTTAAAAATTCGCTAATTACATAGATTCACATTAAAATAATATACATTTACATAAATACATAAATTGCCCATATAAACGTAATTACAATATTGCTAACACGATTTATAAATTGGACTAATAACATAATATCATTGCTTAAAAAACATTCTAATGGATTAATATTTTATATTAGTGTAAAAAGTTGATGACGAGATATAGTCTCTGGCACGATTCTTGAGCCACCACAATATCACTGTCCGTGAGGTCACCTTTGACCCTCGGACAGTGATAATGTGGTTCTTTTTCGAAGTATGAGGTATGTTCCCTTTCGAGTAAAGGGCCAAAAACATAATATTTTCGTCATGTTGAAGTCTGGTTGAATCAACCAAAGTGATTTACATACACATAGACTTGAATCATTCAATGCCATTGCATTCTGTCTTGTCCTTTTAATCAAATTGATTCAATTTGATTGACCAGTCATCTAATCTTTTATCTTAGCATTAGTAGAAAAATGATATTACTTGAATGAAATTTAATGTCAAATTTTAATCATCAGTAAGGCAAATGAGCGGTCGGTAAGATATAGGAACTGGCAATAGACCGGAAGCTGTTCGTTATGTCGCTCGCGCATTACCACATTTTTGAAGCTATAAATTAACAGAATTCACTTACGACAAACTCGTTTTATATGTAAAATTACCAATGTTTCATAAAAAAATCACATTGGTTTAGACAAGACATGAAAAAAAACAAGAATATTTTTTTCAATACAGAAATAAATATATATAAATCAAAATCATATTTCTGTGAAGTATATGTAACTTTATTGTACCGTTAAGATATGTGTCAAGGTGGAGCTTCGTCAGCGATAATATTACAGATATAGCCCGTTTCACACAGATATGGCGCTGTGTTTAATGCATTATTTGATTCGATACGACTTTTTTAATGACGTTAAACACTGACAGATAACGTAAATTATATATGTAGCTATTCGTTAACGGCGTTATTTTTAACGTTTTAAATAAGACGCATTCGACCACAATCTAAATCAGTGGTTCCCAAAGTGGGCGATAACGCCCCCTTGTGTGTCCTGCAGGCCTAAAAGAGGGCGGTAAGAGACCCAGAAAAAATGAGCATTGCCAGGTGTAGCCTATAAGAGTTAACTTGAGACCTCAGCGCCGTTGTGTACTACCTACTGCGCTTAGGTCTCAAGTTAACTCTTGCGGGCTATAGTAAAAGTCTCGTTTAGAATGAATGTTTCTCCGGTAATGTAGCTCTCAATAATCAATTAATTTAATTTGACTTTATAGTGTATTTTAAGTAGGTGAAAAATGGGGGCACTAAAATATAATATATTCTCAAAGTGGTCGGTATACAAAATAAGTTTGGGAACCACTGGTCTAAACCTTTAACATTATCGCATATGAAGTCGCACCATAATGCAGTGTATGTAAGTAAATGACAATTAAATTTTCAAAGATGTGGTAATTTTTTGTCCATCCAAAGGCTGTCTGGAAGAAATCGCTAATAGCGATAAGACCGCCTATTGTATTGTAAAATTTTGTTTCTGTTAACTCTATCGTTAAAACATAATAAAGCATATTCATTCATACGCAAGCGACATAGCGAACTTGATTTAGGCCTTTAGGCAGGCTTTAGGTTCGTTGAATATTATTATTTACAATTTGTGTATGTAGCCAGTATCAGGTATCAATGAGTATTCTTGTTTAAAAATAATCTTCAAAACCTTAGCCCAATTGCTCGTTTTCTAATGACGCTGAACAAGAGTTTTTGTAACCAGCTGAAAATTTGAGAGATTTTCAACACAAGTACATAACTATCAATGTCCCAGAACTAGGTACTACTTGTTTATCTTTTTAAGAATACTATAAATTATTGGAAATAAAACTGCACACCATAACATCACTGTTCAAACATCCGCGCAAAACTCTATGGCACAGGTTCCCCAACTGGGCGTTTTGCCCCCAGTGGGGCCTAGAGCTTTCTGTGGGGGCGCCATCAAAGATACGACGAAATATATACATAGTTTCTGCAGAGTAACATGCATTGCCAAGACGCGGTAAAAATCTAGTTTTATATAAAAATATTTATGTTGTTGTTGTATGATGTTGACATTTTTGTTTTATCTTCGGAGTCATCTTCGGAGTTATCATTCATCCGGAATTTAAAGCTAGGCCCTTAATCAGTGTAGTGTAATAAATGAGGGTATAACAGAAGGACCGTTTAAAAAGAAAACGGTTGGGTATCACTGCTGAATAGCCACTACAGATTGATTGCGCAGTAACTAATTTTATATAAAACACCGTGCTTTGCGCAACCATCTTTAGCTAACTAACAGTTGACATAAAGTTGGCGTGTTTTATTACGAGCATCATATTACTACTACAGTACTAGGACTACCAGTACAATTCTCTGATTATTATATTATTTGTAAATACATATCTCGTTCCGAACAAACTCATGCGAAAACCGACTACTCAGATGATAACAATATAAAACTTAAAAGTCGCGTTGCCATGTAACGCCGCGCGTTTAAATTTAACTTTTAATTTGCAAGGATTATCATTACAAGCGTCAGTACAAGAGTATTAGTCCGGATCACGTGCCTAAATGTCGAAATGGTTTCACATTGTTCAACACAACTTTATGAAACTTGTATATTTTAAAATAATAATTGTTTTAAATTGTTTATATTATTGTTATTATTTAATGTGAGTATTTTAATTTTTATGTATACCTTTGCACACCATAGCTATAATATATAGCACAATATACTGTGCTTTTACAATTATATAGCGTCTTTATAAAACTAAATTTCTGCAAATAAAAATGTTGATTTGAAATTAAATTGAGCAACGTAGTAAATTTATTTAAAATTAAGATAAATGCAATATTACAAAAATAAAATAATCAATTATTAGGCGCGCTTCACATACCGAGCGAATGAAGGTGAACAATCATGTTCAATAAACGGCAGCACAGCATTGAAATTGAATAGAAGTGAAAGAAACATCATTTATTTTTATGGTATGGTTTTGAACTTTCATTTGAATCAGGAGCACTCGTGCTAGACTTTTGGTAAACTCTGTTAATATATTTTTATTTTATGGGTAACAGACGAATCCTTACCAAAAAATAAATCCGAATCCCATGCGTCTTAATGAATCAAATTGCTAGCACTTAAACCATCAATTCGCAGAGCTTTTAGAGCAAAGCTTTTAAATATTTCAAAGCGCGCGTTATATAAACAGTATATTTCGGCTTCGCGACATGTATGTGGAGCGGTCTTTATATCATAACTGATTTATTTCTTAACGTCACATTATTTACACATAAATTGCTTTTTTGATTTGTTACTTACTTAGTAATATTTCTGCTTCATAAATCGTATTTTACATGTTATAATATAGTTGTAACATCTGAAAAAAACTAGATTCATAAGAGGTTGCCTTTTATGGCATATTTAAATGTAACGGTTTTTAATGTTAATACATCTTGACCGATTTATTTTTGAACGTTAAATTATTTACACATATATTAAATCGAATATTTGAATTTGTTACATATTTTTTTATATAATTGTGGTTATAATATCTAAGACAAACTAAAAGTTGAATTCATTCATCGGATTTTATATATTTAGAATAGATGATTTTTTAAATACATTAAGTGAAATTTATTTGATTTAAAACATATTTAATTAGCACTGAAATAGAACGATCGCAGAAAAAGTAAATAATCAAAAACTACTTTTTAAAAAACAAAACAGTACATTATTTCATGTCTATACTTATTTTGTGTGTTATTTCATTTATTTATTTACATATGTACAATTAACAGTTCTTGCTAGTTGGTTTGACTGAATATATCGTCTGGATTGCAGAAGACATTGAGATGAAATATACACAAAAATTTAACACAAAATTTCTATTTTACAACTACAATTTTAATTGAAACCCGTTTAACAGTTTCGAAATTTATTCCAGTTAAACTTTTAGACAGATAAAATTCTAAGAACAGTAATTTCTATATAGGGAAAATTCTCTTATTAAATTTCAGTTCCTATAAAATTTATCTTTCAAGACCATGGGCCATAAAAATGACCCGGACTTTTGAAAGGCTTGCGTGAAGCCATGGGGAGGCCAACACGTAGAGGCCCCTTGACAAATTTAATGTAAATATGGTGTGACACTGACCGGCGATTGTCCTTATCTACACTATATAATAATGCACCCAAGAACGAGCCCCTGCCAGTGTAGGACTATTATGGGAGCTGCTAGTGGTACTAGAGACCCTATTATTAGTGCAGATTATAGTCAGGTCTTCTATCATCATTACTATCGCTTGTTTTGGTTTTGTCAAATTTAAAAACTATACTGCTTTTGGCGAGTGTGAAAGTATTATATTTTTCAATCTAAATAATGATACATATTTTTGATCATATTATTAATATGATTTCTTCGTTTCAGTATTGAATGTAATAAAATGATATCCTTTGATAGAAAATAACATTTGATTATACTTGTATGATCAATTCACTTTGTGCTTTTAAGCATAATTCAGTTGTTATTATTATGAAAAAGATAAAACTATTTTCCTTAATCTTAATAATAATACCGTTGTTTATTAAAAAAGATATAATTTACAATTTATCCTTATCCAAGTGGGTCCCTAAATGAGGGTAACCTTTACCTGTTGAGTCACTACATTGCAAACATAATCTTTTTATAATATTGAAAACGAGCCACTTAAGTGAAATAGACACAGACTTATTGTCAAACGCCTCTCGCTTATGTTGAATCCGTCCAAAAAAATTGACTACATCAAACTTCGAAGCGCGTTTGACAGTAAGCTTTCAGTTAAATAAAATAGTCACTTAAGATCCTTTTATTACCTAAGTTTAAGTGTGGTATAGTTGTGAAATTCCGCACTGCCATTTATCTTAAACTATTGTACATTTCAATAAAATAATAAATAAATAACTAATCTTATTTTATTTATAGTCTACACGACTGCCTAACTAAGATACCTTAATGTAGCGAACTATGGGATTGTTCTTGACTTACCTTACCACTGAGTAAAATTCAAGAAATGACAATTACTCAATAATTAATGTTCCTGAAAAGCCATTGAATCAGCTGCACTTAGGCCGTGTCTCTCCCCTCCCTCATTAGACGAAAAGTCAGCTCAAGTTAGCAGCGAACTGTAACATATTAGCTGCGAATCGCCTGCGAACTCTCGGGAGGAAAGGCACACGGTTAATATTGTTGTATTATGTTATATTAATTAATTAATATTCGGTGCGGAATGAGTCCGTGAGCAAACGTCGCAAACTGCGTACTTTACGCCCTGTATGGACACTCCATTTAAAAATTATAGGTAGGAAACTGCAAGCAAACAGATTGCCGCTTACTGTTCGTCTAATGGGAACCCTAACCCGAGGCTCGCCGAGGCGCACTACATAGTCGTAGAATATAATGAATTTAAATTGCTAACACCTCTTGTGACTAGACGACGTAAACGCTTTCCATCAGGTTAGCCGTCACTCTCTCTGATGTGTATTGTGGTAGTAAAAAAGCATCTAAATACTATAACGTAGCAGCCGGTAGACTCTCATCCAATATGTCTATGTGGCCCCTATGAGAAAAAGGTTGAGCATAGCTGCTCTAAATCCTACATTATATTAGATGTATTAGCCACAAATAATACTTCTCTAGCGTTTTGATATAGAAAAACATTACCAACTTTACGTAAAAAATTAAAACCACCTTACTTAATCATTTAAATTCATCACATTTTTTAAAACATAAATTTACAACATTTTGATAGAATTGGTATTGTGGCGTTGGACCATATGCTCTTTTTACTACGAGTTTGTCATTTGTAACATTTTTCTTCCATGACTTTATCAGGCATGTCTTATATCGTATATAATTACTCATATAGCAATATGTATCGGAAATTATTTACACTTTGTACGTTTGTTTGTTGATTAAAAATATAATATTAACTTACAGATTATTTTACAATATACGTTTTCTCAATCTCATGTTCATTTGATTTCATTGTGATTGCAATTTTATTATTTTTAAAATATAAATTATATATCTCCTAATACTATTTGCATGCGATATTTACAACTCTAGAAAGAGTTTTTTTTTTGTACTGGCACTATACTATGAAACTTTTAGAGCCGTTAAGCATTAGGGAAGCTCATTTCATTTTGACTAATTAATGTATATAATCCTTAATAGAGGATATCATAATATTGGTGCTAACAACGCGTAAAAGATATATAAATATAGAGAAAGAAACAGCAATAAAAAAGGTAACAAAAATATATGAAAAATAAATTAATACCCTGACCCTGAGATCGTGTTTGTCAGGAAGGAGAATTAAAAAAAAATTGGTGCTGGTAATACATAAATAGCTTATGTATATACTAATGAGGACTATATATCAATATCGTGGCTATAAGGTTGAGAACCGACACTAATAATGATTTGTTTAGTTAGTAAAATCAAGTACGATAATTATATTGTTACATTTAACTAAATATTACCTTATCACACATGAACTTTCAGAGAAATGTACACATAAACACTTTATTTGTACTCACTTTGCGGTTGTTGTTTTATCATAAAATACGTTTTATAATAACTTTAAATAAAGAGGAAGACAATAGGATACTTTTAATCCCAGCAAATGGAACTTTTCGGGGGGATATAAATAAATATAAAACTGTACTAATTACAAAGAGCGGGTTGATCGCTTAAGACATGTTTCTGGAAGCAATAATTGGATGATTAAAGCTTTGTTCGGGAACAAATAGAGAGATAACTAAAATTGCTTTGGAAGCGGCGGTATTTAAAAAAAGAACATGAATTCAGCAGACAAGCAGACGGCCCACTTGATGGAAAGCGGTTACCATCGCCTATGGACATTTGCAACACCAAAGGTGCTACAAATGCGCTGCTGCTCTGGTCACTAATGCCGGAACACAAATCAAGGTTGTTATAGCGGCATATTCTAGACCAGGACTGGTAGCCATCCAGTCGGGCAAATACCCTACCACCTGGCGTATATTTATGACTTTCGTCAAGTAACCTGCAAGGTTCCATTTTGTTGTAAATATATTCATTTCCATTGATTATTTACCGTCTATTTTTTTCACCTCCAAATATTTGAGATCGACACAATGTATTCCTTCCCCACATTTATATTGTGACATACGTCCTTTTTCACACCACACATTGTCATTTCATCAATCGACACAATCAATCCATCTCTCCTTTTAACCGACTTCGAAAAGGAGGAGGTTCTCAATTCGTCTTTTTTTTTGTTGTTGCTTTTTTTATGTATCGCCGATTACTCCGTGATTTATGATCCGATTTGCGTGATTCTTTTTTTGTTCGACGCGGCATAGCTTCCAATTGGTCCCCTAAAAATTTTACATAGTTTGGCTCAGTAGTTTTTATTTTACGAACATTCTTTTGTTCCGGTTTCTTGGGACCTATATTTTTTAAGAAGCGTGGCACCATTCGTAGGTCCACACATACATAGCTAGACACTAAAAAGTAACAAATAAAAGTAAAAACTTCGTTTAAAAAAACCGACTACAACAACTAAAAAACTAAAATATATAAAATAACTTATTTCTAAAGCTATTATTATTAATATATATTATCTAAACATCTTAAAGTCGGTGCTTAGTAATTTTCAAAATATAGTAATTTTTATGTTTACTTTGCACCGACTTCAGATGTTTTAGATAATATATATTAATAATAGCTTTAGAAATAAGTTATTTTATACATTTTAGTTTTTAGTTTTTGAAGTCAGTTTTTTTTAAACGAAGTTTTTACTTTTTTGTCTACATTTACATTTGTCCCGCAAACTTTCAGTTTAACATTCTTATTATTTACCCCATATTTATATACATTTTTAAGTCTCTGTATTATTATTATTTTGGGAAGTAGGAGCGCGTCATATTGTTCGGAAACAAATAGATATGTACTATGGAACTGCGGGATATTTAATATAAACAGATTATGAATTTAAAATCCCTCGCTACTGGGGCTTATAAAAGTGTCAACGTATAGTGCCACTGGTATATCTTAAAAGCGATATAATTTACTATACAGATTGATTTAACTATATTTACATTGTGAAGTCTGTCATATATAAAAACGATCATGGTTGGTATACGATTATGAATAAAAATCACTTTTATTAACAGTTTGTAATACATATGATAATTTAAAAAAAATATTATCGCCGAAGAGATTAGAGCAAATTAAAATTATTTAATTCATAATAAATAAATTGACATTATTTTTAATTTGAAATAATTATAAGTAATTATCTACAAATACCACCACCATAATCTCTTTTACTTATCACACACATAAACTCGCTAAGTCAGCACATTTGGTAATTTCACTATGAGATTAACCATGGTAGTGCCCTTACTAAGTTTATTTTCGAACCACCTCGTGACCTCGAAATTACTTATAGTAGTGCCCTTTTTTAAGTTCTGATCATCGCCGCGAGCGCGCTTGGAGTTCGTCGTTTACATATTACCTATAGTAGTACCCTTCGTTTTTAGTTAATATCGACAGTGGTCGGCGTTCGTGGTATGTTAATTTACCTATAGTAGTGCCCTGGCGGCGCTGCTGCTGGGCCTGCGCCGGTGCGTGGCGGGGGCGCGGCGTCAGCGCGGCGGCTGCGCGCCGCCCACGCTCCACCACCGCAGGCACAGGGGGTCCACGCAGCGGGTGCGCGCGGCGCGACGGGACACTTCCTCCAGGACCTCCTATTAAAAGCCCAATTGAAATACTGCGCTTTATCCGTGCACAAACGGAGAAAGCATACAATGCCCCGGACGGCCAATTCAGAGGACGGCTTGAAACTTCGCAGACATAAAGACAACTCATCATTATCTATCTATGTATTGTAAAATCCTATTTGATACTCGTACCCCTCCGTATTTAAAGGGACGTTTTGATTTCCTATATTTTCCTTTTTTTTTATTTGACTTGACTTTATGTTGTTGGTCCGAAGACCTCACAACTTTACCGGGGTTTTTGGGGCGAGCGCCTTCGCAAGGCGAAGGCGCCCGGGGGCAACTTGCTTGAGGGAAGCTCCCTAGGGAGTTTTACCTCGGATGGACTGTTGCCATAAGAGGGGGATGAATCTGATGATGCCCGCCATCGAGCGACACAATGAACTGATTGAGAACGGGCGATGGGTAATATAAAGCCCGAGAAGAAGGATCCCGGCGGACCGGGATCGGCGGTTCGCGGCGGCCTACGCTATCTTACTGCCGTTTCGCAATGTGTTATGTCTGGGAGAGAAACGGCGAAAGAAACTTCCCAACAACACGCCTAGTCTATCCTGTGGGGGGGCTATGTCTCCTTGCGTCCCTCTCGAGGAGGTGGAGAGATCGTGATTGGCGTTGTCTGAGACGCCGCCGTCTATGTCTGTCTGTCGGTGCCTGCCAGCCTGCCGTCCTAAGCGCGGGCGGGCTGATCCGGGCCAGCCTTTTTGTGATAGCGTCGACCTTGTCCGTAAGGACATTACGCGGTTGTCGCACGAGAGCATTTCGCCGAGGCTTGTAATCGGACGCAGCCACGACGAGCGGATTTCGATGGTGCGGCGCGAGATCGAAATACTTACGCGAGAGCGACGTAATGTAGTTTTTGATAGAGGGAAGCTCCAGATCGCGGTGGAGGTCGACGTTACGCATATAGAGGGGAGCTATATTTTCCTCATTCCTGTTATTTGCGCCCTAGTAATATTATTTTCTTAATGACACCTGTACACACTTCTTCCTTCGTTGACACTCAACATTAGACAAGCTACATCTATATTGTCTTTTAACTGATGGTTTGGTCCTCGCAAGTCTTAAACTTGCTGCTGATTTTATATATAGTATGATATATCTTATTTTTGTGTAGTATATAAAGTATGTTATTGTTTATTGTATTTATTTTTTACTTATTCTTGGAATATTTTTTAATATTTATTGTATTCACCGCCAGTGTTATCTTAATATTTTATTTAGTTTAGGGAGTTGCCTGGAAGAGATCGCTTTAAGCGATAAGGCCGCCCTTTGTTCAACATTTACTGTACTTAGTTTTAAGACCGTTGTTTTAATTTTTGGTGAACAATAAAGTGTTTTCATTCATTCATTAACGCAATTTGACTACTGACGTCCAGTACTTTAAGCATATAAAACACTTTTGGCGGGACGCGTACTGATGCCTGGTAAACACCCACAGACGCACGCGTGTCCATCAGTGGGCATCTAATGGTTGAAATGATCATGATTAAGGTAAAAATATAGGCAAACAAGAGCGGTATTTTTCAGTTTTTGCCCCCCCCCCTCAAAAAAATCATGAAACCCTAGAGTGGAGACCGCGTCTCGGTAAACTTAGCGTAGGACACCTTGCAGCCCGGCGGGCTAAAGAACTGCGCAAGGTCGCTGCCAGGGGCTGGATGAGGAACACGGGAGACCGGGATATGTGGCGCAAACTTGGAGAGGCCTCGTTTTATTGCACATACATTAAAGTACAATGCGCGGTCTTGTTGCCAAAGGCGATCTCCTCCAGACTACCGCATACAATTATTATCGACACCGACTGTATTATTTGCTGACTTCATAATTATTAAAGTAATCATGATGTATGTCTTTCAAGACCACGGGCCATAAAAATGGCCCGGACTTTTGGAGGGCTTGCGTGGGGCCATGGGGAGGCCAACACGTAGAGGCCCCTTGACAAATTTAATGTAAATATGTGGCGTGACACTGACACAAAGTAATAATTATTATTATAGTCATTAATTTAGATTACGATCTAAATATGACAAAATAAATTGTTTTAACAAAAATATTAAATATTAATTGATAATTTTGAGAAATAAAATTGTCATATTGCAGCCATTAACCACGTGACAATGAACGCCGATCAGAGCGCGTGACGTTATAGTGTGCAAAACACAAGAAGTTATCAATGACTTCTCAGATAACACTTCAATGAAACAGATGTTTATTTTGCACTCTGTGACGTCATGCGAGACGCCATGACAGCTTGATGCGTTTTTGTGACGAAATGTCAAAATATTTATAACATTGCTAAATTAAATAATGTTGTTTTTTTGCTGAAATATTAATATTTTGGCAAAAACAGACCATAGGCTCAAAATAAACCTGTTTCTCAAAAATTGTCAACTACCGAATTATTAAATTAATCATTATTATCATAATCATTAATTTATTATTATTACAACAGTAATTACAGTTACAATACCCTACATCCAATAGAGGATAGAGACTGATTGAAGAAGGAGAAATACTAACCTGTTTCTTAAGCACAATATGCTTCCCTTTCCAGTACTTCATGAGTCCTCTTTCTTGCAATGTGGAGACGATATCCGAGGACGCTATTGCCAGGTCTTTGCTCAGATCTCTTATGCATAGAGTGGGTCCGGGCGCGGAGCACAGTCTTTTCAACAGAGCCTCCTTCCAATAAGATCTGTATGAGATCAGTCCGAGGTCGGAGAGCGGGGTTTCTGGTGAACCAACTTTGCCCTCCACTTTTGTGAGAAGATAACCTGAGAAAAGATTGTAAGTTTAATAACTTAAGTTCGTAGTATCCATACTTATATCACGAATGCGAAATTAACTCTAGCTTCTTTGGCTTTCACAGAATAACCCGTGAAAAACCAAATTTAGTACTTAGCCTAATCATAAATTACCGTATTTAGAATGTTTTTCTGCATGTCTGTAAACGCGTTTCAATTAGTATCTGAAAGGCCCAACGGATTTCAATGAAAATTTTATAAATTAAAACATAAAGTTTGTCATAAAGTAGCAGTGCCGGCGAAACTTCGTTCGCGTTGCCAAAATGACGACATAATTGTTAGTGAATGGCAACGGTTCGCGGCGGCATTAAAAACCACCAGACCGCAGCGCCACCTGTTTTTTTTAATAATCATCATATCCCATAGAAACAACGTAATTCATCGGGATATTAATTTTTATTTTTATTGCAGGAGTTCAGCAGACAAGCAGAAGGCCCACTTGATGGAAAGCAGTTACCATCGCCTATGGATATTTAGAACACCAGAGGTGCTACAAATGCGCTGCTGCTCTCTAAAGGAGACTGGAACTTGGTCACTAATGCCGGAACGCAACTCAAGGTTGTTATGGCGACATACTTTAGACCAGGGCTGGTTGCCATCCAGTCGGGCAAATGCCCTACCACCTGGCCGCGGGTTGTTTTGTCGTCTCTTACGACAAGCCGCAGGAAATTGTATTCTTTCTCCGTTCCTGCACGGATAACGGATAAGTTATGCACCCGGAATATAAACTAGCTATGTGTTGGATTTCCTTTAAATTCGATCAGCAGTTTTCACGTGATACTCTGACAGAAAGACAGACAAAATTTACAAGAGTTGCATTTTCAGAATCTACTGGTACGAACAAGCACCCCTGATTTTTCTAATTTCTGAATTCTAATACAAGAAACTTGAACCACCGGTACAAAGTATGTACACTAGGCACCATTTTACAAGTAAACAAATGCGGCCTAAAGCTTAACAACACATTTATATACGTACGTTTTCAATAATTAAATTACAGCACTCATTGGGTTTGGTATTTCTTACATTTTACCCTTCGCTCCTATACTAAAACTGTATATAGTAGTATACACAATACACTTTTTTGGTCCTTCGAGCCGGAAACAAAGTTATGCCTACTTGTAAGGGTTTAAGTTTAGATGATATGAATAGGAAGTCTCGCATGATCGAAATGATGGCCATGACATGTGTTTATATGAAACTGAGCCACTGTTAACGAAGGTTTGAAATGATTCGCGTTTCAAAAGCAACAAAGTTCAAATAGCTGATTAAATTCACGCCAAAGCCATCCCCAATATTTCAATTAGCACACGCTATTCCAATAATTTGTACGTTTGAGTGGAAACGCAGGGCCCCCGCGTTTTACCGCCACCTAAGGGTTAGACCATAATATTGTGAATTGTGACAAAGTTGACTTTATCTTTGTCTCTTTGTCAGGTGGTAGGGATTTGTTTAGCGGTCTATCAGAGGTAAATACCCTGTGTAACTAGAGTATGCCGTCATAAAAACCTTACATTGTGTCCCGGCATTAGTGGCCAGGTATCAGACCTCCTTTTGACAGCGGCAGCACAATTTTAGCACCTCTGGTTTTAAAAATGACCATAGGCGACGGTAACCGCTGTCCAACAGGTGGGCCGTCTGCCTATCTGCTGCATTCAAATTGATTTATTTGCAGTGTTTGTAACACTTATTTCATTAGGAAAACAAACAGTTTACATCTAAGCACATATTATGCTGCTATGTCAGCTATAGTGCTTGTTAGTAATAACTTTAAATTTTATTGCAAGAGGAAAATAGAATTGATTATTTTAACTGACACCCGTCAACTGTCATTGGTCCCCCCATGCATAGATTTTCAAAAAGATGTACAGAAAATAAGAAAATGTCCATTATATTAAAAAAGTGTGTGCGTGTGTGTATGCAGTTTACATACAGTAGAAACTTCAGAGAATATACTCATAGGTAATTCATATGTAACGTTATTTATAATAAATATAATTCCTAATGCCTACATCCATCAACATATTATAATTTAAAAAAATAATCTGAATTCCACCAATCACTAGCACAAAGTTCCAAATTCAATGTATTGTTACGCACAATTACCTATGATCTACGTTTAAAAGAATGTGCCTTAACTATGATAGAACTAAAATTCATTTGAAAGTGAAAGTTTTATCTAAATTAAAAATTAATACTAAAAAGCAATGGGCAAAAATATTTTCCTCCCCCTTTCTTAATACCTTATATTCCATCCTCTCTAGAAGGAAATGTAGGAACATTTCTTATCACCCTTATCTAACACATATATCCCAACCAAGACGTATGCAACGCGTTACCATCGCCCTGGTGTTGCAAAGTCTATAGGCGACGGTACCTGACGGTCCACATTATCCATAAGGGGGACCGTGTGCCCATTTGCTAGCTTCAGGAAAACGAGAAATAATTCTTTTTCTGTCTACAGTGCTGCCAATCCAACAATATTTTGAAAGTAAACTTTTTATGCTAACCTTACCTAACCACAGTTACGGCTGGGTCTATCAAACTAGCTCGTCTACAACCCATATTCGATTCGTCGGACACGCCCGTGGGGGGACACCGGCGGCTGTCGGGAGGAGTATCATGAGGTACTTCGAGGTAAATTTGGTTTATTAATTATATACCTAATACTGTGTGTATAAAATTTTCAAAATACGCGTCTGTTCACACACAGTGAAGATAGTCACATCTAGGGTTTAACTAACTTATTCACATGTTTCGGCCACTTCCTATGAAGTTTGTTTTCGCTGACGGCTATAAAAAAATAGATAACGAGTATAAAACGAGAAAAATTTCACTTCTATGTCAATAAACAATATTTTACAAGTAAACTTTTTATGTTAACCTTACCTAACCACAGCTACGGCTGGGTCTATCAAAATAGCTCGTCTACAACCCACATATGATTCGTCCTACACGCCTGTGACACCGGCGGCAGTCGGGATGAATATTATAAGGTAAAATTAAACCTTCGAGGTAAATTTAGTTTATGAATTTATACCTAATGAGATGACTGAATGAATAAAATGGGTGTCCGTTCACACACAGTTAAGGGTTTCGTGAAGCTAGAATTAGGCCGTTTCATGTCTGTGGCGTCTTACGTATGGAAGGCTGCTGTGTACACCAAATCCAAGCGCGTCAAAAGGCGCGTAATCATTTGGCATAACCGTAACCGAGCAGATGAAGTAAGTGCTCACTGTAGCCTGGATTCTAAAGCACGCCAATTAGCCAATAAACCTTAGTACTTACAACAGCTTTAAGCATAATATAACATTAATATATCAAAACGCTCGCGTAGTATGTAGCGCACTTAAGGGCCACTAAATTTGTCTATAACAAAACAAGCCAGCCCTACGTTAGGGGGCGTTTCGGGGGTGGCAAGTCTAGACGCCAGACCGATCCATACTGCAGTGCATCGATCGCGGACAGGTCGACGGCCGCGGCGCGACGCGACCGCCTAGCCACCTTACCGGCCTCCCCTTTTTGCTCCGTTCGCCCCACATTTGCCCCCTGCGCGGGGACAAAACAAACCCCCGTCCCTTGAACGGTATATGATGTTGACCGCACAGGTGAATAATTGGTCACCATTTGTAAATATTAACCAGTTGTGTTGTGTACCTTTTTTGGGTACGTTCAAGTTGATGTTGGTTCCAATAACCGTTGGATAGATAACTCTTAAGCGCTTATAAGCACTATGCGGGGTAGCCTCTGTCTGGTCAATCGTGCGGCTGGCCGTAGTTAACAAATTCATATAAAAAATATTTCTATACCCACTACGCGGCATGTGCAATCGTACCGGTCCGGTGGCTTGAAACCCCTGAAGAGGATGGATAGAGAGAGAGAAGGATCATGAAGGGGCTCTTTTTGCAAATTTAAAAAATGTTCAAGTATTGATTCTGAACTTTTTATTTTTCGAGTTATAATAATAAAAAAATGTGCTAAAACTATTTTAGAAGATGTAATTAGTTCTTGCTATAAAATTTTACATGAAGGAGATATTATGTATATAGTTTTTAAATATTTTCGAATATGAATTATATATTATAGTAGCTGTGTCCACCACTTATTTTGTGCAAGAAGAGCGAAACCCAACTAACGAACTCTGCTTTGTTAGGAGGACATAAAGTTATTTCTATATGTTAGTGTATTTGAAACTCAAAATTAAATTACTTTCATTATACTACACCTTTACAGGAATATGTATCGGAAATCATTTTTGAGATAAATTATTTTTTTTTATTTAGTATTAAATTTGCGTATAACAGTTTTTCTAATTTATTATAGAAGTAGGTTTGCGTTTGGCCACTGTCTCGCCTGGTGTTGATTGATGACGTAGTCTTGGATGGAGCACGCTTACCTAGAAGATACTTATTCACTCGTGACTTGAAGACTTCATTGTATTTGTCAGGAAAAACAGACCCCGGAAAATTACCCCACTCTTCGGCAGTGCGCACCAGAAAAGATGAAGTGAAACGCTTGGTTCTGACTGGTGATATTACCATCGTGTAACGGTGGCGCAAACCGATGGTGAACTGAGGACGGAGGAATCAGCTCGTGCAATTCTAAGGAACACTCCCCGTAATGTATGTATGTAGGTACCCGATATGTATGTATATATTTGTTAGTAATGAAAAGGAAAATATGAAAATAAATGTGATACTATTTTCGTATTGTAGCGATATTAAAATTTACATAACAGACAAATAACGCATTATGTCGTTGTGACAGGGAGGGTTGAACGTTGTACAATGCCCGGTGACGCAATCGGGTAGGCGCAGGGCGTTGGGTAGGTCAGTTGCGGACGTCATTGACACAAGCAACTTTCAGTTGAACCCTTACATACTCGTATTATCTACGAATTAGGATTATAATCCCTATTCCCTATTATTAATATTATAAATACGAAAGTAACTCTGTCTGTCTGTCTGTTACGTTTTCACGGAAAAACTATGAATGAATGAATGGATATGCTTTATTGTGTTTTAAATATACAGTTAACAAAAACAAAATTTTACAATACAATAGGCGGTCTTATCACTATTAGCGATTTCTTCCAAAGGCTGTCCTTTGGAAGAAACCGCTAATAGCGATTTTCAAATATTTTGTAGCTTTTACTCCCGAATTGGTCTCATTGTCACCATGTCACAATCTGAGCAGTGGATTCTGAGGAATTAGAGAAACTCACGAAAATTGTTAACCAACTTTTTCGTAACACGATATCTCCGTCAATCGTAAGCTGATTTTCAATTTTTTTCTTTACTCGTAAGTGTATACTCCCGAGGTAGTTTCGTGGTCACCAAGTCAAGATCTGATGAGTGACTCCCAGGGAAATCGAGAATAGACCTTATTAAAGAACGCCGTGCGCCTATTTTTTTGGAATAAGCTTATATACGCGTGTGAGTATTACATTATCTACAGGCGCTTAAGAAAGAAAGAAACCTTATTTGCAAAAATAGCGACGTAATTACTTATACATTTTTATACATAGAGCATATTTAGAAAATTTGTACGCCACATTTTCAGCAAACAAGGTTTGTACTCTGCGCATTACTGTGCCAGAATTATATCCGACGCTGATTTTCAGTGCAAACCCTCTTTTGGCGTAAGGCGAAAACGACCCAATTTCGTTAATAAAATAATAAAAATAATTCTACTTATGTAATACTTAATAATAATACTTTAATACATAACTTCACGCCAGGTCCCTTGCGGGGTCGGCACGAACAACAGAGCACCACTTATTCTCACACACCTCACTTGCTTCTTTGACATTCATAGCTCTTGTCATGCACGCTCGTCTGTTCTTAAGACTCCTGACATCACCTTATGCTAATACACGATCAATTTGATCATGGAAGGTGTGTCGTGGCTTAATATAATGAATATTTGTTTAATACGTAAAATAAATAAAATAAATTTTAATAAAAACAACTATAAATACGTTACTATAAAATTAAAATGAATACTCCTGTAACAACTTGTAGCGAGTCATAATAATTAATTTTATTAATTATTATGGTTCTTAATTATTTTAATTGTTTTTATACTATAATTATACTATAATTGTTGTTATACGCACTGCGTATAATTTTTTTTTATCGAATATCGACGCGATTTCTCCGTCAATTGTAAATTGTTCATCGTTCTTCAATTAAAAGATTCGTCATACTTTCATATGCATTTAGTAAAAACCTGTTTTTTGACATAACAACCAGTCAATTGAATTTTCCCACAGCGCTACGATATGGAGTTTTTCAAAAAGGGATTCATAAAATTTCTTCGAGGCCGGCAGCGCGTTGGTGCCATCTCTGATGTTGCAAACGTCCATTAGGCGACGGTAACCGCTTTCCACCAGGTGGGCCGTCAGCCTGATTGCTGTACTCCAGCTATGAAAATACAGAAGAAATACGAAATAAATTAAAGAATACTTACTGAAGTCGATGAGAAGTCTTCCGTAGCCTTGTCTCTGGTACGGCGGCAAAGTCAATATACATGAAACGTTATAATTCAGGAACGAGTTCTTTTCCTGCACCAAAATGGAATAAATTGAAAAATTATTAATCCAAATAATGGTAATTATATTTTCCTAGACATAATATTACATACAATGCAATTTGTTTATTAAAATTTTAATCAAATAGTATGATTACAGAGTGAGATCCCAGGCAACCCAGACTTACGTGATTTTAGGTAGGATGTAATTTTTAGGATCGGTAGTTTAACATAAACTTAAAAAGGAATCGATACTCGCTAAGCTGAAAGCGGGCTTTTTTCAGGTGGCAGGTATCAAATTAAAATTAAAAGAAATAGTAGAGCTATTTATTAAGTAACTAGTTGATACCCGCCCACTTTGCCGTAATATCCGTTCTTAGCTGACGTCTACTCGACGAAAGGAAGGTCCGTGCCAAATTTCAAGTCTATTGGTATTACACTTCCTGCGATATGGTGACGAGTCACTATATACGTGGATTTCAATTATATATAATATAGATTTATAGTCTACGGTATAATTCTCTAAAAAGTTTATGCCGCGTACAAAAACAATTTGAAACCTGCCTACCGGGAAATTCCCTTTGCTCCAAGCCAGTGTCCTTTATGAAGGGCTTCGTAAAATACCTTTGTGTGCCTGCTTTTGGCAATAAAATCATATTGAATATATGGTGAAATATCGTAAGGATTATATGCTTGATACGCTTAAAGACAATCGGGTGCTTGATAAATAGCGGTTCTGTCTAGACAAATGGACCTACCAAAAGCTCTCTGTAGATTAATTACTATGTAAATGCATACCTTGTGAATTTTATGTAGTAAAAACATAGAGGTGAATTAAATAGAGAAGTAATTTGCGTATCATATCCGACAAAGACGGAAATGCTGATGTGCATGATGACGAAATGTTCAAGTCGATTTTCGATTATTCGAACTACTCGATGACTTATTGACCGCTTACTCTGGTAGTCGGTGTTTTGGAATCAGAGTCGGATGTAGTAATCAATGGACACGCCGATGAATTGATGCGACTTATAGGACGACTTGTGATTGGTGACATCAACCTGCTGTCAGTCAAGTCAAATTAAGTCAAAATAATCGGTAAACATTTCGACTGTTCAGTTAAGCAACAAATCGATTGTTGAATCAATTTTATTTCAACTTTCTCGGCTGTCTAAACATCTCGAAATGGTCCATCGCTGGTGGTTATTATTAATTTGTTACAAAAACATTGAATTAAACTAAAACTTCATACCTATTAACATATAATACGAGGATTGGGACAATTTCAGCTACTAAGACTTGTCTTGCCGCCACTACCAAGGGTGCCACAAACCAGATTCCTATACGCATAGCTAGATACAAATTAATAAGGGGACTCTTTCCCACTCATAACAATTTACATAAGGCCTAAATAGACAGCAAAAGTGTACACTATTTCAGGTTAGTACTATTCTAACCAGGTTGGGTATGATATACATACATTTACAATAAATTCTAAAACATTAAAACAAATCATTAGTTTTTACGTCAAAATTTGTTAACCTTATACAAAAATGTAGGAGGCTACGGCGTTCTGTAAGATGATACCAAACAGCCCCAGCTGATTTGATTGTCAAGTACCTTATTGTGCAGAAGAACCGTATTTTTGTTAGTATTTTACTAACAACAATGAATTCTAATTTTGAAATTAAATGATGATTATTATTATTATTGTTGACCAGAAATCTCTTTCAGATAGCCCAGACATTTCTTATTTTTGAAACTTTTGTTTATGCTTATGCCATTTCTATATACTACTCTCTCTACTAGGTCTCAAATAACATTGGGACACTATGAATGGTCTGTAAGTTATACCGAACAGAATTTGTCTTTTCTTTTCGGATAACATATCAAAAAGATTTTGTGGAATAGCACATGTAACTAAACCACTTAAAATCATCAGCATAGCCCACGTCAGAGTTGTTTAAGTTCATAAAGAAATACTGACGAAGGAAATCAATACACACGTAGACTAACAACTATTTGTAAAGACCGTAAATCTTCACCCAGACAGTGTCCCTCAACTAATGCACATTTTAACCAAAACTTCCACAACTTGGTGTATTATATACGCCCAGACATGGCGTTGTCTGCAGCATCAGGTCATCGAACCGCACCGGATGGGGGGCGGCAGACGTTCAGGGGTATAGGGGGCGGTACACTTCCCGAATCGTTAAAAATAATACCTTTGACCCCCTCGTCTAAATAAGCTCCTTAAGGTGTAAAACATTTTCGAAAACCCTTCCTTTGGTAGGGACTTAAAAATCTCAAATTACTACTATTATATATATATATATATATATATATATATATATATATATATGAGTTTCAAAATTGTGTATACCCTATAAGGCGAAACATGTACAAGCATTTATTTATAACATCGTTCACCTCTACGTTTCTGACAAAAAAAAATTATAACTGTAGGAGGTTCATTGAAATGTCATTGTCAAGAGATATGTTGTCACTCTCGCGTGTGTCGTGAAAAAAAGAAGACAACCTCTTCTGGATAATGGTCGTCAGCGGACCAAGTGCTTGACAAACCGCGATCCTATTGCCTTAATCAAGTTGAACTGTAACGTAATTAGTGTTAATGTCAAGAGAGATAATTGTTATTTAAGCAATAGAGGAATTGTAAGTTATTGAAGATCACAAGGGTGTTAATTTCATAAATATACCCACCTATTCACGCCATGCCATGACGAATTCTGATGAATACCGCCTTATAGCGGCTTATACGGCTCTGACAAGCTTATATATCTATTTATAAATAATAATGTTACACGCCAACAAAAGTTAATGCACACCTCTCTACCATAAAACGCACACTTTATTACCTTTCCGAATTCGGACTTCTTTTGTTTACTTTGTCTTTAAAATTTGTAGTTAGAAATAGCCCATTGTGTATTGTAATCTCTTAGGACCTATTGTTGTAATGTGACCACTGCCAGGTGTCTCGTATTGAAAACACAAGCTGGTTCTAAGAAATTGTCCAAGCAGTCGAGTATTGTGTCGAGACATTGAATTTGACAGTATAAAGCAATGCCGCAACGGAGGAGTGCGGCATACGAGCGAGAACCACGATCAAGGCGAGACTTGTGTACATTCCACAAGCATATAGTGACGGACTTTGCACGTGTTATTGAATCATGCATTAAGTTTTTACTGGTTGCGTCTAGTAATATTTGTACCTGTGTTATACGTGTTTGTATAGTTCTAATAAATTCTATAGTAATTCCAACGGCATTTTAATTCGATCCCTGTAACTCGTAACAATAATATTATTTGACAAGCAATAACACCGCCCCCGCGTAAGATTGTCTACTTATAAACATGCCCTCAGACGTCTAGACATTGGTTCGAGACATAACAAAGTTCAAGTGTGTGGCGTATCGCCGATTCATACACTTGATGTTTAGTTATACAATTAAAATGGCGTCCTTATAATCCGTCTTCTGGGACTGTAAATAAATAATTGATACTTGCATACTATCATTTTCATCAAGCACAATGTAATTTACAAATATAAATATTACAAATGTAAATTCAATAAACTTTTTTTTCAGCATACTGTAATAGTAACCGTGTGTATAGTAAAGTCTTGAAAATAATAACGGGGTCTACTGATTATTTTATTATTTTATTTAAGTCTATAGGTGGGGGGGACATGAGCTTTCAATTGCGTGGATGTGCGTGTGTAATAAAGGAATGAATGAATATGCTTTAATGTGTTTTAAAAGATACAGTTAACAAAAATAAAATTTTACAATACCATAGGCGGTCTTATGGATGGACAAAAAATTTGGTATGAACAGACGTATGTTGCATTATTGTCACTACCGGATTAGTATCTTATAAATATATACATACATTAATAAAATATAAAATTATACTAATATGATATCTAGAAATAAAATATTATAAAATAACATTTACATTATGTATAAATAAACATAAAAATGTATCGTGCAGTGTGAACTGGTTGTATGTAGTTATATTTGTACCTGTTTTATACGTGTTGGTACAGTTCTAATAAACTGTATAGTAATTCTAACGGCATTTTAATTCGAGTCCCGCTAAGCACGTCACAATATTGTTTAAATTGGCTAAAATTTAACATTTGCAATCCCGCGCAAAGCAGTCGCCGACAGAGTTAAGCCCTTCTAAATAACTCCACGGAATTATCTCAAGCAAGTTGCATACAATAAAATTGCGTCTGCATAGATAGATGCTTTTATAATAATATATTTCGCCGTCTAGACGTCTGCGGGATGTTTGCACCGGGACATCGACGCTGGGGGCTGCGGGGGCTCCAACAGGAGTCCCTTTGATCCTACAATTTGTTATATTCAGGATTCATTCCTCGTTGAATGAAGTATGTATAGAGACTTAATTAAATTTAGGGAGAAAGGTGCGATATCGCGGTAAAATAACCGGTACCACATATACTATAAACTATGTAGTGATAGTGTAGTGATAAAAACCAACTAATGGGTGTCCTGGTTGGAACTGATGAACATACAAACTTTTTGTATGTACTTATTAAATTTGAATGTAATATTCTGGAATGCCTGGCCGTCTTTCTAAGTTGTTTGTGCCACCAATGACGTTACACTTGGAAATATGTCTTATAACAACGAAAACGTCTCGTATTTTTAAAAAAAATTCGTCTCTTAGCCCCCAACAGGAACGAAGTTTCTAAGACCATCGAAGAAATTGTATAGTAATAAGGTCAAAGTCAAAGTCAAAGTCAAAGTAATTTATTTGTTTGAAACATGGACAATTTTGCAGATGTTATGCTAAGTCTTGAGCTACATGTTTCGCCTTGACAGGCATACAAACTTTTTGTAGTTTCGGTTACAAGCCGTTTGTTGTCCTTAGGACTATACAGATTATACGATTTTATTATTGATTATGATGATCTTGTTACAATTTAAAGAAATATTTAGTATACAATTGTGTCTCTTTTAGTTAATACAAGTATCATAGAAACAATTGATTTAAAATAATGTCAATAACAATTTTATATAATTTAGTCAATTAATTATTATGTTCTTATTACTCGTTTGTTTAAAATTAAAATACTCATCGGTGGTATAAAATGCCATGCGTATCAGCCACTCTGCTACTTTTATTTTAAAATATTTTAGGGGAGTGACTTAAAATTTTCTGGTAAATGGTTATAAATATTGACACACATGGAGTAAGAGTTTCTTTGGCATATACAAGATCTAATTTCAAAACACCATATATAACACTGATGAAACAATAATTTAGTTCGAAATTGTAGAACAGTATCGGTCAGCATTTTTCCTTTCAGTTACACTTTTTTCGTCATTCGCGAAAAGTGCGATATGGTACTTTATTACAAAAAAAATGCAGCTGTTAACTCAGAATCTGAGTATTATCGTATTATGTATATAGCATAAAATCACCTAATAATAATGTTTTGAACTAATAAAATTGATTTTCAATTTAGTTTAAAATTTAGATTAAGTATTAATATACTATAATTCCCATAACGTTCTCTTTACTACAATAATTTACGCAATTATGACATACCTTGCGTCCACTTTACAGACGCAAATCGTGGCTTTACAATTTTCACATAAAGTCTATGCAAGTAATCTTTTCTTTATAAATATTCCTTCCAAAATACCATAACCTCACACAATAAAGTGAAAAGTGAAAAACTATGTACAATATCACTTACAATCGGAACAAGCACGGCGCGCCACTCATCATTACTACGGCGTAGCAACGAGCTACGGCCTACGTCACCGTAGTGTATATCAAGTGCAGTTCAACAGTTTAATTCAGTCTACTAAGTCTGTACAAAAACTTAGGTTACAGTGCATTGAATTAAAACACACGAATGAATAGTTCCTTATTATCTCTATTAATATTATAAATGCGTAAGTAACTCTGTCTGTCTGTTCCGTTTTCACGGAAAAACTACTGGACCGATTTTAGATACCGAGGATGAAGATACGATACTTTATATCTCAACTTTAGTTTGTTACAAATTTTATAATACTAGTCGTCGGCCGTGGTCGAAATTCGACCATAATAGATTGTTGTCAAAGACTATACTTCTATAATTACAGATTTCGCCAAGGCTACACTGTTAATTATTGTTTAATTTCACTTTTTACTTATTTAATGTATTTTTTATGCATAAAAAAGACACTGAGCAATTTATGTAAAATGGGTTAAAAAGTTTTTGCTTCACGTATTAATATATAGATGAAATCGATTCAGACCTCAACCAAAACCTTATATTCAAATAAACCCTAATTCATCCGACGGAAGAACACTTGCACCTATAAATACACGTCCAACCCCTACACCACCCCTTCCGCGGCTGCATTTGGGGGGGAGGGTCTCACCCCAGACGGGTCGTTGACCCCACAGCTGACGCGACGCTCAATGGCGTAGTGTAGTACGATAATACGTACTACTAGTACACGCGTGTGAGTGCTTTGTAAAAAACTAGTTTGAAAAAAGTACAGTTTGAATGTTTGTTTATAATTTTCTTTATAAGTTTATACCGTATCCAACGATTTGTTTCTTTTTATTGGAACGAAGTTCCTTATCGCGCGGTGCGAATGGCGAAAGGGGGCTAGACGGAAAATTTTAAGACCAAAAAAGTTATGACGACACACCAAATGTTGTAACGACACTTTTTTGTGATTTGCCATGTTTGTCATTTTGGTGCATTTCGTCGGTGTGGTCGGTATGGTTGATGTGGTCGGTGTAGTTGATATAGTCGAACGATGTGGTCGATGCGGTCGATGTGGTCGATGTGGTCGATGTGGTCGAAGTGGGCGATGTGGTCGATGTGGTCGGTGTGGTTTTTAATGTTAGCACGCCCTTAGGCAGCGTTCCATTAGCAGCTCACAACGCCCAAAATGCTCCGTTAGCCATTCCACAAGGCGACTACGGTCGTTGTGGTCGTGGCGAAAACGTCACTAATGACATTAATGACGTTTTAATACTCGATCAGACATCACTCACAACGACCCATGTTAAGAGGTGGGTATAGTAGCGAATAATAGCGAATAGTTGTTCCACTTGGATTTACGAGTGTGACGCCGGCGAGCAAGTGTTTTGACATTTTTGACAGTGAATTTCACATGACACAATTGTCATACTTCATTGTTACATGCGACGTAGTAGTGCCGTTATGCGAGTCTAAGATATAGCCTATAAAGTATAGTCATCTTATACAAATTCGTAATTAATCGTTTAGAATTTAAAATGTTTAACCCCGTATTATCTCAAATAATGCTTTGTATTCATCTCTTCCTCACAGAATTTATGACCTTCTACGAATCTTAGACTTAATACTCCCAAACATTATTCATATTTTTGCAATGATTCTTTTACTGTACAGGCTCTATTCGACTCTGGAATGAGTTATCTGTTACTGTTAGACAAGCTAAATCACTAACAATATTTAAGAACACGACAAAAAAGCACTACCTGCAACATAGTGATGTTTAATATTTGTACGTATATTTATGTATGTCTTTTAAGTATAAAATATAAGTAAGTAACTGCATACCCTCAATATTTATGTATTAGAGGATACCTTTGACCAATGTAATATGTTTCATTCCTGCCACGGGTTATCTGGAAGAGGTCGCTTCTTAGCGATAAGACCTTCCATTGTGCACATTTAGAATATTTTTAGGCTATAAGTTCTTCTGTGCTTTCTGTAATGGTCTACAATAAAGTGTTATCTATGTTTGAATGAAAAGGAAAAATCCATAGCATTTATTAAGATTAAAAACACATACTTTAGCTTTTATTTCCCTTTTAAGTATAAACACCTTATATGGGTTATTTTTTATGTAACACAGTATTATTAGCAAATTATATATTTTTATATATAGTATAGTTGTATATTTATTATTAAAATATACATTATCGTACAATAATTATGTATACCACCATCGCCACTCCTAATCAGAATATTCTTGCTACGAGTTGTCTGGAAGAGATCGCTTTTTAGCGATAAGACCGCCCTTTGTACCCAATTAGATTAATACTAGTTCGTAAGTTTTCTGTCATGGTGTACAATAAAAAGTTATCTATATATCTATCTATATGGGTGAACCAAATTGATTGAATTGTATTCACAGAGTAATTCGATTTCTAAATAAAACCAAAATCACAATGCTGTAGGCTATCACAAATTGACCAATGAACGACCTGTCAAAAAGAAAATTTATTCGACACGGAACAGTTAATCAATTACACAAGATTTTACATAATTAAGGTGAACGCACACTTATCCGAGTCGAACGAAACTAATTTCAGAATTCTGTGTATGAAATCTCATGAAACCTCGCACACTTCCCCGCGTCGAATCGTCCGAATCCGGAAGAACTCCAGAAACCTAGGCAAATTCGGATGACGTCATCGGATTCGGCGTGGCTTATTCGGTCTACTCGACCGATGCGCTTGTTAGAATCGTATTTATTATTGTAAAGTAACCATATGACTGATGTAGTCAATAACCGTATTTATTGATGTAGTAATCAGAAGTTGGAAGTTGGTGTTATAACGGAAGTGAAGTGGCGCCAAAGTATTACAGGATGGTGTCATTGTAGACGCACTACGAGGATCTTATAAATACTCGCTGTTCGTGCAGAAGGGACTAGTCTACAAGCTAGTCTACAATCAGCAGTCTACAACTGACGTACTGTGAACAGAGCGGAAGCTCTGCTGGACAAGAGGCGCATAGTATATTGTGGTCGATAATTACTGTTCGATAATAGCAGTATTCTTGGAGGGCAAAATTGTTGCTCGACAAGCGTGGAGACAACTCTTGGTTGTCCTAATATTTCTGTGGATTATTGTGCTGTATTTAATATTGTAATTGTAATAATCATAGTATAATAAACTTTGATTGTAATGTTTCAGATTATTATAATTATTTTGCTATCTATATTGCTAGTTGCGTATGACAGAGCAACGCGCGATTACTATTTCTGCATTGTGTTCTTGTCGATTCTTCTGGTGCGGATATGTGTACGAGGCCTCTTTGACTTCGATTCGTTCGACACGTTGGGCCCGGATAAGTGACGTTCACCTTTAAACAACCGTAATCCGGTTCTATTGTTTTATGTGCAGATGGCATTCAAATAATTATTTTTGCTGTTCTCTACAGCTTTACAATGTAAGTGTTTCCATTCAAACATGATGCGAACTAATGGGATCAGCTCGGATTGGATAGTCAGTGCCCCGGGGGGCAAATTCGAACTTTGCAGACAAACTTTGTCCACTACTTAATAAATTACCTTTCTCGGGGCGCGTATTCATATTGTTATCCCCGCAAATTGCTAATACGCTGGAACCTTGTCAAATTAACATTGACCACACGTCATCAGGAACTCGATATGTACGCGTACTCGCCGGCCAGTGATGCTTACGGTACTGAGTGTTCGGATACGGTTACGTCACCAAAATGGCGGCCAGGCGCAATAGCAATTTGCAGGGATAATACGACCTAGACGCCGATAAAGACATATTCACACCTGTATAACTGTAGAAACACATTTTATTACCTTTCGGCATTTGGACTTCTTTTGTTTACTTTGTGTTAAAAAAATGCGATTAGAAAACAGCCCATTGTGTATAGTAATCTTTTATGGCAGTCATTAGTCAGGTGTATCGGATTTGAAGTACAAACTGATTCTAGGCAATTCGGTCCACGTGGCCGGGCTAACATATTGCTTCTGTGCATTACAAATCAATGTCTCGATTGAGGGACGAAGCACTTGAGCGACACCCACGAGCGAAACAAAACGTGTGTACTACAATCGATAATCTAATAAGTGACGGAATTTGCGCGTGTTATTGAATTACGACCTTCTGCATTACGTTTGGACTTGTTGTGTTCGGTTATATTTGTACCTGTATTATACGTGTTTGAATACTTCTAATAAATTCTATAACAAATCCAACGGCATTTTATTTCGAGTCCTGCAACTCGTAAAAATAGGCTAAGATAAATACAGACGCATGTATGTCCATCAGTGGGTGTCTGATGCAGGAGCAATCCTTCGCAGCCTCCCCCTCCCCCCGCCGCTGACGCTGCTACGAGCGCGAGGCGGCGGAGGGGGAGAAAGGAGAGGGAGGGGTGATGGCGCAGGAGAAATCCTCCGCAGCCTCCCCTCCCCCCCCATCGCGAAGACACTCCCCCCCGCCGCTGACGCTGCTGAGTGCGCGAGGCGGCGGGGGGAGGAGGAAGGAGAGGGAGGGGTGATGGCGCAGGAGTATTCCTTGCAGCCTCCCCCTCCCGGCGGCAGCGGGCGTCGAGGTCTGGGGGATCAACATAGACCTCCGCCCGCACTAATGCCGCGAGAGGGCGCGAGAGGTAGCCGCGCGTCCCTCTCAGGGCCGGGGACCACCATCTCCCCCGGCCCGCACACAGGAGAGGCCGCCTCTGTTTACGAGGCGGCCGGACGCTGCCGGGGTTGCGGGTTAAGCTCACGCATGTACCGCGACCCCGGCGCTAGGCGGAAGGAAGGCTCCCATGGGGTTTTAGTGGGTATACCGGCAGCCGGTCGTATTGAACCGGCGTCGGGGAGCCCCACACACCGGCCGCGCATGATCCCCCGCGCGGCTGACGGTGCGGCAACGCATTTCCCCATGTAAAAAAAAAAAAAATAAAAAAAAAGTGGGTGTCTGATGGCTTTTTTTTATTAGAAGAGTTCAGCAGACAGGCAGACGGCCCACATGATGGAAAGCGGTTACCATCGCCTATGGACATTTGCAACACCAAAGGTGCTACAAATGCGCTGCCTTTCTCTTAATGGCGACCGGAACCTGTTCCCTAATGCCGGAACACAACTCAAGGTTGTTATGGCGACCTACTTTAGACCAGAGGTGGTAGCCATCCAGTCGGGCAGATGCCCTACCACCTGGCTGCGGGTTTTTTTATCGCCTCTTACGACAGGCCGCCCGGTCGCAGGAAATTGTATTCTTTATCCATTCCTGCACAGATGGCTGAAAGGATGATTGAGGTTATAACATAGGCGAACGGGGGCAGCATTTTTCAGTTTTTGCCCCAGCAAGAAATTCAAGGTCCGGGGGTTGGTAATAGAAGAGTCATCAAGCGTCATCATCAGTCTCTTCTCTTTCACCTGCTCCCAATTATTTGAGGTCGGCATAATCTCATTTCACACTCCTCTATTCTGACAAACATCCTCTATCTCTATCAGATGGACATGTTTCTTGTTCATACGGCGTAAAAATTTCGTTAAAATTAATATATTATTGAAAAAATAATAATTGTTTATAATTCAGAAAACTTATGGCAGTTATTATTCTTATTATTTATACTAATATATATTATTATATTATAAGAGAAGTATTTTTGTATGTTGTATGTATGTGTATGTGTAACTCCGAAATTACTGGACAGATTAAAAAAGGTGGCCGAAACGTTAAAATAAAAATAAATTAAAATGCCGCGCTTACAACCGTTAAAACGGTTGTAATTGTATACTAATCTCGAAAACTTAAGAAAACACAATCTCTTTCGATTAAGGTTTTCTGAAAGTGCTGTGAATAAAGTACGTAATCTTCGACCTGCATTTGGTTAATTTGCTGCAACATGTAACAATAACGTAAAATATAACCCTTAAGAGGCCAAATTTAATATTATTTGTGTCCATAACCTGCCAGCTGCCATCGAAATTGCCACACCAAAACCAAGAGAATTATATCGTCTCTTTTATTTTAATCAAATTCTATACAGTTAGAGGGAGAAAGCATCAGTTCAACGTTCGTTTCAATTATGTGTATCACAAATTTGTAGTGCTTCCCAATTAACCGTGTGTGACAGTTCGGGCGCGTTCCCACTATGTCGTAACGATTAATTATCGTTGAACGAGTTTCGTTTATAGCTGTTCCCATTATAACGATTGATTGTCGTCAAAATTTTTTATCGTTTAGCGGCTATCGTATCTAGTTGTTCCCATTGGATTGCGACGACATTTTGTCGTGTCACGACAGTCGCGTTGTCGTTTACACTTCATTAGCGACGGGGAAGGGAAAACACGTGTAAACGACGAGACGATATTTTTATCGTTGCTACGATAGATTTGCTGTCACGATTTAGTCGTAGCGATTTTTTATCGTTTTACGACTGTCATGCTAGCCGTTCCCACTGTCATGACGATCTGTCGTCTCTGTAAAAAAATTACGTAGACGACAGTAAATCGTGTCGTTCTTTATATGAATACCTCCATTTAAACATGTAAGCCACGATACTTAAAACTACACGATTATCTGTCGTCACGACAAAGTGGGAACGCGCCCTTCGACGACAATTTACGGTGATTCAGTATTAAAAGGTTAAATACTTACTTTACTAAAATAGCCGACGACATGGCAACCCTCGCTGTCAGCGCACGTCATGACGTAGAACAGGAATGGCTCCACGTCGTAGTACAGCGTTTTGTGGTCGAGAAAGAATTTGCCAACAAGCAGAGCTGCTGGCAATACTGCTTGTGCTTGCGTCCGTCCACTTGCCATACGCTCAGGTTGTCCTTTCTGTATACCTGATGCGGGAAAGAAGACAGTTGAGGTAATATTTCAATGTCGATCGTCATACAAAAACCATTTAGGAAAAAAATCTACTACTAGCTACTGCCCGCGACTTCGTCCGCGCGAAGGTTTTTTTAACTACCCCAATAGACTAGTAAACAACAAAAAAGATTCGAAAAGAGGAGGAAATTTTCTTCAAATTTGAAAAATCTTTATTACTTTTTGAGATATTGGCAAAAAATAAACCCTCTTTTTTTTAGTTAATTGTTAATAACTTTTAAATTTTTGCAAGCGGAACTAATTTTTTTTCAAAAATCATCTAGATGCCATTTCGAATCGAATGATACCTCAATTATAATTTTCGGAACTGCTGAAAAAAGTTGGTCCAAAAGGCACTTGTTTACTAGTCTACAAGGGAACTCTTTAATTTCGACTTTCGATTTCTTTATTTTCGGCATACAAAGTATCCGGTATGTTGACCGGGGATATAAGCTACCACCATACAAATATTAACCGATTTACAAATCGTTTCGGAGATTAGCCCGTACAGACAGACAAACAGAGAAACAAAACTTTGAAAAAAAAATTTGTTCTATTTCACTTCTTACATTAAAAAAAGCTAAAAACCAAGACGGGGCTTGGTTTTAAGCTTTTTTGTATTTCTACAGAAAAAGGTCGAGAAGTCGTCTCGTCTAGAACGTAAATCAAATAATGTACAGCTAGAATTTTTTTTACACCTGAAGCATGCAAACAGGCAGACGGCCCACCTGATTGGATTTAGTAAGGTCAAACGCATTTCTTACAAAATACAAGATCGTATGTTTTTTGGAATTTTAACTAGACAGAAATGATTAGGGACACTATTCCTCGAAATGGTTTTTCAAATAGCTAGATTGAAAGAAAATAAACAATCCCAATTTCGTTTACTTGTGAATCACAAGTGTATATTGCAGACATTGCACAATTAACCTTAAATAACTTAGAAATAACAGTTTAGTTAGATTTTTTGTAGAGCGTTAAATTTTCTACAAGAATTATTGTTTGTCGACATGATCTGTTCATCTGTTCATGACGTACAAAAATCCAAAGTAATAACAGATTTTTTCCCCTGTTATTTCCATTTCAAAGTTTGGTTATCGGGGGGGGGGGGGGGGGCAGGTTAAAATTTAAATTAAGACTATAACTTGGCGTGATTTAAAAAAAAATGATTTAGGACTATCGTGTTAAAAAAATTCGGAGGACCACCCTAATAAACATGTATATATTTTGTAGACGTGTTACGTATACCACCATCGCCATTATCATCATTATTCCTGGGATTGTCTGGAAGAGTTAGCGATAAGACGCCCTTTGTACATAATTAGATATAATTTTAGTCTTAAGTTCATGTTGTATTCGTGTACAATAGGGTGGTCCTTATTTAGGGTTTGTCCGAATTTTTTTTCACGATAGTCCTAAATCGGTTCTAAATCTATTTAAAAAAAAATCAAGCCAAGTTATAGCTCTTAATTTTAATTTTAACCCGTCCCCCTAATAACCAAACTTTAAAATCGAAATAACAGGGGAAAAAATCTGTTATTACTTTGAATTTTTTTACGTCATACAATAATTCACAACAATAATTATTCTTGTAGAAAATGTAACGCTCTACAAAAAAGGTCTGTTATGATTGTTTGCTAACTGTAACGGTGTCCGAGTAGAAGATAGAAGAAGTAAGAAGTAGTGGTAGGGCCAGTAACCTCGTCGCCGGGCGGGTGCCGCCAGAGGCACTTGGCGCGGTGGCGCGCGGCGCCCGTGGCGGACGGGTGGTGGCCGAGGCAGAACTCGCACACGAACAGCCGCGGCACGCGCGCCGCCTCGCCCGGGTACGGCGACTGGTACCACACCTCCATCATGTACTTGCCCATCACCAAGTACCTGCAACCGAGACTGACCCGGTGAAGCACGCTACATGCAATCATCACTCTATTACAACCAGACTTAAAGGTGAAAGAAGTTGAAAAAAAAGATTTTTTTATTTTTTATTGCAGGAGTCCATCAGACAGGTAACCGTTTTCCATCAAGCGGGCTATTTGCGTGCCTGCTGAGCTCCTGCAATAAATAAAAGACAGGCAGACGGCCCACTTGATGGAAAGCGGTTACCATCGCCAATGGACATTTGCAACACCAAGGGTGCTACAAAGCGCTGCTGCTCTCTTAAGGGAGACTGGAACCTGTTTCGACATACTCTAGAGCAGGGGTGGTAGCCTTCCAGTCCGCCAAATACCTGGCTGTTTTGTCGCGTCTTACGACAGGCCGCCCGACCGCAGGAAAATGTATTCTTTCTCCGTTTTTTTTTTCTTTGATGCTTACTTTGTATGTGTGATTTTTCATTATAAATAACCATATAACAGAAGTAGTCAAATGTAGTAATCGGAAGTTGGAAATTATACGTATGGCAGAAATTGATATTGTGAAGGAAGTGTAACTGAAATGGATATTGTCACTGCAGCGCTCTACAGGACCTTATAAATACGCGGTGTTCGGGCACAGGAGGGGCAGTCTTAAACCGACAGTCTACGAGTCTACAACCAAGTCTAGAACCAATAGTATACAACCGTCATTCTACGTTCAGCGGAAGCTCTGTTGAATAAGATGCCCATAGTATATTGTGGTCGATAATCGCAGTATTCTTTGAGGGCAGATTGCTGCTCGACACCTGACAAGAGTGGAGACAACTCTTGGAGATGTCCTAATATTTCTGTGTATTGTGCTGTATTTATTATTGTAATTGTGAGAGAAAGGGTATGAAAATTAATGTGAACAAGACGAAAGCTCTGGTGTTTGAAAGAGATGAAAGAATGACAAGTTGTAATATACAGATAGGAAATCAAAAGTTAGAGCAAGTTAGTGAATTTGTTTACTTAAGCTGCATGTTTACCAGAGACGGAAAGCATGAAAGGGATATTGAAAGGAGAGTTATGGCAGGTAATAGGGTGAATGGAGCGCTAAATTCTTTTATGAATAGCCAGAAAGTGTCTGTAAAGGCACGCTTGGTTGTCCTAAAGGACTGTTGGTGCCAACCCTGATGTATGGTAGTGAAAGTTGGGTATGGCAGAAGAAGCATGAAAGTAGGATAAACGCAGTTGAAATGAGAGCTTTGAGAAGTATATGTGCGGTTAGCTTGAATGATAGGATAAGAAACAGTGTGCTAAGGGAACGATGTGGTTTGAAAGAAGATGTAATAACAAGAGTTGAAAAAGGAATGTTAAGGTGGTTTGGGCATGTAGAGAGGATGGATGAAAAGAGAATCACAAAACAGGTATATGACAGTATTGTCAATGGTAGAGCTGTTGCCGGTAGACTGAGACGAACATACCATGAACAACTATCAGAACTGTTAAAAAGGTCAGGTAAAAAAAAAAATTCAAATAAAGCGCATGTATGAAGAGGTTAATGAAAGTAGGTGAAGCGAAAGTTGTTTGTCAGGATCGTCGCAAGTGGAGATCCATAGTCTCTGCCTACCCCCATGGGAATCAGGCGAGATTTTATGTATGTATGTATGTATGTAATTGTAATAATCTACTGTGATAAACTTTGATTATAACATTTCAGATTATTATTGTATTATACTCGGAGAGTGTCATCCGCTCCCGACGTAAGTGAGCCGACGTATGGATGATAGAACATTTTGTTCAAAAACAACCCTTTTCCCTAGGTATGCTGTTTGACATTCCTTCACAGAAATACAGGTGTTTTCAAAATCACCCAATTCGATTCCTGATAAGGAAAATTGATTATCAACAGTTTAAGATTTGGCCCTGAAGACCCACTTGAAATGAAACCGTGTAATCCAACAGAAGAATTACCTGGTCCCTTTATCGGAGGGTATATCGCCCAACTCCTCCTCGATCTTGATGGCGGACAGAGCCTGCGCCTCCCGGAACAGCCGGAGGTCGTAGTCCGGAGCGAACCCCTCCAAGATCGGCTCCCTCTCTTCGCTCAGCTCGTCGTTCCCGGAGGCGGCCAGCTTCTCGCGCAACTCCTGGCTACCTTTCCACTTCGAACGCATGTCCTGAAAACATACTCTGAATAATAACTTGGACTGCCCTATAATCCTTATACATTAGTTACAAGAATATTTCAGTAAGGACAATAGTAATAGTGGTCGCCCGTGGTCGAAATTCGGCCATAATAATTTGTTGTCAAAGACTATACTTCTATATTCACAGATTTCGCCAAGGCAACAATAGACAAAAGAGTATTTTAATCCTTTTTTTATTGATTTCATGTATTTTTTATGCACAATTTCAAAAAAATATTAGCATTCAACCCTTATTCTCTATACAAACTTTCTTTTTTACGAAATTTCATACTCCACCGTCCGTGCAATTTTCGTAAAAAGGGGTACATAGTTTTTGACTGATCAATCGAATTGAATCAATTTGGTTGAACGGCGAAGAAATGAAACGATACAACTGTATCCAATGACATTGAATTGATTTTATGTTTATATTTAGGTAGTTACATCACTTTCGTTAAAAGATGGCTACTGTGGTAGATCATGTTAAGCTTTTTCCGGCTTACCTCACTGCAATACAGAGGGTCCGGGTTCGATTCACTGTATGGTAAATTTCAAAAACAATTTTCTCCATTATTCACTATGGTCTGGATGTTTGGATTCAAGCCCAGAGTAATCCGTTGTATATTACCCACAACATAGGCTTCACTTAGGGATATATGTGGGTCTTTTTGCCATTATACTAATATATAAAGAATTAGTTGTGTCCGCGTGGAATTTGTTTCAGAACCTCCCGATTTTGAAAGATTCTTGCTCCCTATTGGTCTTAACGTAGTGATGTAATTATAGCCCTCGATAAATAGGTCATCTAACACTCGAAGAATTTTTTTAATATTGGGACACCATCCTCAGGCCCGGGAGAAGGCTCGTCGAGGGGTGTGTTGGACTCTTGATCGGCCGTATGGCCTCCGAGCGGAGGGGGGGGGGGGGTTGGTCGGCCGTCAAACTACCCACTAAACCTAACCTGTGGCCCTAGCTCACACGTTTTTACAGAGGCATCACAGGAACAGTATTGCATCTGTGGGAAAGTTCAGTGTAACCGTACCTTAACTTTGAGCTGGTAGGCCCTCTGCTCGATGGTCGGCATGGCCCTGGGCCTCTGCTGGAGCTGCATGAGGGCCTTCCGCCTGGCGGTGGCGGCGGCCGCTCGCTCCTCGCTCGCGGCCACGCACCACGCGCCGCTCACGTTGTGGTACAGCGGGCACGCGTCCCACGTGAAGTGGCGAGGCGCTTTGCCACCTGGCGAACGGGTCGTGGGGTCAGCAGGAACGAGTCACTCTATTCTCAGACGGCCTCCATCACTATTCTCAGACGGCCTCTGTCACTAATTCTCAGACGCCTCTGTCACTAATTCTCAGACGGCCTCTACACATCACTCCACGCAAAACACCGGGCATTTTACAACCGGACGCACCGATTTGCGTCACCGTTACATAGTGGAAGCACCTAGTAAGAAGTAAGCGTTTCGCTTCACCTTTTATGGTACGCACTGCCGAAGAGTGGAAAGTGGAAAAAAACCCACACACCGACAGTTTTGAGGAAAAGCCGTTTTTATTAAAATTTTGCAAAAAATATATAGTTTTTTTTTATAATCGCCGTCTCCTCCGTCATTGTGCAAGACAGAGTTTCAGTATGTGGGTTGTTTCCATTTTGCATAACTAGGTACATTTATCTTCCAGACAATATATGAATACAACCTTCAAGTCTTCAAGTCATGAGTGAATAGGTATCTTCTAGGTAAGCGTGCTCCATCCTAGACTGCGTCATCACTCAACATCAGGTGAGAAGTGGTCAAACGCAACCTATACTTCCATAAAACAAAAAATCTTACGGGCTGATCAAAAATGACACGGAATGTGTGTAATTTTAGACAGATAATGATAATTGGCAGCAAAGAGGGGCCCAATTCTGCTAATAGTATCTTGTCAAAACCACTGGACACTGTCTTCTAAATCGTAGGTTTACGAGCCAATATTGCATGTACAGAACATTTACACATATATACGCAACAAACAATATACTAAACCAGACATATTAAGTTGTGCATCTCAGGTAATCGAACGACCTTAATAAACAACATACAACAACTCGATGTGGTTCGGCTTGGCAACCCCTTCAAACCGAGTATACAATTTGAAATAGCATAATTTGGCTTAAAAAGTTATGCTTACATATTATACTATAGATATTATACAACAGTAATATATCAAACAACTCTGTGGCCCAGAGCAGAGCATTCTAAATAACGCAAGCTAGTTTACAAAATTTAGCATGCTAGGAAACAAAATTAAAAAGTTTTTAGTCATACTAAATTGTTTTGAAGTTATGCACTTAACTTAAAAACTAGATCTACTTTATGTACATCATTTCAAAGTATCTTACAAACATATAGAATTGAATCTGGGATCTCTGCATTTCAATGAAGTAGGTGGGCCAATACTTAGCTCCACCAGCACCAAAGTAGCAGTAAAAAAAAAAAATTTTTGTTATTTTTATTGCAGGAGTTCAGCAGACAGGCAGACGACCACTTGATGGACAGCGGTTACCATCGCCTATGGACATTTGAATCACCAACAACAAATGGATGCTGCTCTCTTTAGGGAGCCTGGAACCTGGTCACTAATGCCGAAACAATTCAAGGTTGTTATGGCGTCACACTTTAGACCAGGAGTGGTAGCCATCCAGTCGGGTAGGTAAATGCCCTACCACCTGGGGTTGTTTTATTGCCTCTTACGACAGGCTACCCTACCGCAGGAAAATGTATTCTTTCTCCATTTCTGTACAGTGAACATTAAATAAATAATTATAATAAAAATATTTTTAAGCTGTGTTGCTGATGAGTTTCTTCCTGCTCCTCCTTTACAGAAATATCAGGTTGCGAAACGGAGTACATAAAATAGGAAGTATCTTTAAATCGTATTTAAATGTATTACCTTCAAAAAATGTTTACAGTGGAACTTATTTTGAATTTATATAAGTATGTCGATGTTCTTTTCTATCGAAGGAACATCAACATATTCAAATTCAGACATTGCAAACAAACATATTTGTCTGTGAAGGAAAATAGTACTAACCAAGATGTCCAGCAGAATCGCATCCTCTGACAGGACACCGTTTTTCACTGGGCTCTAGAGGATTTGATGGAGTCGCAGGCGATCGAATCACTGCAGGCCGGGCTTTAACACTCTTCTTCGAGTCTTTGCTGTGAATAGAGGAGAAACATTGCATTTTTTATATTGGTGTGGTGCTAGTGTAATGATCTCATACATAAAAAGATGGTTTTAATTTAATTAATTAAAAAACAGAAATAAATCTCTATTGACCAATGCAAAATAAGGCTGTCTATTAGGGTGGTCGTTAAAATTAAATTTCTTGCGACGCCCCCTAAAAAGCTTCCTTTTAATGAAAAAACACTGGGTTTTTTATAATTTTTCAAGTCAAGACATCACGTGCCTCAAGACGATTCAAGTTAAAACTAAAAATATAAGAAAAATTGAAAGATAAGCTTGAATCACGAAGAATTTTAAACTTTTTCTGAAACTATAATTTGAAATTCATCACTGAGAATGATAATACGGAAGGTATTTCATTGTTAAAACTTTTCCAATCTTAAAATAATTATTACTTCTAAGTATGAAGAAGTTTCCTGAAAAAACATGATATTACCCAAAAATTAACTTGAATCGTCTTGAGGCACTCTTGACTTGAAAAAATTATAAAAAAAATCCTAGTGTTTTTTCATTAAAAGGAAGCTTTTTAGGGGGCGTCGCAAGAAATTTAATTTTTAACGACCACCCTACTGTCTATCAACTCTGATAAAAATCGACGGATACCATCTATATGTTCTTTAGCTATCTCTGTAAGTTTAGTTTGTAAGACCACAGCTGTTAACCCTCCAAATAAAATAAAAAAAATATATCAATCTCAACCATACATTTGTCTGATTTCAGCATGCTGTTAAGTCTAATGGTGTATCCATGGGACACTATTGTATAATTATTACATACATATGGTGACGCCTGTTTCCCATTGGGGGGGTAGGCAGAGATGATGGATCTCCATTTGCTAAGATTCTGATAAACACTTTTCGCTCATCAACTTCCACTAATCTTTTCATATATGCTTATTTAAACTGCTCTTTATCTGACCTTTCTTCAAAATATCTTCAATTTGATCATGGTGAGTAGTCTCAGTCTATATGAGCGAAAATTATAATAAATAATTTTTCAAATTTTTGGTAGATTGCCAATATTTAATTTGGCTAACTTCCATTTCTGCTGATTGTAATTCAAATTTTTTCTACTATCATTCCACCACGACAATATCGAGATGACGTTGTGGGTTTAACAGATTACGAATGTTTTGACAATATGGCAATGAAATCATACTTTGAATATCTTTGCAATAAATTATTTTTTTAACTATTCAGTATTCAGCCACTACATACATACATATATAACTTCACGCCAGGTCCCTTGCGGGGTAGGCACGAACAACAGAGCGCCATTTAGGCTTATTCTTACACACCTCACTTGCTTCTTTGACATTCATAGTTCTTGTCATGCACGCTCGTCTGTTCTTAAGGCTCCTGACATCACCTTCTGCTAGTACACGATCAATTTGATCATGGAAGGTGTGTCGTGGCTTCCGCGACTTCTGCATCCATCCACTTTTGCATTGTATATCTGTTTAGTCATTCTTTCATCATTCATTCTTTCACATGCCGAACCACCGGAGCATTCCTTTCCTTACCTTCACCCCGACACTCTTTCAGACCAACTCTCTTTCTTACTTCGGTATTACGAACGCGGTCCGCGAGCGTCACTCCGCACATTTTGCGCAGTGCTCGCATCTCGACCGCGTTTACTCTACTTTCGTGCTCTCTATTCCATACCCAACTCTCGCTTCCATACGTGAGCGTAGGTACCAGCACCGCGTTGTGTATGGCAAGCTGGCCTTCTGGCTGAGGTTCTTAGCGCTAGAAGTTTACCTAACGCTCCATTCATACTATTCACTCTTCTTTCTATATCAGCGGTGTACCTTCCATCCCTGCTAAAAGCACATCCGAGATATACAAACTCATTCACTTGTTCCAGCATAACATCATCAACCATTATCCTTGCATTCGTTCTGGTTGTTTCTCTTATTCTTATTCAGCCACTATTTTAACTATTCGGTATTCGGCCACTATTTTAACTATTAGGTATTAGGCCATTATTTTAACTATTCGGCATTCGGCCACTATTTTAAGTATTCGGCATTCGGCCACTATTTTAACTATTCGGTATTCGGCCACTATTTTAAATATTCGGCATTCGACCACTATTTTAACTATTCGGTATTCGGCCACTATTTTAAATATTCGGCATTCGACCACTATTTTAACTATTCGGTATTCGGCCACTATTTTAACTATTAGGTATTAAGCCACTATTTTAACTGTTCGGTATTCAGCCACTATTTTAACTGTTAGGTATTAGGCCACTATTTTAACTGTTCAGTATTCAGCCACTATTTTAACTATTCGGTATAAGGCCAATATTTTAACTGTTCGGTATTCAGCCACTATTTTAACTGTTAGGTATTAGGCCACTATTTTAACTATTAGGTATTAGGCCATTATTTTAACTATTCGGCATTCGGCCACTATTTTAAGTATTCGGCATTCGGCCACTATTTTAACTATTCGGTATTCGGCCACTATTTTAAATATTCGGCATTCGACCACTATTTTAACTATTCGATATCCAGCCACTATTTTAACTATTCGGTATCCAGCCACTATTTTAACTATTCTGTATTCGGCCACTATTTTAACTATTCGGTATCCAGCCACAATTTTAACTATTTGGTATTCGGCTGAATACTGTCCACTATTTGGCCATTACTGTACTGTATTTGTTTTCGGCTGCACCACTATTTGTGGCATCTCTATTAATTATGACTCACCTTTTGCCACTGCTGCCGTTTGTTTTAACATCATCAAGTTCTGAATCTGTGTCCGTGTGTACAGGCCTCGTGGCCGTTGTGACGCGTGACGCACGTGCCGACAACGATCTGGTAAGCTTTCTAGGCATGCTGGTGGAGTTCGAGTTTGAGTTTGAGTTTGAATCTCCTGAATCACCACTTTTCGTTGTACTATCTTGCTGTAAAGTTTGATATTTCAATTATATTAATAGCCAAAGATGAGACATAATAAAAATAATTGGACACATAAGATAATAGAGTGGTACAAAAGAGAGGATGCCAATACAAGACATGAGAGCATGATTTAAAATACACAGCAGGGACATTAATTATTTATTATGTTCCTTACTTAATAAATAATTAGTCACCTTAGAGCGCTACTACAACATGTGCATCCAACATTATTATCCATAATTTTGCAATTTTAGCAACTCAATGCACAGAACTATTTATTATGTCTGAACAAACTGACAAAAAGTAGCAGTTGGCATGAATTCACTGCATGGACATCTCAGAGGTTCCAGCTCAAGGTCATAATGGGGCCTGCTTGATTCCCTGGGCAGTCCCACATAAGCCATATGGTGCTTAATCTCGCAGCGCAGCATAAGGTATTGTATTGTATTCCCCCTGCTCCAACAAAAAAAAGTGATTGACACTCTTTAATTTGAATATTGAACTTTTCCCAAAAAGGTTTCATATATATATATGCACTTCTGGAACTTTTTGATTCACTCTCATAGTCTATCCATAGTGCATCAGTTATGGATAATCAATACAAACAACCCTTGAATATTATTCAACCAATAATATAGACTCATTAAAAGTGTGCAATAATAATTTAAGAATATATTCTACATTATTATAATTCGGTAGTTGAAAAATATATGCTGATTTTAATATATATCGTAGATTACGATCTAAATATGACAAAAATAAATTGTTTTAACTAAAATATTAATTGATATTTTTGAGAAATATAATTGTTATATTGCAGCCATTAGCCACGTGACAATGAACGCCGATCAGAGCGTGTGATAGTGTGCAAAACACAAGAAGTTATCAATGACTTCTCAGATAACACTTCAACAAACAGATGTTTATTTTGCACACTGTGACGTCATGCGAGACGCCATGACAGCTTGACGCGTTTTTGTGACGAAATGTCAAAATATTTATAAATTGCTAAATTAAATATGTTAATGTTTTTTTGCTAAATATTAATATTTTGGCTAAAATAGACCATAAGGCTCAAAATAAACCTGTTTCTCAAAAATTGACAACTACCGAATTGTATATTTTCTGTCTCTTGTTGTGTTCACTACATCTACATTAATTAATAATCATAATCTATCTATCTAAGGTTATGCCAATAGGTAGGACTCTGGCATTAGTCACTATCTGATAGGTTCAGTGGAGTCTGTCTACTCCTTTTACTATGAGCATGCACTTACCTTACTATTGACAGGCGGTTTAGTCTTTCCAGTTTTCAAGTTTTCTTTCTTAGGAGTTGGTTCACTGTCACTATCAGATGACACAGATTCCACAGAGGACTGGCTTGATGAGCATGATGTTGCACTCTTCTCTTCAATAACTTTCTTAGGAGGAGGCCCACTTGGTTTATTCCCACTTTTCCTTTTCGCAATATCCTTAGAATTTGAGTCATCATTCTCAACAACTGTTGAGGAATCATCTTTATCATCACTGGATTTCTCAGAACCCTGTTTAGGACGTGGTGATTCTTTAGGACTTTTTGAAGACTTGTCAGACTCTGATTCCGAACTATTATCAGGGGAGAATATACTTTTCTTTTTTAATGTACTTGCATCTATGTTTGGCTTTGGTGCTGTTTTACCTGTAGGCTTAGGTGTTTTCGCACCTGCATTACGAGGCACTGTTTTACCTTTAGCAAGAACAGTAGCTACTGTTTTTGGTTTTGCTGAACAACGTCTCCTAGGTGGCAAGGGCTTAGGACTTACTGTTTTTTGGGTATCATCATCGCTTGATGATATAACTTTAACTTTAGAGGGACGTCTCGGTTTCTGTTCTTCTTTTTTCTTAGGTTCCTCCTCGTTTGTTGGGGATTTTGGTGCTGGTGTTGTTGTGATTGCTGGGGTGTCTGAAGTGGAGGATTCAGAATCCGAACTGCTGGATCCTGATCCAGAGCTAGTGGAGGAGCTTTCACTGCTACTTGAGTCTGAGGTGGAGCCTGAGCTGCTGTCAGAACTGCTATTGCTTACCTGAAAGTTTGGTCAATAGATACTTATTTGAGAGAAGCTATACATGTGAATTTATTTGTGCCAGTAATCAATATTTATATATAGATATTCTCAAATATTCTGAAACCCTGCAAGATATCAAAAAAAGCATAAAAATAAACTTCAGAAGAAAATTCGAATTCCTCTTTTAATTTCTAAATTTTATTCATAGAAATCTGTAGTCATTTCGTAATGTATTCAAGACGAGCTGTGAGACAGACAAACAAACTAATCTAATACTACCACCAGTTTGGGTACGCTGACCAGCCACAATGATGGAGTAGGTACATATTCTCTAAATGTTTTACTGTTTCGTTTAACGAATAAGTACTTCATTTATAATCGGCAATCTTTTCTTTCTACAATTATAAAATCTATACGGTACAAAAAGAAACATTTATACAATTTTACTTAGATACACGACAAAAATAAAACTAACTTACATCGAGGTTTGTCATATTGGTTCTTTAATAAAACAAATTTGCTGTACAAAAATGTATATACGTATCAACTGCTCCGTCAAAAAATTATTGAGAAACCATTACTTTTTCATTTAATACTCGATAATTGTTTCAAAAACTGATAAATAACATTCAGATAATTCAGAAACTCCAGTCAGCAATATTGCTTTTGCCCAGTGTCATAACAGTTAGTACAATTATCTTTTCTCAGAGATTTTTTGCGTTCTATTAGTAGGTACGTGTTGCAGTAGATGTCACTGTTCTCAAATTGAACACCAAATGAAAGAAAATAATATGTTTCGTTATACGCAGTTGTTTTATTACTTGTTTAAGAAATATTTGATGTTTTTATGTTTTTGCAAGCCATATCAGCTAATAAATATATTTTAAAGTGTGTAAATTCTATTCCTCAACTATTTCAAATTATAAAGCTCTTTTTAACTTTAATTACTGGATTTTTGATGAATTGTCGATTTACCAAAAACTTATTTCAAAGATGTCAATTATGTCAAAACCAAAATGACATTCCGATCGATACGAGTTAGACTCGTGAATGTATGTACTTTGTTTGTGTTTTAATTATTTTCGACAACTTTGTTTGATTCCTGGACTCCGAAGACTTCGCTTATCATGTTTACTAGTGTTCTGTGATCACGTTGGACTTACGCATGTACCCTGAACACCGATTTACCTAAAGATTTGTTCTCTGATGACTTGGATTATGGCTTCTTCTGAAAGAGGTTGTTGTGTGCCCAGATGCGGTAAAACTTGTAAGTAAATCATCGTAACGGCACCAGCTTAGATGTGGATACATGATACATGATGTTATGAAAATGTATGCATTTGAATATTTTAATAAAAGGAAACATAATAAATCACGCTACCGTTAAATTGTTGTTTTATTTACTAACAAATAAACATTTTTTGGAAAGGGAATTGCAGGAGTTAAATTATTAACTCCCGCAATTTCCAAAAGTCTAATATAAAAATCAAAATAATACTAGATCCCTGGACGGTTTTTGCCGTTGAATAGTGCCGTATACCGATAGAGTGCGTTAGTATATACATTACGACTGTTGACTCTATATCAGTATATATAAAGTACTCTGTGCTTTTGCCTAACTTGATTAGAGAAGTTGTCAAGTTGACAGTGACAATAACAACACAACAAAGCAAGTACTAGCAGTAATATTGTTTTCTACGTTTACCTGAAAAGCAGGCAAAAATCCTAGACCATACAACCTGGTCATTTGTTAGTTGCATTGATTTCATGTTTTCATTTGAAAGATAATTTCATAAGGAACAGCCTAGTCATCTATTTTATTCAATGTTTTAATTCTGAACATTGATTTTGAGTCATGGTAACCCTATCTTTTGTTCATATTCTGGTGCATGCATATTTCCTTCTCTTTTGTGTACTGGTGTCTATGTATATCTATCTCTGTCTCCTCCAATTATGACTGACTACATGAGGATACCGCTATTGCCTCGCCGGATTTCGTTTGCGGTGTTAAATAAACAGACACGTTTAATTTTTTTAAATTTTTATGGCCTGGCAACTAGGCCTTTAAGCCAGAGACACGTTTAAAATAATAGATTTTGGCAAGTGCAGTGAATTGAATTGTGAATTGAAGTGCATTTAAAATAAGTGGTGAATTTATAATATAGGAATTACTATTAAGTAAATTAAAATTTTAAATAATTAATAAATTATTTTAATTATTATTCAGTTACTCTGAGATTTCAGATACTTGTTTCATAAGGTCATTAAACGAATGCACAGACTTGCATCTTTTTTGTTTGGGGTGGTGAGTTCCTCCCCCAGGGGGTGCCACCCTGGACTCCCCTCCGTCCAAGAAGCGGTACAAGGGGATGCGTCCCCGGGGCCCCGAGCGGCCACTGTCACATTCCCCCCTTCACTCCGTGACAGTGGTGTCCCACCTTTCCGCCTCCTCATCCTAAAAGCGTTCCCTTCCTTCCAAGGCTCCTCCCAAAACACTCTTCCCTTCCGAAGTTAGGTGGCCTCCCCCGACTCCGACCGCTGACGCTGCTGTAAGCGCGAGGCGGCGGGAAAAAGGGGAGGAAGGAGAGGGAGGGGTGATGGCGCAGGAGCAATCCTCGCAGCCTCCCCCTCCCTCTATCGCGAAGCCCCCCCCCCACCGCTGACGCTGCTGAGAGCGCGAAGCGGCGAGGGGGGAGGAAGGAGAGGGAGGGGTGATGGCGTAGGAGCAATCCTCGCAACCTCCCCCTCCCCCCTATCGCGAAACCCCCCCCCCCCGCCACTGACGCTGCTGAGAGCGCGAGGCGGCGAGGGGGGGAGGAAGGAGAGGGAGGGGTGAAGGCGCAGGAGCAATCCTCGCAGCCTCCCCCTCCCCCACCGAAGGAGGATAGCGCCCGTGACTCCTGGCAGCCACGGGCGGGCGGCAGCGGGCGTCCAGGTCTGGGGGATCAATAGAACCTCCGCCCGCACTAATGCCGCGAGAGGGCTCGAGAGGCAGCCGCGCGTCCCTCTCAGGGCCGGGGAAACGTTACTCCCCGGCCCGCACACAGGAGAGGCCGCCTCTGTTTACGAGGCGGCCAGCCGCTGCCGGGGTTGCGGGTTAAGCTCGCGCATGTACCGTGACCCCGGCGCTAGGCGGAAGAAGGCTCCCATGAGGGAGTGGGTATACCGGCGCCGGTCGTATTGATTAATCGGCGTCGGGGAGCCCCACATACCGGCCGCGCAGATCCCCCGCGCGGCTGACGATGCGACATCGCATTTCCTCATGTAAAAAAAAAGGGGTGGTGAGTTCCAAAGCCTTACAGCTTGCGCAGTAAATGTATTGTCCTAAAACTGTGTATTATGTGTAGGTATCCTTACTTGGTAATTCAAAGATGGTCTCAGAATCCTTGAATGACTGTCTTGAAGAAAATGAAAACAGGTTTTAAGATACGGGGGCGTTTCAGGATTCAACAATATTTTATAGAGAAGGGACAGGATGTGAGCATTTCGGCAAAGGCGTATGGGAAGCCACTTGAGCTTATCTCGAAATTCAGAGATATGGTCATATTTACGTAAGCCGAAGAAACGAATTTTAATATGAAGGAAAACAACGGTTTGACGGGTTAGGGTAAATATAAGTAAGAAAGACTTGACTACATTATATTTATTCACGAGCACCAAAACAAGTACCATTCATTGACTCGTTAACATTTACGTGTTTTTCAAATTACAATGTCAATATAATTAATTTAGTTTATTTTTTATTTGTGTATAATAATAATAACATTTTCTTCAAAACAGTACCTACATTAAAAATACTTGCTCATTTAAAAAAATATTGTAATGTACAATTCGTAATTAATATAACAACAAAGATAATAATTTTGTACTAATAACTTGATCAAACCTGATTAACTTTATATAATGTCAATTAATATCCATCTCTTATGGATTATAATGTAACCATAGAGAGTATACATGTATCGAAGGCTTCATAACAAATGGACGTACAGACAAAGTGCAGTTTTACACAAGGACAAATTGAATAAAACAAAACTAGTTGATTGTATAGGGCTGAAATTTAGGATACCCTTCCTTTTGTACACTTGTATACTGGTAAGACTTTCTAAATTGTAACATTTCATAAATTTTAGTAAGCAACAACAAAATGGCATTTTGCGTGTACACCCTTTGTTATAAGCCCTCGATATAATTATAATTGATAGGACGTGCCTTAGATGATGATTATACAATTATCTATTACAACATCCCATATTCACGCTTGATTTCATCGGCTATTTTCTCTGCTATCGCAATTACTGGTGCAACAGCTTTCGTCACCGTGGGCATGACACTTGCGTCCACTACTCTTAGATTCTTTATTCCATAAACTTTCAGTTGGGCATCAACTACCCCTTTGCCTTCAGGACCCATAACACAAGTACTACAAGGATTTCCATGAGTTGTGGCAGTGTTAAAATATAGCATTTCCAATATTCTCGACTTCCAAATTTATAGTCTTTACAATTACATATATCTAAATATAAAACTTTAGACTTTAGTTTTCTCATAGTGGGAGTTTTCAAGATAGTAAGAAAATCTTGAACACAATCTGTAAACTTTTCTAAATCTTCAGTAGCAGTGAAATAACCGCTTCGGATTACAGGTTTGTCTTCAATATTTTTGCTTTGCAATTCAATTTTGCCTCTAGACTTTGGTCTGGTTATGGTAGCGTAATTCAAGAGAACCTCACTTTCAAAATTAAATCGAGCAGTAGCAGCACAATGTTTTTTATCTAACCTTTGGACGCTTTCACATAAAATAGTTGATAGTGGAGAGGCAACGGGCACAACGAATGTATGTATTTGACAATCAAGATAATTATTAGATTTATTATTCAAAACTGTTTGGGAAAATATTGCAGGAAGAGGGAAGTTATTAACACTGGTAAAAGTTTCAAAATTCTGTAGCAGAGTGGAAATCCCTTTTTTACCAGATAAAACTAGTTGAATAAACGGTTGATCTTGGAAAGCATCACCAACGTGCGGAGAATCAGTTACAATTTCAATGCCCTTTTCTTTCAAATGTTTAGCAGGACCTACTCCAGAAACCATCAACAATTGAGGACTATTAACTGTTCCTGCCGATATTATTACTTCTTTTCTAGCCATGGCTTTAATAATCTTTTTATTACAAAGTTTTATTTCTACACCAACAGCCGTCTTTTGTTTATTAAATACAATTTTTTGAACTAAAGAGTTTATTAGTACAAACAAATTTGGACGGTTTTTAATCTGTCTGATGTAAGCAGCAGGACCTTGGCGTTTGTGATCAGTGAATGTAAAACATTGCTTAGCGGAACCGATTTGGTTGATTCCATTGTGATCAGTTATTATATTTCGGCCGTTTTCTTTTAAGGCTTCCATATAAGGTTTCATAGCACTCCAAGTAGGTCGTGTTACACCCAGGAACCCTGTAGTGCCATGGAGCTCCTTTGTTTTGCTGCTATATATGGCGACGCTATCAAGACGTTCGCTTTTTATAAAGTATGGTAGCAAAGATTTATAATCCCAACCCTTATTTCCTTGTTCCGCCCAAGAATCGTAGTATTCTGGAGGACCTCTCACGTAAAATAAATAACTGTTCCCGCTGGAGCCTCCAAGCATTTTACCCAGAGGGTATACAATTTTGTTTTCTTGAGTGCTTGGCTTGTATTATCATCACTCGACTCGTAGTTCCATAAGACGGATGGGTCATTATTTAAAAAGTATAAACCTGAAACCTATTGAAAAAAGTTAGGGGAGACCGAGGAGAGTTTTTAAGAGGAGAGTTGTGACATACTTGATTTCTCGGAATCTATGACCGTTAATAATGTGACAACAACTCGCATTTGTATTATCGAGATGGGCTATTTGATGCAGTGCGAAAGAATGACATATGGCAAGTGGTTTTGACTCTATGACATTTGCATACAAAAAATTGCAAAAAGTAAATTTTTCATAATAATTTTGATTGAACATATATTGCTATGTATTATGTTTGCATGTTAACGATATTTTTTCTTTTATAGTTTAGATATTCAGGTTCATAGCCTTACAATGTCTTTTTAGGTTGGTATCTTATTTATTAATTAAGAATAATTATTCTGATTGGTTAGCTAATTTTTGCACGAAGGCGAGTTGTGACAGCTTGTCACCACTTTCCTATTTAGTCGCTTTCTTTTGTTAGTTTTTCTGACAGTTTTTTCTTATGGTATAATCTTGTATGCTGCAGTGCTATTTCTTTGATTCAGAATGATAAATATGTGAAGGACTGATAATATAATAGATTGACATTGCTAAGGCTGAGATTTGTGAAATGTGCCCTCTGAAGTAGTCAGGCTAATATTTCACACTCATAGAATTGCCGCATTGTATTCCAATGTCAACTAGGTACATTTCCTTGCAATCTTAATTATAAAAAGGCATATCAATTTAATTTAGATGTCACACCGACACCTGCGAAGTATGAACTTCCATAGAAAGAAGTTAAGCAAGTAAAAAAGAAAACGAATAAGAAAAGTATCGCTTGTGACTAAGAAGAAGTAGAAAACGATTGATTTTGCTTTTGTTACCTTGACATCTTTGTCAAGCAAATCAAAAGGGTTTAGAGCCCCGAATTCCAAGACTGGTTGCACATAGACGAGCTGCGATATGACTATCATAATTGTTTGTCAGATTAAACTTTGATTTTTAACTGATTTTATACAACAGGTCTCAGAAAGATGCCATATTATATTATTTAGTATATTCATGTTTTTTATGTTAATGTTATTTTATTTTCGTTCATACATAAGAGTCACTACTTACCTTGTTATTCGTCACAACTTACCTCGGTATTAGGAGGGTTGTGACACGAGGAGTAGTTTTTGTTTTTGTACATTTTCTCAGAAACCTTAACATTGCTATTAATTTTGATGATTCTTAAAGCCTATGAATTAAGCTACATTTACTTATAGGGCTCTTAGATGTAGAATGCTTCTGGACTGAGATATATTAGTTAAAGTAAAAATTGACACAGCTCTCCTCGGTCTCCCCTACTCATTAAAATTGAATACCGTTTTTGTCGTAGTTAAGAATATAAGTATAACAAGAATTTATTTAGACGTTAAAGATGATCAATTACACATATTTTGCTACAAAATGTAATATATACATACATACATACATACATACATAACTTCACGCCAGGTCCCTTGCGGGGTAGGCACGAACAACAGATATACAATATAATATAATATAATATATACAACCTAGTATATACTCTGAAAAGTTTCGGACCTCAACATGAAGATAGCAGCACTCATAAATAAAAGCTAGTGATTTTGTTGTTCATCTGTTCACAGTTACTCACCAAAGTTTCAGCTATTTTGGACGCGCAGTTGTTATGTAACCGTCGTTTGAGTGAGTTAATGTGAGTGTTTTTATGAAAATATATCTTGTATCTTTGTTAGGTCGGAAACTTTTCAGACTTCCCACGTAGTAGTTATTTGGAAAATTCGAGTATTTTATAGGTAATCATATTTATGATTGTTACCTACATCGGAAAAGACAGGTGGGTATCCTCCAGCTTCTACGAGCAGTACAGACCAGTTGCCGACTTCTGTAAGTCTATTTGCAAGAACACACCCAGCAGTTCCACCTCCTACTATGATGAAATCGAAACTTTGGCCATCTGGTAATAAACAAAGCTCACATTATTTTCGCCCTATTTCACAGGTATCATATCTGTTTCTTCCGATAAATTCAATCTAGGAGTCTTTAAATCATACGAGTGAACAGTCATCACTTAAAATGAGGCGAGACAGCAGTCAAATGTAAACCCATGTAATCACAAAAAAATATCTGATTTTAAAATATGACGAACATGGGAACCAGCAGAAGGGTGCAAGGGGGTGCTTTTGCGTCCTGTCTGGTAAAAAATGCATAGAAAAATTACATTTTTGAATTGAAGCTTCTTTAGAATGGTTGTGATTTGAAACTAGATGAAACGAAAAAGAAACACACATAACGAACGAGGACCTACGAATAGAGTTACTTCGAGAGCGAAATTTATCCGCCGTGGGAGAGTGCAATAGCATTTTGTGACATTTCCGTTATCGGGAGATGCCAAGATGTTTTGCAAACTATATGACTCTATTTTTAATACAAATTAATTAGACATTATATTAGAAATGTTATTTAGATTTGGGTACTGTACGGGGTGACATGGCCGCTAAGCGGCAAAGCCCTTTCTAAATAAAGATTTAAAAAAAACACACATAACAGATAAAACTTAATCGTATTTGATTTAAAGTGTAATTTAGATTGAATTAAAACGAAAAAGGGTCAAAATACCAAAGAATGAAGACGTCTATAATAGAATAGAAATGCGAAAATGTTTGTGGGCAGTTCACACTAGTCTAACAAACGTTGTAAGTAGATATAATTATGTTCACCTGTACATTCTCTGAAGTTTCACTTCTACCACGTGTGAATTGCACACACACTTTTTTTCAAATTAAGTTATTGTTTGAATTATTATTTTGTAGAAAAAATAATTAAATTTTGAATTTATTATGAATTTAATTCATGGGTAATAATGATAACTAAACCAACAGAACAATAAACTAAATTATAAATGAATTACATAGTTTTGTTTGACTTTCGCGTTAATTTTAACTGGAATTATGAGACGCATTGAAAATCTCACCATTAATATTAGCCGGCTCTGGATACAGGTCCGGATATGGTTGTAATAGTTTCATGGCAGTGAATAAGATTTGTACCAGTTTCATTAAAGGCCCGATCACCTTTTTTTTAGCCGAAGATGCGCTTTTCAGAACATTCATAATCAATTTTTCGAACTCCATTGTATCTGCAAAATATAATTTCACATTATTTACAATTAAAATGCTCCCCGAGACAAAGTAGGTTCTTGAATTTACGCGGATACATTACCCAGATAGTGTCTGCTGCGGATGGGACGGTTGGTAAATCCTTTCTTTTTGTGGGGGTTAGACCTTACACCACGAGATTCAGCGCCGGACGGCTTGTGTGGGACTCTTATAAAGGCGTTCTCAAATACAGAGCTGATACACAAATACACCTGAACCTGCCTCCCATGTGCCCGCGCTTGTGGGTGGAAGAATATGAGTTTTAGGACGTAGTTACACCCATGTTCATCCGCGCATCAAGGTCTGAGTTACCCCGGGAAGCAGAGTAATTCACTTCACCAACCAAGCTTTGTCCCTTTCAAGTAAAGTGACTAAAAAATAATTTTGTCGATATGTCGATTAATCTCATTGCATTGGCTACGATGGTCACGCAAAGCGATCCCTATTGTTCCGCCGACTGCCCAAGATGCGTGCCGGGAACTATAATCCATGCCATAACAGCGGAAATGGGGATTGTTCACTTTTTTTCAATCTGGCTATTTGAAAACCATTTCGAGGAATAGTGTCCCTATTATTTCTGTCTAGTTAAAATTCCAAAAAACGTACGATCTTCTTGTATTTTGTAAGAAATGCGTTTTACCTTTATTTGACCTTACTAAATCCAATCAGGTGGGCCGTCTGCCTGTTTACCTGCTTCAGGTGTAAAAAAATTCTAGCTGTACATTATTTGATTTAAGTTATGTAACATGGATTTTCCCTAAAGACCATTTAAAAAAAATTAACGATAATTATAGAAAATAATAATGGTTGAACACGAAAAATTATAAGGCTAGCGACAAAATACACTATAATGGTCACGATACGTAATGAGTAATGACAGTGATATTTAAATAAGTAGCACAGATTACTATGATTAGATATAGATAAAACTTGATTTTATTATTTTTGTTTTATAGGCAAAGAAATCAATGTAAACTTGTGCCTTATGACGTCATCGGAGAAATAACTTTAAAATCGAATTATAAAAAAACTAACGCTTAAAATACAAAAATATTCAAATTAGTATCTTAAAATACCCTATTTTACGTAATAAAAATATAAAATCAGAGGGTAATTTTTTGTGAACAATCTCCATTAGGCCGCGTTCGGAATAACGCCAATCCTTCAGCCGCCGTACTTTCACCGCCGTACGCCCGTACAGATGTCTCATTAGACTTATATAGTTTCCAAGAACGTAACATGCTCCTGGCACTTTTGTATCGTAAACAAATGACGTAATCCAGAATCAGTTTCGATACCTAAGGATCAATTCACAGAAGCTGTTGAAATAACCATTCTTTTCTTATTCCCTATAGAAAGTAAGGAATTGATCAAATCGAAATAGTTCTTCCTATCTTTTTCCTATGCCGTGCCCGTATTGTCTGATCCCACTACTCCATGCCCTCTGTCCCTTTATCCCATCCCTTCTGTACTGTCCAAAAGCTGGCAACGCGTTGGTTTCGACACGGCAAGATGTACGTACCTTTTGAAGCTGAAAACGCTTGTCGACACAACAAGTCACTCAACGCTGGAATGCACTTCCACTAAACATCAAGAAGACACGATCATTACCTTCTTGTAACAGATTAGTTTAAGAGCCAACCCAAACTATAGAGTTATTATTACTTTTATATATTTATAATATAATAATGTATATATTTATGCATATATACATATATACTAGGTAAATTATTAAATCTTTAAACTCCCATTTTTTTTATAAGGACAAATTGCACAACGAAAATCGACTCTTTATGGAAGGCCGCAGTAATCTTTGACTTGATTTCCGTATGTAGGGAAGAAATCTGGATTCTGTTTCACGAAAACTGCTTATTGCTTAATGTAGACAGATGGTACAGTAAGAATTTTGTGTTCTTTAAAAAGAGAAGAGAGAGGAGAGCCTTTAGGGCCAAATTCTCAACTATACGAAATAGCGAAATACACTCAGAGGAGTCTCGAGGTTGATGTTGATATAAATTTAAGTGGTTTCATTAGATTTTTTGAAAGTCCAATTACCCTTGTCAAGCGGAATTTATTTATAAAACCTAAAGATACCTCTTTAATTTATTTTATTTTATCCGTGCTGGTAAGGAGAATGAATACAATTTCTGCGGCTGGGCGGCCTGTCGTTAGCGGCGATAAAATAGCCCACTGCAAGGTGGTAAGGCATTTTCCCGATTGGATGGCTACCACCCCTGGTCTAGAGTATGCCGCCATAACAACCTAAAGTTGTGTTCCGCTATTAGTGATCAGGTTTCAGTCTCCCTTAAGAGAGCAGCAGCGCATTTGTAGCAACTTTGGTGTTGCAAATGTCCATAGGCGATGGTAACCGTTTTCCATTTAGTGGGCCATCTACCTGTCTGCTGAACTCCTGTAATTATAAAAAAATTATTAAATATCATTTCATGAAATGGTTGGCCACATCATGAAGTGTTCAATTCTAAGATCTGACCATGACATATGTACCATGTTTGTTGTCAATGGAATTTATCAAAGTAATAAAAATGTTACAAAAATAACATACCAATAAATAACTGCTAAGTAGTCAAACTAATTCCTGGAGTGCCTATAACTATCTCCTGTTCACTTTTATATTTGTCGAATTTAAATAAAATGTTAATTATAACGCATAAATTTCCATAGCTATCGTTACATTCCTAAATGATTAATTAGGTAGGTTTTACAATAAATTCTAAAACAAGTATCATACAAAAAAATAGACACTCAAATACCCTGCTATCGTCTTCCTTTCAAAATATCGAAGTTGTTGATGTTATGGAAAAAAGTCATCAGCGACAGAATTTGGGTACCGTCGACCACCGATATTAAAATTTGTTATCCGACATGCCTATCATTGTATCTAAAATTTATTTCCACTTAGTAACATAAATAAGTGTAAATATTATTATAAAAGTAGTGAATATTGTGCAGGAAACCATGCCCTAGCTTTTGTGCCATATTTCTCCCTCCATCCCAAGGTTGCTGGAAGAGATCGCTGTCAGCGATAAGACCGCCATTTGTACCAAATTCTATGCTATTTTTGTGTATTATTTCATAAATTTTATTGTACAATAAAGTATATTTCTATTTTACTCTATAAGTTCATTTGTTATTTTTTGTAAGTTGTATCTAGCGTTAATGATGTTAATCTATGCATCTAATAATACTGTAGAGAAAAAAATGCTAAAAACCGAATCACGGGGATGTAAGAAGGCAAATAGAACTAATTTATATTTTTTTTTAAATTGTTTCTCTGTTTGTCTGTTTGTACGGGCTTATCTCCGAAACGACTGGACCGATTTAAATTAAATTATTATTGAATGGTGGTGCCTTATATCCCTTGTCAACATATAGGATACTTTTGATCCCGAAAAATTAAGGAGTTCCCGTGGGATAGTTAAAAAAACTATCTACGCGGACGAAGTCGCGGGCAGAAGCTAGTTTTATAATAAAGCGTACCTAAGCTGTTTTAACTTACATACATACACTTTGATTTGTAATTTGTCGTATTTATAGATGGGTAATCCACCCACCCGGATTTAAACCCAGGTGCGTTTAAGGTGTTTAGGGACAAACATTCGATTTCCACCTAAATTTCGGATGTAATTTACTTTTTAGTTCACTGAAATTTTACATGAGCTTTGCATTTCTTAGAGGACGCGATTTTATTTTTGGGACATGTGTGGGGGGTCAATAGAAGCTTAACCTCAAGTTTGTGGGGTCGCCACCCTTGTCCCCCGGCTGCCATCTTGGAAAAAGGGGTGAAAATACTTTTTTCGTGATATCTCGGAAACTATGCGTCTTACAAAAAAATTGTAAAGTCATAATTTGTAGCGAATCGTTTTGTTTACAAATATGTTTATATAACTTTTTGCCCTAAATTAAAAATTAAAGAAGTTATAAGCAAAATAGTGCGAATTTTTTTATTCATTCTAACTTTTTCTTTACCATAGAACTTACCAAATTTAACTTATCGAATGTTAAGCAGGTAGAATAGGTCCCCCGTTTTCCCCGCCACCTATGAGATAGAGTCCGTAGGCGCGTTTTTATATATATAGCCCATCTAATTTCATTTTTTATGCAATCGTGGAGAGAAAAAGAACACTGCTATCGGAACCGGTCGCCCAACATTTTATATAGTGAGACACAATGTTTAGATGATTTACCGTCACCATCAAAGCTACATAACCAATTCCCCATCTATTATTTCTGTCCCCACGGGTATAAAAAGAAGGAAAGAAAAGATAACGCAGTTATGAAGTCTCTTGTTCAGAATGTGCTTTGTATGGAGAGGGAGAAGACAAAAGAAATGAGCACTTCGGAAAATTAGTGGCGGAGGAATTTAAGTATATTAAGCAACAACTAACACGCTTACGCTCGAGTTACACACTACGACCTAAAATAAGCTATTCAAAAGTTGAAATAATAGAAAAGATGATTTTTGAAATTTCGTTTTTATCTCGTACCATTTTATTTTACCCTCCATGATCTAACTAATGTTTAAATCAGTTTTAAAACATATTTTTTAACATCACCAATTTAATTTCATCATATCAAATAGACACCCAATTTTCTGGGTGTTTTTGGGTGCTTGAGTGTGTTTATCGGGTTTTTATCAAAGCACCGGGTGTAAGCCCGGTGGATTGCCCATTACAAGGTACTCTTTAAAAATAAATAATAATAAAAAACATCCAGATTATAGAGGGTCTATGGCAATTCCTATTAATATTATAAATGCGAAAGTAACTCTGTCTGTCTGTTTCGTTTTGACGGAAGAACTACGGGTCCGATTTGGCTGAAACTCAATATATACATATATTTTAGATGTCAAAAATATATTTGTCTCTCTGTTTTTATGCTATTACATCCAGTTTTTTTGTATGTTACATATTTTTGTTAAAAAGTAGCACAAGCTCGCGGTTTAACTAGAGTAGAAATTGCTATAAAACAAGAAATAAACATGATAAAAATAAGATAGTATTCAAACATTGGAAACAATTTTAATGCCATTAAAATTCTATACAAGCTGTAATTAAATTTCTTATCTCCTCGTTTGTATTATTTATTAATCTAGCTGTGCCCCGCGGTCTCTCTCGCGTGGTGATTGAAAATCGTCATAATTCCCAAATAAATGTTTTTTTCTAAAATAAAAGTAGCCAAGTTACTCCTTATACATCAGCTACCTGCCAATCAAAGTCTCGTCAAAATCGGCCCAGCCATTTCAGAGATTAGCCGGAACAAACAGACAAAATTTGTAAAAAATGTTATTTTGGTGTATGTACCGTATTCATATGCATGTTGTAAAAAGGTTAAAAGTTATTTCAATATTACCAACAGACACCCCATTTATTTATATGTAGTATAGATAACAAGTTCTCGTTTTAGGCACTATTTTCGTTCTTGATTGAAATTTTATTATACACCATGGTTCCCTATATTATTCCTACATTGGACTTATCATTATCGTACGGGATAGGTTATGTTCTTCATCGTTTATATAACCAGTTCCAGTTGTTTTTTTTAATAGCTGCTATGAATAGACACGGCATGCTTAGAATTTTATAATATTATAGATATAGATAAACAGATATCTATATATACAATGTATATATATATACACACATACATATATGTAAATATCTAGCTTTCGTGCTCATTTGAGGTAATTCTTTTGTGCTTGTTGAAGGCTGTTTACGCACAAAGCCATGAGTCAAGGACCCCGCGGATACTCCCCTCCCTTGTTGAAGAGGGTGTCTTCCCCCGCAGGACACCCTGAGTTCGTCGACAAGCAATTGGACGTCTCAGATACAGTATCTATTGATTTAGTTGCTGTGGTGCGCCCTAAAAGCGTGTGAGCTAGGGACGCAGATTAGGTTTAGTAGGAAGTTTGACGGCCGATCATCCCCCTGTTCTCCACTCGGAGGCCATGGGGGCTAACGGCCGTTCAAGAGACCACACATTCCTCGACGAGCCGTCCCCACAGGCCCGAGGATGGTGTCCCAAGAAAAACATTTCCCCTGCGTCATAAAAAAGGTGATATATATTATTCCATTTCTTAGATGCAGCATAACGCACGTCAATGTCCCTAAAGCATGTCAATTTATGCAACTGAAACGTTAATTGTCCAGAACACTGTCTACACTATGTCTGCCGCCTTCCTTTTACTACACATAAAGTTAATAGATAAGGCGGCATCCATTAATTACGTGAGCCATTTTTAAGAATTTTTCGGAACGCTAATTTCATGCGAGATTCTTCAAAATATATGTTTTGGCTGTGGTTCTAGAAAAAAAAACAATGTTCTATTATTTTATTGCTACATAATTTTTTGTATTAGATTAAACAATTATTGTGTCAATTTAGGGATATTTATTTTTATAAGTAATTTTTCAATTAATTTTACACCGTTATCTGCTAGCAAAAAAATATGATATTTGCTAACACTCTCCTACCCCCTAAGTGACATTTAGAAAGAAAGATTTCGCTTGATCCCCTCCCCCCTAGAACACCTCACGTAATTAATGGACGCCTCCTAAGTAGGTACTCTATTTATAATTGATGAGGCTGATTTTTCAATCACCCATCTAAAGTATACCGCGATAGCATACACGATTACAACTTTGAGTTGAGTTCCGGCATTAGTGACCAGGTTGACCCTTATTCCAAGCCGGCAGCACATTGTTAGCAGCTTCGATGTTGCAAATGTCCATGGATGACGATAACCACTTCCTGAGGTCGGTTGTCAACGTGTGAACTGTATTGCACCATAAAAGTTTAATATTGTAAGAAAAACTACAAGGTATCTAATGGACATAATTTTTAATTATCAACTGTCATTCCATGATCAGCTTTAATCATATCAGCTGCTTTCTCGCCTACCATAATAACAGGTGCGTTTAAATTAGCCCTTTCAATTTCAGGAAATATACTGGCATCGACCACTCTCAGACCTTTCATACCATAAACCCTTAATCTGGGATCCACAACACCATTTGGACCCATTCGACAGTACAGCAAAAGTGATATTGCGTCGTCACAAGATTTCGTATATAACACTTCCAATATTCCCTGCAACCAAACTTGTGATGATTACAATGTTCCACATCTAAGTTAGCTACTTCAGCATTCATATTTCTAAAAGTATCGGTATTCAATACAGTTAAAAAATCTAACAAATTATCGGTAAATTTTTCAAGATCGTCAGGGTCTGATAAATAACGTGTATAAACAGATGGTCTTTGCTCGGATCATTGGAAGTCATTTTTATAAAACCCTTTGACTTTGGCTTAAGAAAATTTAAATTTATCAACAATAGTTCATTGTTTCTTCCAGCTTTTGACAGAGCAGAACAAATTTTATCATCTAATTTAGTAACATGTGTACATAATAATACAGCGATAGGCGACGATGCAGGTGCTGGGTACAGAAATGCTTGGTAATCTGGAACAGTATCGTTTTTGTCTAATGCTATATGACCGACAAGAGCTGGTGCTGGAAACCTGTGTAGATTACCAAGATATTGTTGGATATTCTCCCTTAGCGTCGTATTATCTTTCTTTCCTTTAATGACCAATGTAATAATTGCATGATCTTTCATATTCTTCCCTACATTGGGAGAATTTACTACAACATTAATGCCTAATTTCTCTAATTCTTCTTTAGGTCCGATACCAGATGACATTAAAATATGGGGGCTATTAATAGCACCTGCAGAAAGAATTATTTCTCTTCTTGCAAATAAATTAATAACACTATTATCAGACAGTTTTACTTCAACGCCTAGTGCTCTTTGTTTGTCAATTATTAATTTTCTAACATAGGATTTTCTTAAGACATGTAGATTTGGTCGATTATGTATAGGCTGTATGAAAGCTACGGCACTGCTTTGACGGACTCCATTATCAATCGTGTTCGTTGGTACTGAATAACCAATTTGATGCAAACCATTCGTATCGATATTTATACAGCGACCGTTCTCCCTAAACGCTTGAAGATAAGGTCTAGTTTCTTCCAAGAAGGTTTTGTTACTCCAAGATACCCATTGGTGTTATGTAAAGGTCCAGAATTGCTTTTTAGAATCTCAGGATGTTTAAACGTTCACTCTTTTTATAATAATATAAAACTGTAGGCCAGTCCCATCCCTCGTTTCCAATCTCAACCCATCTGTTATAATCTTTTTGATTTCCTCTAACGTAAAACATGTAATTGATGCTGCTTGAACCTCCAAGACCTTTTCCATGGGTTAAGTGTACTGATCCATTATTAACGGCTTGAGAAGTGCAGCCTTCTTTCACAGAATAGTCGCCCCAATCTTCTGAAGACGAATCAAGGAAAGGGTAAAATCCCGGCATCTAGAAACAGTAAGTAACAGTAGCCTTGGAACAATCTTGTTACAAAATCATCAAATTATCTATAAATATGTCTACATTAGTGCGCTTCCCTATTCATCTGATGTTTTTCTTACATACCATGTCTGTAACGCTGTAGTGTGTGCAGTCTTTATATATAAAATGAATGTTTGTCTGTATTCTTTATAGAATCGTAAACTATATATTTATTATATACTATATATATATATATATATATTTATATTATTTTTATATATATTATATACATATAATTTGATCATGTGATAATTTATCAAGTTGTTGTGATGAGCCAGAGAAGGTTGTGAGTCGTCATTCATTGTGTCGGCATATCGAGTGAGGCTTCTTTTCTTTTGAGTTAGTAAGAAATAAATTTTCAAGTAACTCAATAGCATAGGCTTGTAACACAACTTGAATGACACAGACGCAGTGTGGTAAGGAAACGCACTTGTATGGACGTAGGCTATATCTTCTACTTTTCATATCTACATATTTTAAAAACAGGTGTGTACTCATATATATGCATATGTCAGCGTTTTTTATATTGAGTGGTGCGTTATGTTGATTACACCACTTCGTGGCGTGACTTATCACTGGCGGGAGCCTACAGCTCAATCGCTGCGAGCGCTAAAGAGAGGAGTACCAAAATAATGTTAGCCGGCGCTATGTGTATTGCTTCCTTAATTTATTTAGTATTTAATAATAAAATTAATTTACAATAAGTTTTTTTTTTTTTTTTTTTTTTTTTTTTTTTTTTTTTTTTTTTTTTTTTTTTTTTTTTTTTTTTTTTTTTTTTTTATATATATTTTATAAAATTTTATTTACAATTTAAGTCTTCCTTAGTGATATTATTTAAAACATAAAATATAAGATCAGAGGAAAATAATTATGATATACAAAGACAGAAGACAGTCGGACAAGACGATTTTGTACTTAATACCTTACATTTTTATTCAATTAAAGGAGTTCAAACAACTTGAAATATAGACGGTTTAGCCGGTTATATATTGAACATGGTTGGTTCTGGCTGTATTATATTATAAATGTAATATTTTTATCAATACGACGATACTCCAGCTGCACCATATAGACGACAACTGGACAGTCTAGAAAATTGAAGCAAGAAACACCAGACAGCAACCTTAGCGCCAAGTTCAACACAGAAGATGACAGAAACTGCTTTCAAACACAAGCGTTAGCGACGATCCTCAATATAGATAAATAATCCTTACATCAGATGCTATAGACGGCACATCCCCAGCTTCAATGAGTAACACAGACCAATCTGGGTTTTCTGTTAATCTGTTAGCAACCACGCAACCAGCAGATCCAGCACCTACAATTATGAAGTCGAAGCTTTGGCCATCTGGAACAAGTAGTTACAGGTTCAAAAAGTACTAAGTAGTTCTTATAGATCAAATGCATGTCTCCCCACAATAAAGGGTCCCGCAGAGGCGATCAATGTTTACAGTATTTTTCATTTGGCTACAAAATTCCAAAAAGACACTTATCGAAAAAACACTTATTTCAAACAAAGCTACCGCCCTTTGTTCAACATAGTGAAGAATAAAACGTTTTCATTAATTCACTGAATGGATATTGCTCTTTTGCTCTTTGTTTGTTAGTGGGTTTGATCAGTAATGACCGTGACCGTTCATAGGAAAACTCACCTAATTTACCAGCATCTAAAATATACTAGGGGTCTGGTGGCTAAATGATGATGATGATTGAGGTAAAAATATAGGCGAGTGAGGGCGGCATTTTTCAGATTTTGCCACCCTCGAAAAATTCAACAACTGAGGCATAATACGATATGCCCGTCCGGGCATTTCGCGACATCTATAGATGACGGCAATCATTTTCTGTCGGTCTGTTTTACGGTTTCATTCAATTTTTTTTCTCATACAACGATGTGAATTATAATTATTGGTAAAATATAAATTCATACCAGTGTCATTCCATCCAACCACTTATACTAATCTTAAACTTACCAATTTTATACTAATATATGAAGCTGAAGTGTTTGTTTGTTTGAACGCGCTAATCTCAAGAACTATGGTCTAATTTGAAAAATTCTTTCAGTGTTAGATTACCCATTTCCCATTTATCGAGAGAGGTTATATATCATCATGCTAAGACCAATAGGAGCGGAGCAAGAATGAAGAATCTTTCAAAATCGAAGGGTTTTTAACTGGCCTTTTTTAACTATTCCACGCGAATGAAATCGCAAGTCGCTAGTTTGAATATAATTACCCCAGTTTAAACTCTGGGTTAAATAAATTCCTCTTTGTATTACTCTTTGATTGATGGTAATTATCTATAATTTTATTTTAAAACAAGTAATTACAAAATAATACATGGGAATTTAGATTTTTGATTTAACACAATAACCATTTAAGTGTGGGTAGTTGCATAAATTAACATATTTATAATTTTATAAATTTAACCCACGGATGCAACCCAGTGGATGGTTCAAGATGTCTTGCATAATTATTACTAAATAATAAAACTAGTAACATCATTCTTCATACCTAACCTTAACATACCTCATTGATGTAAGATAACAAAACTGTATATATGTGATACGGAATACAGTTTTTAGTATTTTTGAAGTTCAACTTTTACACATGAGATAGTGCACTATCTAGTTTTAAATAAGAGTCAACAGAATCTCTTTTGCTGCGGCCGCACCTGCGTTAGTGATGAAGATTTAGGCTGTGGCCGAATGAGTCTTATTTAGTGTTGAGAAATAACACAGTTAACGAATACCCAATATAGGTATGTACAGTCGCTGTGTGAAAAGGTTCGTCACTTTAAACTCGACTTTTGCTTGGACGACGAGCACTTGTACAAGAAACAGTACTTCTTACACTTTTATATATGTTTTGTTACGGTTATAAAATAAAAAAAACTTACTACTACTTTTATTTCTTTCTAAGGCCAAATGTTAGTATTAAATAAAATCACTTACTGTGAACAATAGCTTGACTTGGATAGTTATCTGTCTTCAGTGATATCAACGTCGATATTAAACCCAAGAAGAGTTTAAATAACTGAGCCACTGCGTCCACCACTGCTGGATCCAGAATCGATGACATGCTTTGAGTTTGATTTGTTAATTTAATAATGCAACCTCCGCCGATTATGCAGTCTTCACTTGCTAGTAAACGTCAGTCAGGTTGTAAGTTATTTGTACCTCTGGAACAAATGAGAAACGAATCGCGTGTTTACATACAGCGCGTTCCACTAGTAGCTTACTGTAGCTCACAACGCCCAAAATGCTCTGTTAGCCGTTCCACAATTCATCACTAGTGAAATCTGTGTTGGAATAAGCTAAGTTTCATGCACCTGAACAAGTTTATGTTACGCAATGTGCTTAAGAGTATTTAATAAATTACCTCCATCGTTTAAAGAACTGCCGTTGAAACAATGTGAAAAAAGCTAAAAATATGACATACTCAATTAATGATTTCCTCAAATATGACAAACAGATGATATTTTTATAATATTTTACATTTTGTTTATATCTTTGGCTTTTGACATGTAATATTTTTTTTCTTGACATTGGTTTCTTTTGTTTTTTAATGTAACGAATCAATTAATTTTATAATATTAGAATTGTTTTGATTTTTCGTTTTTAGATTAACGTGCACTTAAATATTTGTATGGCTATGTGTAGGTCAAATACAGTGACGATATCTGACTTTGTTACCATCCTAGTTATAACTATTACCTATATTTTGACAAATAAAGATTAATTCATTCATTCATTCATTCAAATACAAACCGCTCCCTTGAAAATTTCTGCAGGATTCTCAGGAGAGGAAAGGAGCGTAGATTTTAAATCTAAGAATTTTATGTCGATCAGCGAAAACTCATCGAAATCAGGCCAGTATTTTCAACGTGAATCCCGAACCAACAGATAAGAAATTTAAAGGAAAAAATCTAAAGCCATGTTCTCCATCGTTTTTTGATTTCTATATCCAGTTGCTTTTTTCAAGCTTTAATATATACGGCATTTGTAGAATTTTATAACATTATAGATAACACTGATTATTATTGTAAAGTATGTCATTTTTTATACTATAAAATACAAGGTAGTTACGTATATTTTAGTCCGGTAATAAATACGTCTGCGACCTGTCTATTTTATTTATGTATCAGTGAATTCTTACTTAAACATAGCAGTATATAGCAAGCTAGTGCCTGGATTAATCGATTAAATATAATCTTGTCGTAAGGCGGAAATGCTTTAGACTACTAACTAGCTGTCCCGGCAGACGTCGTCCTGCCCAAAAAAATAGGGTTTGATCGTAGACGGTTGAAAATTTAGGGTAGTATATTTTTTAAATGCTGTATCATAAAAAAATAGGGGTGGACTACCCTTAACATTTAGGGAGATGAAAATTAGATGTTGTCCGATTCTCAGACCTCAGCGCAAGAAGAATCATCAAAATCAGTTTAGAAACAAAAAAGTTATTAAATTTAAACAAAAGGGGGCGTGCGTCTCGGGACGCCCGAAAGAAGTGATAACTTAAAGTAATCTCACGTGAGAAAAGGGCAAGCCAGACAGACTGGCGGTGAAACGCGGTACGTAACGAAGTGGTTTACCCTACTATAAGAAGTTATCACTTCAAAAATATCGGTGACGCCATGCTGGAATCAATATGGTGAGCTAATAAATTCTGTTTCATGCACGGAGTGAAAATTTCCCATTTCCTCCTGCCTCTGATCCATCTTCAAAATTCAAAAATTTCAAAGCTTAAAAGCTTTTTTAATTCTAAATTAGTTCCACTGGAGAACACTTTTTTAACCGACTTCGAAAAAAGGAGGAGGTTCTCAATTCGTCAGGATGTTTTTTTTCATGTATGTTCACCGATTACTCCGTGATTTATGATCCGATTTACGTGATTCTTTTTTTATTCGACGCGGAATAGCTTCCAATTGGTCCCCTAAAAATTTGACATAGTTTGGCCCAGTAGTTTTTATTTTACATTTCATTTAAAACCCCTTCGTAACGTGTTATTGCTGTTAAGAAGAATCAGCAAGCAACTCCCTACCAACACATCTAGTTAAAAATTTAATAACTCAAACTATTTTTTTGTAATTATACTACGTTTTAATGGTTTTAAGCGCGGTTAAAACGTTTATTATGTATTCAAGTCGCAAAAACTTAAGAAAATAAGTATTACTTTTTTTGAATAAATTTTATACAAAAACAATCACTTTTCAAAGAACTAATGCAGTTGTAGCAAACAGTGCCTCAGTAAGACAAAGGCACAATAAAGAGAAATAAAAATATTATTAAAGTTAATGACATGACGTACTAAAATTGTATACTGCAACATATCTTCAAAAATTCGTTACATGTTTGGCAAGATAAAAATGTTATACAAAATATCGTGTAACCATCAACCTCGATGCGAGCTGCTATGTAAATGAAGTTTTGTCATTTAAATATTTACCCCTACTCCAATCCTATATCTCATCCCCTCTGTCGTATTCCCACTATCTCATTCTAAAGGCTCACAAGTCACAACACGATGTCTTCGCCTCCGACGTTGCAATCGTCTATAGCAGTGGTTCCCAAACTTATTTTGTATACCGCCCACTTTGAGAATAAATTTTTTTTCGCGCTCCCATTTATTCACCTACCTACTTAAAAAACATTATAACATGAAATTAAATTAATTGATTATTGAGAGCTACATTAGCGGAGATTAAACATTCATTCTAAACGAGACTTTTACTATAGTCCGCAAGAGTTAACTTGAGACCTAAGCGCAGTAGGTAGTACACAACGGCGCTGAGGTCGCAAGTTAACTCTTATGGGCTACACCTGTCAATGCCCATTTTTTTCTGGGTCACTTACCGCCCCCCTTTTAAGCCTGCAACGCCCACAAGGGGGCGTTATTGCCCACTTTGGGAACCACTGGTCTATAGGCTACAGTAACCACTTTTCATTAGTTACAATGTCAAAGACATAATATTCTGCCAATGTTAAACACATAAATTTGTGCTGTGGTGAAACACAAAGTATTTTTTGTTCAATAGTACCTTTTTATAACACTGGTCTAACGAAAGTGGTTTTGTTGCCCTGGATATAATAGGATGGTGGTTTCGAATAATTTTAGCTCAGCAATTAATGAAATAGTGAATTATTTTATATTATGGCTAAAGTATTTTTTCCATTTCTATACAACACTAAAACCGGTAAGTATTAAATAACACATAACAATTATATATAACATCTAATATTTATTGAGAAACACTATTAATATATTTAATCTCTTTAATAATATTATACTTAAAAGAGGTAATAAAGTTTGTGACGTTGTCTGGGTAATCTCTGGATCTACCAAACCGATGTTGAAAATTCTTTCACCAGTGTAAAGCTACATTATTCCTGAGTGACATAGGGTGTATTTGATTGTATTTTTTTTTCTGATGCCCCGCGAAGTTGGTACGGTTCAGCTAGTTAATGTACATAGACGTTAAAAGAGAGAACATCTGGTGAAATCTATCCTTTACTTCAGACATACAATTTCTTGACGATTTTCTTCTATATTATTTTTGGGGAAAATTGCAGTTGTAAAGACCAACAGTAATCTGCCGTCATGTACCGGACAGTCGCTCTACACGGTGTAGCAGTTTTCAGTCGGCAGACTGAAACGTCTGATTGTGTGCCATGGCCTCATTTTCACCACAGCACCGCTCGCATCCGGCAGGATGTTCATTTCCTTGAATTACTGGGCATGCTGCGCAACGGTTCTCTAGAACACTTATTCCCGTATATGGTATGAGCGGGTGCTCATGGTACTCCATCCTTAAGCCGTACTTGCTGGTTTGGTGTCGAAGGTCGACGCATAGCTGCCTGGCCACGTATAAGTATGCGGCCGGCTGGTAGGTGGTGGGTTGGTTGACTGCCTCTTCCTTATGAAGCTGGTGCTAGCAACTGGCAGAATACTTGCAGCTGGCAGGCTCGCCATGTGGTATGATCGGGTGCTGCTCGTAGTTTCGAGGTGGTTGTAATATTAAAACTATATTGTCCCAATGTGATCGATATCTTTATAGTCACGTTTAACAAAATTAAAGCCTTATATACTACACTAGCTTCTGCCCGCGACTTCGTGCCCGTGGAATATTAAAAAAGGTAAAAACCCCCGATTTTGAAACATTCTTCATTGGTGCTACGCTTCTATCGGTCTTAGCGTGATGATATATAACCTATAGCCTTTCTCTATAGATGGGCTACCTAAAACTGGAAGAAAGTTTCAAATCAGACCTATATTTCCTAGATTATCCGTTATCCGTGCAGGCACGGAGAAAGAATACAATTTCCTGCGGCCGGGCGGCCTGTCGTAACAGGTGGCTAAACGCCTCACAGCCAGGTGGTAGGGTATTTGCCCGACTGGGTGGCTACCACCCCTGGTCTAAATTATGTGCCATAACAACCTTGAGTTGTGTCCTGGCATTAGTGACCAGGTTCCAGTCTTCCTTAAGAGAGCATCAGCGCATTTGTAGCACTTTTGGTATTGTAAATGTCCATAGGCAATGGTAAGCGCTTACCATCAAGTGGGCCGTCTGCCTGTCTGCAGAACTCATGTAATAAAAGAAAAATAAAACAATTCTTGACTTGTCGTTTGATATTGTTTCACATAAATTGGTCCTTACGAGCTACACTATGATTTGGTATGATAAAACAGGTTGTGTTAATTTTTCAAAACTAGCCGATTCAATTCTTGGCAAGAGTAATTGATTTTTCAAAAATCTAATGATGCTACTTTATTTTCATCAAAATCAGCCTCGAGACCCATTTTGAGTATATTTCACTATTTCGTTAGTTTTTAGGATTTGGTCCTGAATGCCCACTTGAAAAATTCACTCTGTATATATATTATATATAAAGATTAGTTTAATTTATAATATTTATTATATAATATAATAACACATAATCTAGTTATATTGTAAACGATTAATTATTGATCAATAAAATATATGGTCTACAAAACTGACTTACGTTTCGCATGTTGAAAATTCGATTTAATTATTACAATGAGTTTTAATGCAGCTGCTAACAAGTTATTCACAGTTCAATTACCTAGTGACGACTGATATGAATAAAAAATATTCTTGAATATATACGATCGTATTCTTTTAAATAACTAACTGGTTATATCCACGGCTGTGCTTATTTGTATTTATTTTGGAAATGTTCGTCCCTCAGAGTGTGTTTGTTCTTGTATGTGGCAGTAATATTATAGGTCTACTAGGATATGCCCTCGAATTTGTCCGCGCTTTGCATGAATTCCCGCGGGGTTCCCGGTACAGAAAGTACCGCAACAATTGAAAAAGATTGTAAGCTACCGTTTTAGTGAAAACTGTGTCGGAATAAGCTAATTTTTATGTAATCGAATATCTATAAACTGCTCCCGGGAAAATTCCCGGGATAAACAATATCACACATTTTATTACATAAATTTGATTATCAGTATAAAAAGTAGCTTACATTTTAAGAATTTACTGTCGATCAACGGAAACCGCATAGAAATCGACGCAGAAGTTTTTACGTGAATCCCGAACAGACAGTCGATAAATCCAATTTTCCATCGCTTATATAGTTTATTCCAATTGGGTTTTGAATAGCTTCAATGTACAGACAAAGCATATTTAGATTTTTATGATATTATAGATAAAATTAAAATGGGACGAACGTAAAATAAACAGAGAAATTGACAATCAAGTTCGTTGTGTTCCGGTGCACACGCAGAGAGACCTGACAGTGTCTTGAGGTCTGCAGTTTAGTTGGTTAGTACTGAAAAATGAATGACACCGGAATAATAAAAATCATGTCGCGCTTAAAACTGTTAAAACGTAGTTTTAGTATATTGTTTACATTTTATTTTAATTGGTGGGTCAGTTCCAAATTCGAAAATTAAAAAAAACACACTTCCAACGAAAATTTGTTTGAACAACGTTCGTAGAGTTGGTACTTTGTTTTAGTATTTAATTTATGAAGTAGGTTTAGTATGTGTATCTCCTATCTATTACTCTGCGCCACCTACATCACCAGATTAGTTTAAATCTTCTTCAAGGCTAGTTGCATGGCATACCTTGGCAGTTTGGGAGGAGCCTCTATACCGCTGCACGGATCGAGGGGCTTACACGCGGGGAGCGGGCAAGCAACCTATACCAATGGTCCGCCTGGCCCAGGGTCTGATTTGTCAGTCTTGTTACGAATGAGATTACTTTAAGCGCTTATTGATTTTACCAGGATAATATTTTATCGATCACTTTTGTAATTATTGGGTGCGTATCTATATATCTTAATTCTGAGATAAAGGGCGTATTCGAGTAAATGTTTTTAGGGCTCTACAGCTAAATAACGAAAGCAGTGGTCATTGACAGCCGAACCTATGGAATCCTTGATTGTGCATGAAATGAAACGCACTTGGAACATTTGCTATATTGAAACTTGTTAAAACCACGTTAACACTGTCAGAGTGTACTGGGTCCTTGTGCACTTTTATGGATAACTTCATACACTCGTGTCAATCTGTTCGTTATCAAGTAAATTTTCAAAGCATGTTACCGATTCAAACACTATTAAAGATGTGTGACATGCCTTTTAATTTTTTTTGTAAATATTTTTTTATTTGGTTCATTTATAGTTACTAACATTAAAACAGAATTTAAAAGCAAAATACTAAAAATAATATACAACCTATTATAAACAATCACAGCTTGGTTTGAAAACACACATTTGTAGCTTAACTAATTATTATAAAAATACTAGCTGTCCCGGCAGACGTCGTCCTGCCCGGTAAAAAATAGGGGTTGATCGTAGAGGGTTGAAAATCTAGGGTTGTATGTATTTTTGTATGTTGTATCATAAAAAAATAGAAATTAAAAATTTTGTCTAAAAAATAAATAAAAAAATTTAGGGGTGGACTACCCCTAACATTTAGGGGGATGAAAAATAGATGTTGGCCGATTCTCATAGATACCGGATAAGCACAAAAAATTTCATCAAAATCGGTCAAGCCGTTTCGGAGGAGTATGGCAACGAAAATTGTGACACGAAATTTTATATTAGATAAACAATACAGTTTGAAAACAATTTTATAATATTATAAAATTAGTGACGATATAAAGTATTAGGTGATAGGTATTATGATTATATGTGAAATTCGATAGGTAATACATTCTAGAACAAATAATAATGTTTATATAAAAAGACGGGCGTTAAAATAGTTTTTATCGTCATATTTTAAAATATCGTTCCAATATTTTTTAATTGACGTCATAGTTTGATACGATCATAAAAAATCAGGCCACTCGGCGCTTTGTAAAATGACAAAGTTGATATGACTGCTAATTACCATGTTATAATTTCATTAGTACTTTCTTCTTTGATATTGTTATATTTACATTTAAATATTTTATAAGTTGCAAATGTGGCAGAATATAATGATAACATATAATATCTTCGAAAAATGTGAAAGGAGTTGACATGTTTTTTCTATATGTCTCCGAGTAGACTTGTAAAAGTTGAGAACGCTCCGACTATACTATACTCAGAGACGCCGTTATGCAAGTCCACCCGGATTTCCAGGTGCTACTGTACTAGTATGTCTGAGTGGCTATCCAAATGCACTCAATTGTATAGCACTAGGATACTAAGATACTCGGATTGCTAGTTGCCACTATACTAGTTTACGAGTAGCTATCCGAGTGCACTCAATCCGAATGTACTCGGATCTTGTGAATGCAGCTTTATACGGATTAATTACAGAAAACGTATAGTTTAAGTTAATACTGGTCGTACTTAATTAATGTTTATGATTTATGTTTATGGGAAAATTTATATGTTTTCATATTGTAATAAATAATGTTGAAATTAGTAATTTATTTATTTATATAATCATAACAGTTATAACTAGATTTATGGGCTCTTTAAAAAAATATTTTCTGTAGTATTTTCTTAAGTTTCGCAACAAGTACACATGATAAAACTAGGTTTTAACGGTGGTAAACGCGGTATTCACATTTGTTTTTTATTCCGATGTTTGGGCCACTTTTCTGTATAGCCATGATCACAGAAGATTTTTTTATTTGCATCCAGAATAATATTTTAATTTTTTGAAAATTAAATCTTTTAATTATAATGTTACTTTATCATATAATTATTATGAATAAGGGTTTTTTTTTGTTAAAAGCATAAAACAATTGCTTTTTAGCCGCGGAAGTTTGATAAGTACATGTTTCTACAGAAAAACTAATTAACGTCATATCAATGTAATAAATGACTGTAATAACAAAACACTCGTAGTTCCTTGAGCGCGTGACCGGCATATTGTAAAAATCATGAGTTTACAATATAACCAGTCAGATTATTAACAGACGATAAACTATAAGCAGATCATAAAATTGACAATTTAACATGGTTTATATATATGGTGAATTTTTCAATTGTTCTTTCGGGCCAAATCCTAAAATATACGAAAGAGCGAAAATTCTCAAAGACAAAATTTATTAAACATACTGCATTATTATACAAATCATAGTGGTGTAAGGATTAATTTCTGTGAAGGAATGTCAAATAGCAACCAAGGGAAAGTGTTGATTGTGTTGATAAGCAAAATAGATAGCACTGCAATTATTATGATGTATGCAGGTTACCCACATGTCATTCATTGTGTACTTCAAATCAGGTTGGCTGCGGTTTTTCTTTATGTTTTGCTGTGCAGTTGTTTACGCTATATTTACTTAGTTTCTTTAGTAATGGTAATATATTGAACAAGAAACTAAAATATTAAAAGTTCATCATCATCATCCGAGCGTTAAATCCCAGTTGCGGGATAATCCTAGGGTCCGCTTTCCTCTTTTTCTTCTCCACTTCGCGCGGTCTTCAGCATCCCCCGTTTGAGACCATTGGCACGCATGTCACCCTTCACGACGTCAATCCAACATTTCTTGGGCCTTCCCCTTCAACCGGGACCTGGCGGCATGGCTAGACATTTGTTCCCCACGTAATAGTCGGTCTGCGTAAACGTGGCCGTACCAGCGTAAGCGACACTCCTGCAGTCTGTCTGCTATGTCACAGACATGAAGACTACCTCGGATGCAAGAGTTCCTGACCCGGTCTTTCCGCCTCACTCCACACATCCATCGCAGCATGTTAATCTTCGTGACACGCAGTTCTTGCTTGTGTCGCTCAAGTACTGGCCACGCTTCACTGCCATACAAAAGGACAGGTCTAATGATGGATTTATAGACCTGTCCTTTTAATTTGACCGGCATTTTGGGGTCACAAATGACACCTGTCACTCACGCCACTTGGCCCAAGCTGCTGTGATACGGGCCTTGACGTCGAGGTTGACATCCCTGGAGGCACTAAGTACAGATCCCAAGTAGTAGTAGTTTTAGTTAGATAATTAATTAATTAATAGATTTTATTCGTGTTCATTATGTTTAATATTACTATTTATTATTTTAATATGTTTTATATAATTAGTTTCATATTAAGTACCTGCCTATAAAAATACATAAAAAGTATTAGTTTATTTATTTATGTGCTGACCGTACACTACTAACAATTCAAAAATGTTTCGAAAATAATTTACCAGTAATTTATTTATTACAGACACAAAGATTTATAATAACATCAACAATTAAATATTAAAAATTAAAATTAATAAATCCGATAATGACAGGTCTTAAAATATCACTAGATTGATTAAAAGAACGGTTCTTAAAGTTGACCGGTGACATAAACACACGTGTACATTGATGTTGTGTGTAGATAACACTTTGTTATTCATCACACTAGCTGCAAGACCTTAGAAAAATTACTTTACTTATGATATAATGAAGTAATTGGTGTTCTTATCGCTTGGAAGCGATCTTTCCAAAAACGTTGTTAGGTATATAAGCTGGCTAACTGCGTGTCGGTCCATGCACTTTGAAGTGTTTTGTAGCTGTGATTTGTCATTATATGCAGTACCCAATACTTATTTGATTGTAATTATCTTAATCTCATACACTATTGCCTGGATCTTAAATAAGCCATTTTGGCCGACTTCAAGAAGGTTTCAATTCACCTGTATTTTTTTTTGTATATTTGTTGCGCAATTCTCTGTCAATTGTGGGCTGATTTTTATTCCACAGAATATAGTCTTGTGGTTCTTCCATAGTTACCAATTCAAATCTGGTTGAGTGGTTGACAGGGAATTCGAGAGAAACTGTCGTAAATTGTTAGCTGGCCTTTGTTGCGCGGTATCTCGGTCAATTGTAGACCGATGTTCAAATTGTTTTCTTTATTGAAAGAATTTATATATACTCTCTCGAGGTGGTCCCGTTGTAACCAAGTCAAGATCTGATGTGTAGCTCCAGGGATTTCGAGACAAATCCTCGGCAATTGTTTTTTTGTCGGTACCTCCGTCAATTGTTAACCGGGTTTAACTGTTTTTTACTCGAAAGAGTATACTCCTGAGGTAGTCCCACTTTCACCAAGTCAGGATCTGAAGAATGCATCCCAGACTTTGACAGGGCAAAGGTGAGCATAATTGCTGCCCAAAAACATTATAGCATAATGCGCAACTTTTTAGTATGTTCTACAGGATACTTTTAGAATATCATACCATCCGTTGCCAGACACTTTGTAGGGTGGCAACCCCCGGCAGACGCCTTTAAAGTTTAATAAATAATAATTCTACTTACGTCATAATATAAAATGTGAGTTTTATATATGTTACTTGATCAACTATTCAAAGATGTTTCCCAATGGCCAGACAGTTTCAAAATTCTAACACTCTCCCAGACATAGTTAAAGGTTAGTTGTAGGGGCGAGCACAGAGGCGGTTTATATACTACTAGCGGCCCCGGCAGATGTTGTCCTGCTATGAAAATATAAAAATCTAGGACCCGATCCCAGCGTCACCAACCGGTTCCAATTGTTGATTTAAACCATGCGGGGACCCACTCAAACACACAAAAGCTAAATCACCAAAATCGATCCGGGTGATTAGGAAGATACTAGTACCCGATCTCAGAGCCGCCTACCGTTTCCAAAGGGATAAAAAGTTTCCTGTGCCCGTCTCTGGTATCGGCCATTATGACTGCCTACCACATCATACATGCGCGCGCAATACTTAATACTTATTTGGCTACAACACTAATACTTACATTTTAAATATCGCGATATATTTTGAATGAAAAGTCCGAATTGAATAATTCAAAAAGTTCTAGAAAGGTATTGAATTCTTGAATATAGAGTAATTTATTTTGATAAGGATTAGTACCAAGGTACAAAATAAACGGTTTTTGAAGCGATGGCATTTTATTTTAAATAAAATAAAACACATATTATGAGATAACTACAATAGTTAGATATATGGTTACGCGATATTTTTTGTAGAGAGTGTTTTGCAAATGTAGTATATTGTTTTGTTCTATAATCAATAGTTTTCGCAGCGCACGCCGTGTAAGAATTTTTTAGGGTAATTTTTTTATACCTTGGGTTACATTACTGGACTTTTAGTAAGCATCCCAAATTTTTTTTGAAATATAATATAGTCTATATAGCCTTTCTCGATAAATGTTCTATCCAATTGAAATAATTTTTGAAATAGGACTCGTGGTTCCTGAGATTACCGCGTTTAAACAAACAAACAAACTCTTCGGCTTTATAATATTAGTATAGATATGCAATATAAGTATAAGTAGTGAGTATGTCTTTGTCACTGATACACTGATAGCTCCATCAGGTATTTAGTTGTTTGTTATCTTAATTACTATACTTTTTTGTATTTTTTACAGAAACTGAAGAAGAAGACGATAGTGAAAATGATCAAGTTACAAACTGCAGTAGCGATGAAGAAATTGACATAGCCAACTACTTGTAAAATGATTAAGTTCTTTTTTACCTATATTAATATATATGTTCTTTTATATTAGTATAATTAAATTTATATCAATTGAGAGATGTTTTTAATTTATAAAAATAATATTTTTCTACGATTGGATTGACCAATAAATAATACTCACTACTTATACTTACATTGCATATAGTATATAAACCGCCTCTGCGCTCGCTCCTACAACTACAGCACACCTTCATAGTTGAAGAGTCTGGGAGAGTGTTAGAACTTTTGAAACTGTTTGGCCGTTTGGGGAACATCTTTGAATAGTTGATCAAGTAACATACATAAAACTCAGATATTATGTTATGACGTAAATAGAATTATTATTTATTAAACTTTAAAGGCGTCTGGCAGGGGGTTGCCACCCTACACTACTACCATCCTATATGATTTGATTTTTATTATTCTTTTCTTCAAGCCAAAACATATTGCGAAGCGGTAGTAAATTAGGTTAGGTTTCCATTGAATAAATAATAACCGTAAACAAAAATAATTAAAACTAAATAACTAAATGAACAAGTTAACGGCAGGCTAAATAAAACTTTAAAAACTCATTGACACTTGACATTTTTGTCTTCCGTGATCACAGATACTAAAAAGTGGCCGAAAATGAATTATTGAAATGAAATACCGAAAAAACGTAGTTATATTAAGTGCACTAGTCATAAATACTTAAGAAAATACTACATGAACCAAAAATATATAATAATTGTACAGTAATTATAATATTTTTTCTTATTTTTACAATTGAAAATCAGTGCTGTGTCGTATTACGTTGCGCCACAGTAATATAGAAAGAGCCAACCTCATTTCCATATATTTTCTTAATGTTTGTTTACCTTATGTATGTAGCATTTGGTCACATGTTACCAAGATTATTACGTTATGACCGACCCTAAAGGCGCACAGAATCGGTGGAATCCACTTGCTAAGATTTTATGAGACATCTTTAACCTCGTTTACTTTCTATATTCCATACATACATCATTGTTTCTCTTGTTCTTGTAAATATCAAATATTATTATTTATTAATAGTTAATATGACTAATCAAAGTAATTTATTTGTTTGAAATATGGACAATTTTGCAGATGTTATGCTAAGTCTTGAGTTACATGTTTCGCCTTGACAGGCATACAAACTTTTTGTAGTTTCGGTTACAAGCCGTTTGTTGTCCTTACGACTACACAGATTTTATGACTAAAAATGGTGTACGGAGCAATTTGATTCTAAAGACAATTTCCTTTTATGAGACATAATCATATACGTATGATGACACCATGATCAACTTTAATCATATCAGCAGCCTTTTCTGCAATCATTATTGTGGGTGCATTGGTGTTACCACTTATAATTGTTGGCATGATGCTGGCATCTACCACTCTTAGGTTTTCCAGACCCCAAACTTTTAGTCTTGAGTCGACGACTGCATCGCCACGAGGACCCATCTTGCAAGTACCTACAGGATGCCATAACGTTGTTACTATATTCAAAACATAGCATCGCCAATATTCGTGACTTCCAAAAATGTTTTTTTTGCATTGCCTTACATCTGCATTCATTACTTCAGCATTCACACTTTTCATGTAAGTCGTATTAACGACCCTTATATAGTCTTCTACAGAACGTGTGAGCAATTCCAAATCATCGTTTTCTTTGAAGTACTCTGCAAAAATTAGTGCTTTGTGGTTTGGATTTTTACTTTTCAACCGAATTCTCCCTCTAGACTTAGGGTGTAATAAGATAACTGCGCCCGTCAACAGCTCCCTATTTGAAGCTTGCGTAGCATAATTAGTGCATATATCGTCACTTAAGCCAAATACATGAGAACATAGTACTGATAACACAAAACCACCAGGCTGTGTCACGAGTATAATAGTTTGGTAATCTGGGTAACTTTGCGATTCATTAAGCGCAATATGACCCATTAACATAGGTGCAGGAAATCTATGAATATTCGAAAAATATTCAGCAGTATCGGGAACAACCATGGTCTTTCTTTCGCCGGCTATATTGATTGATACGGCCATATGATCTTGAAAATTTTCACCTACAGGTAGATTAGCTAAAATGTCAATGCCCATTTCGTTTAAATGCTTTTCAGGCCCTATTCCAGATAGCATCAGGAGCTGTGGACTGTTGATGGCACCGGCAGAAATAATGACCTCCCTCCTGGCAAATACGTTCATATTTTGTTTTAATTGTTGTACTGTGATGCCTATTGCTTTTTTGTTATCAAATAAAATTTTAGTTGCTAGAGTATTTTTTAAAATGTATAAGTTCTGTCTATATTTAATAGGTCTTAAGAAAGCAACAGCTGTACTTTGTCGTAATTTGTTATATATAGTAAACTGTGGTGCTGAGTAACCCAGTTGTTGTGGTCCATTTGTATCTAATAGCAGATCATAACCAACCTCTTTGAAAGAATCAAAAAATTTCTTTGTTCTGTTCAACCAAGGTCGACGACTTACTTTAAGATAGCCTAAAGAATTATGTAGGAAAGCGGATTGGCTTCTCAATATCTCTTTATCTTGTAAGCCTTCACTTTTCTTGAAATATTTCAGTACTGTTTCCCAATCCCACCCATCGTTGCCTTGTTCCACCCAACTTTCATAATCTTCCTTATTCCCTCTTACGTATAGCATGTAGTTTGCTCCACTGCAACCACCTAACATTTTACCTCTGGTTAAATGTATATTCTTAGTTTTGTGAGCTTGACTCGTGTATTTGTCGTCGATCGTGTAGTAATTCCAATCAGCATTTGAATGATCTACAAGTGGAAATAGACCGGGCACCTGAAATTAAATAATTCTTTCAAACTTAGCCGCCAGCCATGGTGTGTTTATAATTTATAATTATGAGCAATTATTATTGGACTTATTTTTATTGTGAATTAATCTAAGTTGTATAGAATTATAATAATAAATATAACAATAAACACCAATACGTAAATAATTAAGATTATTGCCGTGCTGTCGGCTTTGCTGTTTGTCCTATATCTGGACAATTGTCTCCAGAGATTAAGATTGATGGATGTTGGGGTGCGGATGGGTGATCTAGTTGTTAGCAGCTTGCTTTATGCGGATGATGCCATGCTTTTAGCCGAATCGCCATCAGAACTGCAAACACTAGTCACAATGATGAAAGATGACTGTCAGGCGAGAGGCTTACGTTTGAATGCGAAGAAAACAAAGGTGATGGTGTGAAACAAAGGTTTGAAAGAGAAACAACCAGAACGAATGCAAGGATAATGGTCGATGATGTTATGCTGGAACAAGTGAATGAGTTTGTATATCTCGGATGTGCTTTTAGCAGGGATGGAAGGTACACCGCTGATATAGAAAGAAGAGTGAATTTGGGGAATAGTGTGAATGGAGCGTTAGGTCAACTTCTAGGCGCTAAGAACCTCAGCCAGAAAGCCCAGCTTGCCATACACAACGCGGTGCTGGTACCTACGCTCACGTATGGAAGCGAGAGTTGGGTATGGAATAGAGAGCACGAAAGTAGAGTAAACGCGGTCGAGATGCGAGCACTGCGCAAAATCTGCGGAGTGATGCTCGCGGACCGCGTTCGTAATACCGAAGTAAGAAAGAGAGTTGGTCTGAAAGAGAGTGTCGGGGTGAAGGTAAGGAAAGGAATGCTCCGGTGGTTCGGGCATGTGGAAAGAATGTATGATGAAAGAATGACTAAACAGATATACAATGCAAAAGTGGATGGATGCAGAAGTCGCGGAAGGCCACGACACACCTTCCATGATCAACTTGATCGTGTACTAGCAGAAGGTGATGTCAGGAGCCTTAAGAACAGACGAGCGTGCATGACAAGAACTATGAATATCAAAGAAGCAAGTGAGGTGTGTAAGAATAAGCCTAAATGGCGCTCTGTTGTTCGTGCCTACCCCGCAAGGGACCTGGCGTGAAGTTATGTATGTATGTATTAAGATTATTTTTACGTTGGTTCGATTAGTTTCCTTGACATATAGATTCATTGTTTGCGGAGCTGAGGCAATTATATCTTCGATATCAGGATGTATGCTTTGATTACCACCGAATAGTCTTTATTACGGAATATCTGATAGTTTCCATGATATATGAATCTGAATATTATTCAAGAAAGCTGCAACAAAAACTTTAATGCACCTAATACTGACTGGATAAAGTAATAATAATAGTGAGTGATCTGTTTCCAATAACAACATAATCATATAATATTAAACGTATTGACACTAACGTCAGAAGCAATAGGAGGATTGTCACCAGCTTCTACCAGCAATACCGTCCAGTTGGAGATCTCTGTTAGCCTGTTTGCGAGCACAGAGCCTGCTGATCCAGCACCAACGATAATGAAGTCGAAACTCTGACCATCTGTAACAGTTAATTTTCTTATTACCTATCTTGGAAGGTTCAATTTATTTTCGGATACATTGGATTTTGATGTGAAACATCTATAGCCGCACGTAAACCCGATTTCTGGCGTGGCGACGCATGCCGTGGCGACGCGTCGCCACGCTATACGATGGTATATATATACAGTCTACGGTATATATCTACACTGAGCTCGAATACCTATAGTGTATACTCACATATTACTACATTTTATCATTATGACATATTTAGTTCCTATCACAATATGTTCTTTTCTGCATATTACTTTTACAAAATAATGTCGATGTTTCACATCTGCCAGGCGTCCCGTGACGGCTCACATTTTTTTTGCTATAGAAGAGAGTATTATGGTCAGGGGGAACTGAAACATGGCTTGTTCAAGAAGTTTTTTGCTATAGAAGAGAGTATGAAAATTTTACATTTATGTATAATTAAATAAATTGTAATAGTTCTTTTCGTCAATTGTTGCATTTACGCCGACATGTACTTCACGAGTCCGATTAACGTCTGAAGAGACTGGGCACGCCTGATTTTCACAGGTAGCGCGTTCCACAGACACACGAAATAATGATAAAAGTTGAAGCTTTTTATAAGGCGTTACTTTTTTCTGTATGATCAAGTCAAAATTACGCGATGTAGAAGCGAAATGTTAATTTAGGTTCGTAGTGTATTAAAATTGTTACATCAAAGGTGAAATCTACTACATCACTATAGTAAATTTGTAAATGGTTCGGGTTCGTACTTTGTTTTTAAAAATGTGAAAAATATAAGGGGGTTCGGACCATGAGATTCCAAAAATACAATTTTTCAAATATATGTCTATGTCTGTTAGAGTATCACGAACAAATTACTGAACGGATTTAAATGAAATTCGAAACGTAGCTTACTTCTGTCACGGGGCTAAATTTTTCTTTTTTTTATTGTTCGTCTGACTGCCTGCTGATAGTATAGGATCCCGATATACAACGACCTTCACCGAGATGTTTATTTGATGAAACGTATTTTATATTTAATTTAATGAGTCAATAAATATATTGCATATAGGTTGTCTAACAAATTTCAGTCTAGGATATGATTAATTAATAATTAAAAAATATTTTTGCTTAAAAATTTCCCCGGTTTGTCTATTAGACAAATTCTATACCAATCGAAAGTATGAAGCCCATAGAATATAAAAATGTTAGATTGCCTATTCTTTTCCGGTCACAACTTCCGGGTAGCCAGGTATAAACAGGTAATTCGATACTAGCATTTTGCACCGGTCTGATTATTGAATTAAAATTAAAGGAAATAAAGACTATTTCATTATGAATACGGTGGTATAGAGTTGCCTGCGAAAAAACAGTCCCGAATTCTGGTTGTCCTCGAGCTCCTAAAGACCGATGAGCAAAATAGTTGGCGCTTCAATTGCGATGTAGACAACCATCGCTGTGATTCATTTTGTATTAGGTACTTTAGTTTATTTAGTAGTCTATGGTTTCTTGAGTGATGATTGAAGGTTTATGTATATTACCTAATTATTTTTGTATGCAAGTAACATAGAGCTACTACCAAGGACTTTTCAGGCGAAGTAGTCGCGGGTAAACGTTTAGTTATGTAATAAAATAAATTGTAGACTTACCATAAATTTGTGCAGTTTCTGGATAAAATGTTGAATTATCTAACACCGGTGATAATATGCTTAAAAACATCTGCAACACTTTTATAGCTGATGCGATTAAATTACTTTGTAATGGAGATATGGTAAACAGATCCATTATTATCTTATCAATTTTATTGGATAGGCATTAAACTTTTTGCTTCTACAATTGATGCCTCCTAAGCAAAGTATTTTTTACATACAGAATGCTAGTTTAGAAAAAAATAAAGATTAGTCTATTTTTCTATCGAATATTTCCGGTTATCATTATTGAAATAACTTTGTTAACACACATACATATATATCTCTATATATCTTTTAACGTTTTCCTGAATAAAAGTTATATATTATTCTCATCTCTTTAAACAAAAATCTACTCGATTTTATGTTAGTTAATTCATTTCCAAGGCTTAAACATCCAAAATAAAGCACTAACTAGCACTGATAGATGAGAGATTGGTGTAGTTTGAATTTTTCACTAACAAACAATTAGTTGTAAAAGGACCATTCTCAGTTATAAAATATAATTGTAATATTAATAGAAAATGCCTCCAAAATTTTTATACAATTTGATTGTAACAAATTACACTACAACATTTATTTTGCACAAAAATTACAAGTTGGAACTCAATCTACAACTGTTGCAGAAAAGCAGACTGCTCATGGTTTTAATGTTTATATATAGCTCATGAAATAGGTGCTGGAAGTTTCTAAAGATATTTCATAAAACAACTAAATAATGTTAATTTTGTATAAACTTGTTGAAAGATAAATAATGTGTTGATTATGACTTTTTATATATATATGTATTTGACTAAAACAATGGGCATTTAAGAGTAAAGTTTTATAAACTGTTTTATTTAAACATTTATTCCATCTTATTTTTTAGCTAGGTAGTTACGTATAAGGTTAGGTTAGGTAGGTAGGTACCTAGACTTTAGGAAATAATAATGGTTCGGCGGAGTAGCGGAGCTGGAAACCAGATATAATAGACCAGATATAATTTACATTTATGTTTTGATAATTTTATTATTACTAGAGTGTGCCACACAGCTTCGCCGCATGTTAAAAAGCTTTAGGAAGCAGCTTGGTTTTACGTATACAAAAACTCAATTTGGGTTTTTACATACAATAATAATAAAAAAACTAAATCCATATAGAAAGAAAGAAAGAAAGAAAAATATTTATTCAGAACCACATAATATACACCAATACGTATATAATAAATAAGGTAATACAATTAAAATGAAGTCCTGAATCGGTCCTAACTCAGCATGATGCTGTTGGCTCAACCAGCGCTGGTCTTCCGTTAGGCCCATCGCGAAGCCCCCCCCGCCGCTGACGCTGCTGAGAGCGCGAGGCGGCGGAGGGGGAGAAAGGAGAGGGAGGGGTGATGGCGCAGGAGCAATTCTTCGCAGCCTCCCCCTCCCCCCCTATCGCGATGCCCCCCCCCGCCGCTGACGCTGCTGAGTGCGCGAGGCGGCGGGGGGAGGAGGAAGGAGAGGGAGGGGTGATGGCGCAGGAGTAATCCTCGCAGCCTCCCCCTCCCGGCGGCAGCGGGCGTCGAGGTCTGGGGGATCCAAATAGACCTCCGCCCGCACTAAAGCCGCGAGAGGGCGCGAGAGGCAGCCGCGCGTCCCTCTCAGGGCCGGGGAAACGTCATTCCCCGGCCCGCACACAGGAGAGGCCGCCTCTGGCTACGAGGCGGCCGGCCGCTGCCGGGGTTGCAGGTTAAGCTCACGCATGTACCGCGACCCCGGCGCTAGGCGGAAGGAAGGCTCCCATGGGGTTTTAGTGGGTATACCGGCAGCCGGTCGTATTGAACCGGCGTCGGGGAGCCCCATACACCGGCCGCGCATGATCCCCCGCGCGGCTGACGGTGCGGCAACGCATTTCCCCATGTAAAAAAAAAAAAAAAAAATGGTCTTCCGTTAGGGCCGTTCAAGTGACTCACGGATAGACAACACGAAACAAACACAAAACAAAACAAAAACAAAATAATATGACTATTGAACTATTGCAAACAAATATATAAAAAAAACTACATCATTAATATGTACAAAAAAAACTGATATAAAAACCTAATGCTACGAAGAGAATCTATAAAGAAGAACATAGTGTAATAAGGAACATAAAACTTAAAACTAAAAACTATAACAATATCAATTTTATATTTTGTCTGTCAGTCTGTTAGTTTGTGTCAAATATGCAGCATATAATAAATAAGAAATATCTAATCTGAGAATAATCATGGTTATATAGATAACAAGAGATGGAAACATTAAAGTAGATCAGGCAGATCCTGCGCATGAAACCGACATCATTATATGGCACTAGTATCATGTACAAGATCCGCCTGACTCACTTGATGATCATATATAAATTTTTTCAATTTTGCTCTGAACCCGTGTATATTTTGCAAGCTTTTAATAGGGGGTGGAATATTGTTCCAACATTTTGTCGCAGCATAGCGAAAACTACCCCTAAAAGCAACCGTCTTATGCCGTCACGTCGTAAGCTGCATAGCACATTGTCGCAATTCAGTTAATCTCTGAGAAGTAAACCACGAAAGTTTATTGAATAAGTATAATGGGGCTTTATACTTGATGACACCGAAAAGTAAGCAGGCTAGATGCAATTTACGGCGGTGCTTCATTTTTAACATCGAACACTTATTTAAATATGGCGTCACATGATTCCTAAAGGGAATGTCAAAACAAAAGCGTGCACATGCGTTCTGAACTTGTTCGATTAATCTCTGTGTTCTGCTCAGCAGATGAGAACTAAAAACAATATCAGAATAATTGAGTTGCGAGAGAACCAATGACTCAACTAATTGAACTCTCGTACTCTCATTCAAGTACGGCCTAATTCTATACAATACTTTAAGTTAATAAAAACAAGTTTCTACTGTTTGGCAACATGATTTTCAAATCTAAGCTCGCTGTCAACAAAAAGTCCTAAGTTACGCGCTTCATACACTCTATCAATAGGTTAATTAACTGCCATTAAGGTTAACTGTAACTGTAGGGTTGAGATTTGTTAAATTAATTTTGCTACCAAAAACAAAATATTTGGTCTTCAAGGGATTTAGTAGTAAGCAATTCTGTTGGGACTACAAAGCTATTCTTGATAAATCTTCATTCAATTTTGTAATAGCAGAATCAATATCCGTTGGCTTAAATGAAATATAAATTTGGGTATCATCGGCATAAATGTGAAATTTACAATATTGTATTTGGTGCGTGATATCTGCCGTGTACAAAATAAAAAGAAGAGGGCCTAAAATTGATCCCTGAGGTACTCCTCTATTTACCAATAGCTTACTAGATACAGAAGAAGAACCATTGCCTCGATCAAGTTTTACGTATTGGTAACGATTACTAAGGTAGCTAGTAAACCAGCGTATAGCCTTGCTGTCAAACTCATAGTATTTTAATTTGGCAAGTAATAAGTCAATGTCAATGGAATCAAAAGCGCGGGAAAAATCAAGCAATACAAGGCAAGTACATAGGTAGTCCTCCGTCTTGTGCAGAAAGTATGTTGTCAGTGACATCAAGTAAGGCAGTTACCGTACTGCGACCTTTTCTAAAGCCCGACTGTAATTCTGGCAAAATGCTATTAAATTCAAGGTAATCTGTTAGTTGCATGCATACTGCCTTTTCTAAAACTTTTGAGAGGCATGGCAATATACTAATTGGTCTTAAGTCTTTTAGATCATTAGGATTTTGAATTTTGGGTATGGGACGGATAATTGCGATTGTCCAGATATCAGGAAACACACAAGTAAATAGTGACATATTTAAAATGGAACTAACGATTTCCATAGTATTAGGTAACGTTAACAAAAGCATGTCAAGATTTATGGAATCATTCCCCTTAGCATTCGACTTTAAACTTTTGAAATTTTTTGTAATGACTCTAAACTAACTGACTGTATACTAAAGATTGCATTGCTAAATTTATTGTTGTTGAAATATTTGATCGAAGAGTTACATGCGTTAGAAATACCGGGTATGTTTAAAAAGTAGTTGTTAATGCTTTCTGAGTTAACAAAACTAGATGGAAGTTCTGTACTAGTTTTAGGAATTACAGTGTTTTTAAGGTTTTTCCATAATATTTTTGGATTCTGTATTTTGCTATTAATATTATGTTTAAAGTAAGCCATTTTTTCGAGATAAAGCGCCTCATTTACAGTATTTTTAAAATTTTTGTAATAATATTTTTTAGTTTGTAATTTGGTTCTATAATAATCGCTTAAAGCCTTATCGCGCAATTTCATCATTAGTTTTATGGTCGAATAAGGATATGGCAATGCGGTTAAAAACGTCAACAATTTCATTGACGTCACCCATTGTCGCTAAGAGGTCCCATCTTATAGTCTGCAGATCAGTCTTGAATTTTTCTAGGTTAATATTTTTAATAGGTCGGTATGTTATAGTATGCGATGTAGATTTATTTCGTTTAATGTTAAATTCGCAGACTAGAAGACAGTGACCATAAAGGGAGCCTAAGTGATCGTAACAAATGTTTTTAGAGTGTAAATTAGTGCATACTACATCAATGAGTGTCTTAGAGGTATCAGTAAAGTGAGTAGGTGTCGGAGACAGCGCCATACTAAGTTCTATAGTTCTACTAGTGCATAACTAGATGGCGCTGTGCCCTAATTAAACGCAATATGGTTTGCAATACATTTATACGTTTATGTATTTCCGAAGTTCAGTTCAGATCAATAAACCAGTTCATCATATAAGTGAGTGTTTTTTTTATTTAGTGCTTAGGTCATCTAGGACATAATTTGGTCCTACGGAGCCGGGTATGAGTGAAGTGAAGTGAAGTGAAGTGAAGTGCAGTGCAGTGCGCCCTGGTGGATTGCGGTGTTCCCCCCCCCGGATTGCGGTGTGCCCCCCTGGATTGCGGTGTGCCCCCCTGGACTGTGGTGTGCCCCTCCCCCCGGATTTTAGTGCGCCCCCCCTGGGTTGTAGTGCTCCCTGGTGGATTGCGGTGTACCCCCCGTCCCCCGGACTGCAGTGCTCTCTGTTGGATTGCGGTGCGCCCCCCACCCGTGGATTGCAGTGCGCCCCCCTGGACTGCGGTGCGCCCCCTGCCCCTGGTTTGCGGTGCGCCCCCTCTGTGAGATCGCAGCGCACCCCGCCCCCCTATTGGATTACGGTGCGCCCCCCCCCTACTCTATTATAAGAGGGTGGACAGCGTTTTCAAAAAGTACTTGTGATGTAAGGTCAATCTACCACGTTTTTAGGTCAATAAACTTAGATCAAACGTGTCTTAGTGAATGTGTGAACAAATAAAAGTGCAAACAAAAAACTGTAAGTACAATTTTATTATTATATAAAAATATTTCTTCGAAGAAACCAAACTCCAGCAGCATTACGAACTCTAAATTAGTGTAATTAGTTATATTATATTTTAAAAAACTAAAGTTACCTTTAAAATTATAAGTTAAGCAAATATGGAAGGATTAATAAATGTTCAAAAAAATGTTATAGAAGTCGATCGAAAGAGGAATAATTAATTTAAAAAAATGTCCTAATGAAAATCTTACTTGTGAATATGTCAGTGCTAGGTTAGAAAATTTGGAAAAAAATCTGGATTTGTTCCGCAACAACAATACACAATTGTATCAAATTAGTAAACCAGAGAATTTAGCTCAGTCCATTTACGTTATTGAAGATATTTATGTTTCTACAGAGGACATATATTTGAACTACAAATGTCAGCTAAGGACAATTTTAAACACGTTATCATTGCGTACTTGTCCAACAGACGAAAGTCGCTATAAAGTTCATAGTTCAACAAAATTAGTTAAACTCCCTAAAATTATTATTCCTGTGTTTTCCGGCAAATATTCAGAATGGATAACTTTCCGCGATTTATTTCTTGAACTTATTCACAATAACAGTTCACTTAACAATGTTCAAAAGTTACATTACCTTAAAGCACATTTAACAGGGGAAGCAGAACAGTTAATAAGGTATATCCCTATAAGCGAGACAAATTATTTTCATTGTTGGACAAAATTAGAACATGGCTATGACAATAAACGCTATCACAGCAATTGTATTTTTAAGAAGTTAATATCTCAAGAACAAATAACTTTAGAATCTTCAATAGCTTTTAAAGAAATGCTCGACACCACCACAGATTGCTTGAAAGCTCTTATAAATTTAGATATAGATGTGACTAATTGGGACCCAATCATTATTTATTTAATTTCTTCAAAACTGGACAATGAGACACGTAAACAGTGGGAGCTAAGTATTTCTAATAAAAATTCTAATACACTACCAACTTTTGAAGAATTTGCTTTGTTTATAGAAAATAGGTTTCGCGCATTTGAATGCTTAGAATCAGAAAAATTACATTTTGATGTTAATAGTCCAAATCAGCATAATAACAGAGTATACTCCACTAGTATTAGTCCATTGCCATGTGAATATTGTTCAGATATGCATAAATTATGTTTTTGTAAACAGTTTGCCAAACAAAGCCCAGCCTATCGCCAGGAATTTGTATTAAAAAATAAATTATATTCAAATTGTTTAGGCAGCAATCACACTATATATAACTGTAATAAAAATACATCTTGTCGAATATGTAATAGTAAGCATCATACCTTAATACATCCGTCTAATCAATCCATACACCAAAGTAACACTAGAACATTCAACATTCCAAGGAAAATAGAGACCTAGACTCTGAGACAGTGAAAATCAATGCTATGCACACACAAGTAAATACTAATATGCGAAGTAAGTATTTTCAACTCAATGAGCATAAATTAAATGAAAATCATAATATGTTTATAAAAAGAGATCAAAAAAGATGTTATTCAAAAAATAAGAACTAATAATAGATATTATTAAGTTTAAATGTGTAATTTTGTTTATGTTATTAATTTTATTGATTACACTATGTTAATTAAGACTGATTACAATTTATTTTGCATACTCATATTTTGATAGATCGCTTTATTTATATATCCAATTAAAATATGTTTTGTATAAGAAATGTCCATCGACACAATGGTTTTTTATAAGTCTTATAAACGGCCTTTATTATATACGAGTACTCTTGAATTAACCATTGACCAAGTATTCACATAGTATTGCTTTAAATTGGGTTTTTTAATTTTCTTTTAATTGAACTTATTATGTAAAGATCACAAGTTTATATCCTTTTTTAAGTACATTTGTGCACTAAATGTCCTTGGTCGGCGGTATGTCGGAAACAGTGCCATACTAAGTTCTATAGTTCTACTAGTGCATAACTAGATGGCGCTGTGCCCTAATCAAACGCAATATGGTTTGCAATACATTTTATCATAACCATGTTTATGTATTTCCGAAGTTCAGTTCAGATCAATAAACCAGTTCATCATATAAGTGAGTGTTTTTTTTATTTAGTGCTTAGGTCATCTAGGACAGTAGGCACAGTTACAATTTGAAAGAGGTCAAACAAGTTAATAAAGTTAGAAATTTAAGAGTTTTTGAGTCTGTTTTATTTATAAAGTTAATATTGAAATCGCCACGTAAAATTAAATTATCATAATTACCTAATGAATTAACGGAGTCAGTAATAGCGTCGAAAAAAAGATCAACATCCATCCAAGGAGGTCGGTACGCTTTGCCAATTGCTAATCTTTTCCCATTTAGGATCATAGTGATCCACATCTGTTCTACTGCCCTATGAAGCGGATTGACAGGATGAGCCCAGGTACGCGCGTTCAATCCCTCTTTTATATAAAATCCAACACCTCCTCCACGAGAGCGCACGTCACGGGGACGAGGTATGTGTCGAAGACGGTACCCTGGCAGAGTAGGAGCACGACCTTCTTCACCCATTCTAAGCCACGTCTCATTTATTGCTAATAAATCTAAATCATAGCGCATAACAGAAACAATGAAATTATCATGATTAGTCCCCAGAGAGCCTGCATTATACAAACCTATCTTTAGATGTTTATTAATCATTTTCAATGTGTGAAATATCTATTAATATTACATAATAAATATAAACAAACAGCAAAAGTGAAAAATTAAATAGTATTATCATAAATATTTCGCAATTTACACACAATATTAATGAGTTAAAAACACGAAGACATATCATTTTAAAGTAAAAACATTCTAAAAGTAATATTATATTATATAATTTAAAGTAATTAATAGCCATAAAGAATGTAATTATAACAGATCGACAAACGGTACATAAAATGATCCACCAAAAAAAGGAATGATCACGACTTGGTATACATACATTATATATATTAAACAAAAAGTATTAAACGAAATTATTTGCCTCAACATATAGCTTTTAATAAAAATGAAAAACTCAAACTTTGCCAATTTTAAAAACACGAATTACATCATTTTCAGAGCGAATATTAAATGCTTGTTTGCCATCGCCTTGTCGAGCATAGACACGTCCTCTTTTAGTCCATGAGTATCGCCAGTTACGTTTACGACATTCTTCGCGGACTTTATAGAACAAATAGCGGTTAATTCGAGTAAGCCGCTCGTTTATATAAATGCGACGAGACAAAGCTGTGGGCGACGCTAGTCCAATGTCTGAGGCAGTTAAGTTGCGCCGCACACGCGCAGCGTGCAATAGTTCGTCACGCAAGTTACGACGCGCAAGCCGCACAATAACGCCGTGCTCGTTCCACTGTTTCACCCCCGCTTACGGCGTATGTCCCGCTCTTCAATCTTGACTCCCAGTTTGGCAGCTAAGAGAGTTACGATATGGTACACATCTTCGCCTTTCTCCTCAGGAACACATCCAATGTCCAGGTCAGATAATAATGCCTCCTGATCCTTCTCATTTATTTCTAACTTAAGTTCGGCTATGGTGTTCTCCAGTTCGGCCGTGCCTTTCGAATCAACAATCTCCTTCTTCTGCTCCAGTACGTCCAACCTACACTCGATGCTATCCAAACGCTGTCCAAATCCCGCTATGGAAGTGCGAAGCTGAACCATTTCTCTGCGTAGCTCACTCATATATTCCGCCATTTCACGTCGCATGACTCTCACTTCATTCTCATCCTCTTCTGGAGGAGAGATGTCGGGCGCAGAAATACCAGCGGCAGACTGGGATACAGTTTCGGATGGCGATTCGTTTCCGCAGATGCCCTTTACCGGAGTAGTAGTATTATCACCCTTGCGTACTTTCTTTTTACACTCTGGGCATGCCCAGCTCTTAGACAAAATCGCCGTTTCTGGTATCGCTACACACGCCCTATGAAATATTAACAGGCATAAAAAACAGGTAGCGGCACCTATCGGCGAGAGGAACATGCCGCACGCAGAGCATTTAGCCATGTTTACTTTATACGATCGGAAAAGAGACAAACGCAAGATTTAACACTAGATGTCGCAAGGCACAGTTGTTTTAGCTGCAGAGCTAAACCGCAAACGCAATGTAATTTCCTACCCGCTTTTAGTAAAAAAAATGTTCACGATACTATCACACCTAATAAGCACTTAATTAATAATTTGTTAACATTTGTATGTATTTTAATACACAAACACTCTCCCGACTAGTTTTGATACTAATTTTTAGATTGTTAATATATTTGCAACGATTTAAAGCGTTATAATATTTTTAAACGAAAAATTAAGTACGAACACGTAGTGTCGTATTGCCGTCCGTGTCGTCACTCTTACATATAAGCTACACAACTGCCCAGCAAAACATAGAGGTGACTTGCCTCGCCTCGCCTGAGGCCAGTCGAAGCCTCCCCCAGGGGATGCCGCCCTGGACTCTTCTCCGTCCAGGAAGTGGTACAAGGGGATGCATCCCCGGGGCTACGAGCGGCCACTGTCACATTCCCCCAGAGTGAAGACTCCGTGACAGTGGTGTCCCACCTATCCACTCTCCAAATCCTTGTATTCCTTCCCTTCCTTCCAAACCTCTTCCCCAAATGCTCTCCCTTCCGATGCGACCGTCAGCGTTAAGCTCCACTACGCTGACCGTCGAGGAGAGGGAAGCGCGGTTCTGCCCTGCGCGCCCGCACGTCGAGGACAGTGGCGGCAGGCCCAGTGGTGGGGCAAGAGTCTCGCCACTGGGCGCTACCGCCGAGCGTTTCCCCGTGTGGTGTCTGTGAACACGTCTCGCGGACACAAGGGACCGCGGGGCTTACCTTAATTGGAGGACCCAAGAGGAGTAAACCTCAATAAAAAAATCCCCTAAACTTAAGCTACGGCGCAGGGCGAGCTGTTTTAAGACCGGGGGGGGGGCAACCCGGTCGATACTGCGATCCACACCCCCAGTTTTTTCTTTTAAATCATGTAAGTACTCGTGGGAACAAAATGGATAATTTTTTAACAACAAAACCTAAAACCGACGTAGTGCCCGCGAAGGGCGGAGAGAAGGTAGGAGACGTACCCGTGAAGGGTAACCCCAACACGAAAGGGAAAGGAGATAAGAGCTTATACTCTCGCTTCTTATCGGCGATTTCCACGCCGGAAGAAGCCCCAAGCTCATCCAAAGCTGGCTCCCGCACAATGCGGTCTGAGCTGCTTGACGAAGGTGACCTGGCCTTGTCCGGACTATCAGAGGCCGAGGACGAAACCCGGGCTCTCAAAGCGCCGGAGGAGAGGGGAAAAAGTCAGCCGAAAAGCAGCCAGGATCCTGAACCACGCATCACGCGGAGCAGGCGGCGTGCCGATTTGGAGGCAAAATCGGTGGCCTCGTCCCATAATCCACCTGCGGACTAGGTGCAGGCATCCACCAAGCTCCCCCTCACTAAAGAAGGAAACGCCAGGGACGTCGCGCGCAACGAGGCGCTGCGACGCTACCTGGCCCTTGATGAGTTCGACGAGCTGATGGAGACATCGGCACCGCCGTCGAGCTCAGAAGACGAGGAGGGACCGGCCTGCAAAACCCCGGCCAAAGCAAAGGCAGCAGCAAAAGCGCCGGATGCCAAGCGCGGAAGAGGCCGTCCCCCATCCACAGGCGAGTATGTGGGTATGGCGGACGCCAGGAAGGGCTCGCGGAGGCCCATCGCGCGGAGCTAGAGCTCCAGGCGGAGAGGGAGATCGCGAAGAGAGCCTCGGCGATGCCTGTCGCGAGGGCAAAGAGGCTTCAAGCCGGTCCAGCCCTCGTGAACCAGGCTCCTCCCAAAGCTCGTACTGCTCACGTGGAGGGCCTCGTGCCGCAAATTGCCGATTCGCTGGCGGTGGTCACGAATGTGGCCAACGTGTCAAAGGGTCTAAAATGAACCCTTCAAATAGCCCTAAAGGATGCGGCTGCGGCCATCCAAGAGGCCTCAGAAGAGCTCCTCAGCCGGACATCTTCCGAGGAGATCACCCTCTTCCGTGTGGCGCATAGAAGCATGGAGGTCGAGATCGCGGACCACCGGAAGCAACTGAGGAGCCTTCAGGCGGAACTCACTCGTCCGCAGGCCGCTCCAGCGCCACCACCGGTTGTGCCACTGCCAAGCATTAAGAAGACGATGGCCGCGAGCCTGAACCAGCTTATTCTCGAGATGGAGAGCAGGTTCACGGCCATGGAGGAGCAGATGCGCACGACCTGGCTGACACCCACACCAGGGCCAGCCCCCATGTTAAGCCCTACTCCTCGAGCCAGACCCACACCCCCGCCGAGCCCCTCGCTCATCTTTGGGCGCTCGGCTGAGGAGTTCCCCCCCCCCCTTCCCTCTCGAAGGGAATCAACTGAGACGGCGGTGTTGTTGGCGTCGAGGAGCCCCACACACCGGCCACGACAATTCCCCGCGCGGCTGACGGTACAGCAACGCATTTCCCTAAGTAAAAAAAAGGCCAGTCGAAGCCAATCCGATTGAAGTATTCCGATATTTTTAAGTATCTATTTGAGTTGAAGTATCAAGATTCCCATTATTTACTTAGGTTTGTAGCTTGGCAGCTAGGCCTTTAAGCCAGATCTTAATTTACAATATAGTTTCTTCATTTTCTTAAGCCTATGCACAGCTGAACTGTAGGTAATCAGCTAGTGCCAGTCAACGGAATTCTTGTGACAACTCAAAAGGCCACATTTGACTATACAGTTCATATTTCTAACGAAACACATAAGTACTTGTACTCAAAAACTACCAATATCCTACAACTATTGTTAATTTTAGAGTAATTTTACACATTTTTAGAAAATAAACCGCACAGCACAACATCTCCTTTCAGTTCCCGCCAAAAACTCCTAAAGATTCCCAGGACATAATGTACCAAGCATTGAAAAAAGCAGAATGAGTCAAAGCGAACCGATTACAGAACATTTGGCATGTTATTATTAATCTATTGTTTATTAAAGTGTTAAAAAGTTGTTTTGATCTCCTTGGCTTATAAAGGATTATTTATTCTTATAATTTATAAATACAATAAACATTTTATAATATTATGCTCTAGACACTAATTAGTAACCAGAGGCGACGGATCTCCACTTGCTAAGAACTTTTCAGACATCGTTCAAGGGTCTTCTACTTTCTTCAATTTCTTCTTAAATCACTTCAATTCTTCTCATTCTTATCATGTATTATTAAGTCTTATTAAGTAATTTATACACCAGAAATAGATAATGTACTGAGCAATAATATGCTAAACCACAATTTACTTTCATAAATCCTCATCATATAGATATGATGATACCATGATCAGCTTTAATCATATCAGCAGCCTTTTCTGCAATCATTATTGTAGGTGCATTGGTGTTAGCACTTACAATTGTGGGCATGATGCTGGCATCTACCACTCTTAGGTTTTCCAGACCCCAAACTTTTAGTCTTGAGTCGACGACCGCATCGCCACGACGACCCATCTTGCAAGTACCTACAGGATGCCATAACGTTGTTACTATATTCAAAACATAGCATCGCCAATATTCGTGACTTCCAAAAATGTTTTTTTTGCATTGCCTTACATCTGCATTCATTACTTCAGCATTCACACTTTTCATGTAAGTCGTATTAACGACCCTTATATAGTCTTCTACAGAACGTGTGAGCAATTCCAAATCATCGTTTTCTTTGAAGTACTCTGCAAAAATTAGTGCTTTGTGGTTTGGACTTTTACTTTTCAACCGAATTCTCCCTCTAGACTTAGGGTGTAATAAGATAACTACGCCCGTCAACAGCTCCCTATTTGAAGCTTGCGTAGCATAATTAGTGCATATATCGTCACTTAAGCCAAATACATGAGAACATAGTACTGATAACACGAAACCACCAGGCTGTGTCACGAGTATAATAGTTTGGTAATCTGGGTAACTTTGTGATTCATTAAGCGCAATATGACCCATTAACATAGGTGCAGGAAATCTATGAATATTCGAAAAATATTCAGCAGTATCGGGAACAACCATGGTCTTTCTTTCGCCGGCTATATTGATTGATACGGCCATATGATCTTGAAAATTTTCACCTACAGGTAGATTAGCTAAAATGTCAATGCCCATTTCGCTTAAATGCTTTTCAGGCCCTATTCCAGATAGCATCAGGAGCTGTGGACTGTTGATGGCACCGGCAGAAATAATGACCTCCCTCCTGGCAAATACGTTCATATTTTGTTTTAATTGTACTACTGTGATGCCTATTGCTTTTTTATTATCAAATAAAATTTTAGTTGCTAGAGTATTTTTTAAAATGTATAAGTTCTGTCTATATTTAATAGGTCTTAAGAAAGCAACAGCTGTACTTTGTCGTAATTTGTTATATATAGTAAACTGTGGTGCTGAGTAACCCAGTTGTTGTGGTCCATTTGTATCTAATAGCAGATCATAACCAACCTCTTTGAAAGAATCAAAAAATTTCTTTGTTCTGTTCAACCAAGGTCGACGACTTACTTTAAGATAGCCTAAAGAATTATGTAGGAAAGCGGATTGGCTTCTCAATATCTCTTTATCTTGTAAGCCTTCACTTTTCTTGAAATATTTCAGTACTGTTTCCCAATCCCACCCATCGTTGCCTTGTTCCACCCAACTTTCATAATCTTCCTTATTCCCTCTTACGTATAGCATGTGATTTGCTCCACTGCCACCACCTAACATTTTACCTGTAGTTAAATGTATATTCTTAGTTTTGTGAGCTTGACTCGTGTATTTGTCGTCGATCGTGTAGTAATTCCAATCAGCATTTGAATGATCTACAAGTGGAAATAGACCGGGCACCTGAAATTAAATAACTCTTTCAAACTTAGCCGCCAGCCATGGTGTGTTTATAATTTATAATTAATTGGACTTATTTTTATTGTGAATTAATCTAAGTTGTGTAGAATTATAACAATAAACACCAATACGTAAATAATTAAGATTATTTTTACGTTGGTTCGATTAGTTTCCTTGACATATAGATTCATTGTTTGCGGAGCTGAGGCAATTATATCTTCGATATCAGGATGTATGCTTTTAATTACCACCGAATAGTTTTTACTACGGAATATTTGATAGTTTCCATGATATATGAATCTGAATATTATTCAAGAAAGCTGCAACAAAAACTTTAATGCACCTAATACTGACTGAATAAAGTAATAATAATAGTGAGTGATCTGTTTCCAATAACAAATAATCATATAATATTAAACGTATTGACACTAACGTCAGAAGCAATAGGAGGATTGTCACCAGCTTCTACCAACAATACCGTCCAGTTGGAGATCTCTGTTAGCCTGTTTGCGAGCACAGAGCCTGCTGATCCAGCACCAACGATAATGAAGTCGAAACTCTGACCATCTGTAACAATTAATTTTCTTATTACCTATCTTGGAAGGTTCAATTTATTTTCGGATACATTGGATTTTTTGCTATAGAAGAGAGTATGAAAATTTTACATTTATGTATAATTAAATAAATTGTAATAGTTCTTTTCGTCAATTGTTGCATTTACGCCGACATGTACTTCACGAGTCTGATTAACGTCTGAAGAGACTGGGCACGCCTGATTTTCACAGGTAGCGCTTTCCACAGAGACACGAAATAATTATAAAAGTTGAAGCTTTCTATAGGGCGTTACTTTTTTCTGAATGATCAAGTCAAAATTACGCGATGTAGAAGCGAAATGTTAATTTAGGTTCGTAGTGTATTAAAATTGTTACATCAATGGTGAAATCTATCACTATGGTAAATTTGTAAATGGTTCGGGTTCGTACTTTGCTTTTAAAAATGTGAAAAATATAAGGGGGTTCGGACCATGAGATTCCAAAAATACAATTTTTCAAATATATGTCTGTGTGTCTGTTAGAGTATCACGAACAAATTACTGAACGGATTTAAATGAAATTCGAAACGTAGCTTACTTCTGTCACGGGGCCTAAATTTTTCTTTTTTTTTATTGTTCGTCTGACTGCCAGCTGATAGTATAGGATCCCGATATACAACGACCTTCACCGAGATGTTTATTTAATGAAACGTATTTTATATTTAATTTAATGAGTCAATAAATATATTGCATATAGGTTGTCTAACCAATTTCAGTCCAGGATATGATTATTTAATAATTAAAAAATATTTTTGCTTAAAAATATCACCGGTTTGTCTATTAGACAAATTCTATACCAATCGAAAGTATGAAGCCCATAGAATATAAAAATGTTAGATTGCCTATTCTTTTCCGGTCACAACTTCCGGGTAGCCAGGTATAAACAGGTAATTCGATACTAGCATTTTGCACCGGTCTGATTATTGAATTAAAATTAAAGGGAAATAAAGACTATTTCAATATGAATACGGTGGTATAGAGTTGCCTGCGAAAAAACAGTCCCGAATTCTGGTTGTCCTCGAGCTCCTATAGACCGATGAGCAAAATAGTTGGCGCTTCAATTGCGATGTAGACAACCATCGCTGTGATTCATTTTGTATTAGGTACTTTAATTTATTTAGTAGTCTATGGTTTCTTGAGTGATGATTGAAGGTTTATGTATATCACCTAATTATTTTTGTATGCAAGTAACATAGAGCTACTACCAAGGACTTTTCAGGCGAAGTAGTCGCGGGTAACGTTTAGTTATGTAATAAAATAAATTGTAGACTTACCATAAATTTGTGCAGTTTCTGGATAAAATGTTGAATTATCTAACACCGGTGATAATATGCTTAAAAACATCTGCAACACTTTTATAGCTGATGCGATTAAATTACTTTGTAATGGAGATATGGTAAACAGATCCATTATTATCTTATCAATTTTATTGGATAGGCATTAAACTTTTTGCTTCTACAATTGATGCCTCCTAAACAAAGTATTTTTTACGTACAGAATGCTAGTTTAGGAAAAAATAAAGATTAGTCTATTTTTCTATCGAATATTTGCGGTTGTCATTATTGAAATAACTTTGTTAACACACATACATATATATCTCTATATATCTTTTTAACGTTTTCCTGAATAAAAGTAATATATTATTCTCATCTCTTTAAACAAGAATCTACTCGATTTTATGTTAGTTAATTCATTTCCAAGGCTTAAACATCCAAAATAAAGCACTAACTAGCACTGATAGATATTGGTGTAGTTTGAATTTTTCACTAACAAACAATTAGTTGTAAAAGGACCATTTTCAGTTATAAAATATAATTGTAATATTAATAGAAAATGCCTCCAAAATTTTTATACAATTTGATTGTAACAAATTACACTACAACATTTATTTTGCACAAAAATTACAAGTTGGAACTCAATTTACAACTGTTGCAGAAAAGCAGACTGCTCATGGTTTTAATGTTTATATATAGCTCATGAAATAGGTGCTGGAAGTTTCTATAGATATTTCATAAAACAACTAAATAATGTTAATTTTGTATAAACTTGTTGAAAGATAAATAATGTGTTGATTATGACTTTTAATATATATATGTATTTGACTAAAACAATGGGCATTTAAGAGTAAAGTTTTATAAACTGTTTTATTTAAACATTTATTCCATCTTATTTTTTAGCTAGTTAGTTACGTATAAAGTAGGTTAGGTAGGTAGGTAGGTACCAGACTTTAGGAAATAATAATGGTTCGGCGGAGCAGCGGAGCTGGAAACCAGATATAATTTACATTTATGTTTTGATAATTTTATTTATTACTAGAGTTTGCCACACAGCTTCGCCGCATGTCAAAAAGTTTTAGGAAGCAGCTTGGTTTTACGTATACAAAAACTCAATTTGGGTTTTTACATACAATAATAACAAAGAAACTAAATCCATATAGGCTACACAACTGCCCAGAAAAACATAGAGGTGACTTGCCTCGCCTCGCCTCAGGCCAGTCGAAGCCTCCCCCAGGGGGTGCCGCCCTGGACTATTCTCCGTCCAGGAAGCGGTACAAGGGGATGCGTCCCCGGGGCCCCGAGCGGCCACTGTCACATTCCCCCCTTCACTCCGTGACAGTGGTGTCCCAACTATCCACTCTCCAAATCCTTGTATTCTTTCCCTTCCTTCCAAACCTCCTCCCCAAATGCTCTCCCTTCCGATGCGACCGTCAGCGTTAAGCTCCACTACGCTGACCGTCGAGGAGAGGGCAGCGCGGTTCTGCCCTGCGCGCCCGCACGTCGAGTACAGTGGCGGCAGGCGCTACCGCCGAGCGTTTCCCCGTGTGGTGTCTGTGGTCACGTCTCGCGGCCACAAGGGACCGCGGGGCTTACCTTAATTGGCGGGCCCAAGAGGAGTATACCTCAATAAAAAATCCTCAAAACTTAAGCTATGGCGCAGGGCGAGTTGTTTTAAGACCGGGGGGGGTAGGGACAAACCCGGTCGATGCTGCGATCCACACCCCCAGTTTTTTCAAATCATGTAAGTACTCGTGGGAACAAAATGGATAATTTTTTAACAACAAAACCTAAAACCGACGTAGTGCCTGCGAAGGGCGGAGAGAAGGTAGGAGACGTACCCGTGAAGGGTAGGTAACTCTAACACGAAAGGGCCGGCGAAGGGCGGAGATAAGAGCTTATACTCTCGCTTCTTATCGGCGATTTCCACGCCGGAAGAAGCCCCAAGCTCATCCAAAGCTGGCTCCCGCACAATGCGGTCTGAGCCGCTTGACGAAGGTGACCTGTCCTTGTCCGGACTATCAGAGGCCGAGGACGAAATCTTCGCTGGCCAGGCCCCACCGAAAACCCGGGCTCTCAAAGCGCCGGAGGTGAGGGGAAAGAGTCAGCCGAAAAGCAGCCAGGAGCCTGAACCACGCATCACGCGGAGCAGGCGGCGTGCCAATTTGAAGGTAGAATCGGCGGCCTCGTCCCATAATCCACCTACGGACAAGGCGGAGACATCCACCAAGCTCCCCCTCACTAAAGAAGGAAACGCCAGGGACGTCGCGCGCAACGAGGCGCTGCGACGCTATCTGGCCCTCGATGAGCTCGACGAGCTGATGGAGACATCGGCACCACCGTCGAGCTCAGAAGACGAGGAGGGACCGTCCTGCAAAACCCCGGTCAAAGCTAAGGCAGAAGCAAAAGCGCCGGATGCCAAGCGCGGAAGAGGCCGTCCCCCATCCACAGGCGAACATATTCGGGTCCGGCGAACGCCAGGAAGGCGCTCGCGGAGGCCCATCGCGCGGAGCTAGAGCTCCAGGAGCAGAGAGAGATCGCGAAGAGAGCCTCGGCGATGCCTGTCGCGAGGGCAAAGAGGCTTCAAGCCTGTCCAGCCCTCGCGAACCAGGCTCCTCCCAAAGCACGTGCTGCTCACGCGGAGGGCCTCGTGCCGCAAATTGCCGATTCGCTGGCGGTGGTCACGAATGTGGCCAAGGTGTCACAGGGTGAAAATGAACCCTTCAAAAGGCCCTAAAGGATGCGTCTGCGGCCATCCAAGAGGCCTCAGAAGAGCTCCTCAGCCGGACATCTTCCGAGGAGGTAACTCTCCTCCGTGCGGCCGGTGCATAGACGCATGGAGGTAGAGATCGCGGACCTCCCGAAGGAATTGAGGAGCCTTCAGGCGGAACTCACACGGCCCGAGGTCGCTCCAGCGCCGTCACCAGTTGTGCCACCGCAAAGCATTAAGAAGACGATGGCCGCGAGCCTGAACCAGCTTATTCTCGAGATGGAGAGCAGGTTCGTGGCCATGGAGGAGCAGATGCGCACGACCTGGCTGACACCCACACCAGGGCCAGCCCCCATATCGAGCCCTACTCCTCGAGCCAGACCCACACCCCCGCCGAGCCCCTCGCTCATCTTTGGGCGCTCGGCTGAGAAGTTCCCAAACTACCAATATCCTACCACTATTGTTAATTTTAGAGTAATTTTACACATTTTTAGAAAATAAAGCTGCACAGCACAACAACTCCTTTCAGTTCCCGCCAAAAACTCCTAAAGATTCGCAGGATATATATATGTACCAAAGTATTGAAAAAAGCAGAATGAGTCAAAGCGAACCGATTACAGAACATAGATTAGATTATTAGTTTTAGCTTGTTATTTGTCTATACTCTCTATACTGCTATACATATTGCTTACACTGCACTTTCTTACCTTTCTTCAACAGACACTCGCACAATTAAATCTTACACGAACACATAATTTATTTCCGACTCCTTACCTCAATCATTTTTATAAAATATCGCTTATTTGCTACTTTGCTTGCTCCAAATTCGTAAATAATACTCAACCTTCCATAAACTTTATTACTGCTGTAAGATGTAGTCCATATCTGCGTAACAATCTTTACTTATGCTGTTTTAAGTCACGATTGCTTCGTGACTATGGTTAATATTTTTAAACTTCCAAATAATGCAAAATATAAATAAATTTCATTCAGATCTGGACTCTATTTTATTACCAAAAGCAGTTACTTGTGAAGTTGACCAATTAAATAAATACATTTCTAATTCTGATAAAGTTTTAAAACTTCTTTCACAGAATATTCGCAGTATTAATTGTAACATGGCTAGTTTTATTACACTACTTAGCAGATCGAATATAGCTTGGGATGATTTGGTACTTTCCGAATGCTGGCTTTCCTCTTCTAAATTTATACCTGTTTTAGAACATTACAACTATATAAGTACGTCTAACAACAAATCTCAGAATGAAGGAGTAGTTATATATTATAAAAATCAGTTAGATGCCGAGTATGAGGAATCGATGCTAAATGACGCCAATTGCCTTTTATTAAAAATTAATAATGATACATGTATTCTCGGTATTTATCGACCCCCGAGTCAGTACAATATCAGCAGCTTTATTGAATCGCTCGATCAGCTTTTATCTAGTCTAAATTGTTTCAAAAACATTATTTTGTGTGGCGACATCAACATTGACATTTCTACTAACTCATCAGATAAGCGCACGCATGAGTATCTTAATTTACTAGCTAGTCACTGTATTCTACCAGGACTTAACCTACCCACTCATGATAAAACTTGCTTGGATCATATGATGATCAAGAGTAATAAGGTTACGACTTGCTTAGTCATCGAATCATCTATTACGGACCATGAAAGTGTAGCTTTTAGTCTTAACTTTTTAAATGAAATCCTTTACACTTCAAAATTATCACAACGCCTTGACTACTTACTTCTCGATCAAGCCCTCCTTAGCATGGATTTTCAGCTTATCTTCCAATGCACTGATGCTAATCAGGCTACGGACTGGTTTATTAATTTACTCGTTTCAGCAATAAAAGCATGCTCAAAATCAACCAAACTTCAAATCGAAAACATATAAGTAAGCCGTGGATTACCAAGGGATTATTACGGTGTATGAAAAATAGGGATAACTTGTATAAAAAAGTTAAAAAGGATAAAGATAATGACACTCTTAAATTAACATACAAGCGCTATAGGAATTACTGTAATACTTTGCTCAAGAAAGCAAAAAGGGATTACGAAAAGCAGGAAATTCTGAATGCAAACAATAACAACAAGAAACTCTGGGAAGTAATAAAAAGAATAAGTGGCACTGATAGGATCCAGGATAGTTCCACTAGTCTCATATCAAATAGTGATCGCAAAGGTAGTATAAATAAAGTTAATAAATATTTTGTAGATATTGGGAAGAAATTAGCGGAAGCTATAATCAGTAACAATAATGACTATAGTAATGACGATAATAATCATCTGTCTTCGCCAGTGAACTCCCTAGTTTTACTACCAGTTGATTGTTCTGAGATTACAAGAGTTATTAATGGTCTAAAAGATAAATGTGCAATTGGAACCGATCCAATTTCTTGTAAGATATTAAAAAGGTACTGTCACCTACTTACTCCACCGATTGTACACATTTGTAATCTTTCTATATCCAATGGTGTTTTTCCTTCTGCTTTTAAATCTGCTTTGATTAAACCTGTTCATAAGAGTGGTGACAAGAGCTGCGTATCTAACTATAGACCTATCTCTATACTACCTGCTTTGTCTAAGATTTTGGAACGTGTTTTAAATCACCGCCTTGTCACATATTTGGAAGTAAATCATATACTAGCACCTTCTCAATACGGTTTTCGAAGGAACAAGTCTACTGATGATGCTGTACACGCGCTCTCTGATTCTTTAATAAAGAATTTAGATGAGAAATTAAAGTGTTTAGCTGTATTTTTAGATCTTGCAAAAGCGTTCGATACGGTTTTTGTCCCACTCTTGTTACACAAGTTATAAAAAATTGGAGTCAGAGGATTACCACTTCTTTTTGCTGATTACCTTAGAAATAGATCTCAAATAGTCAAGATCGATGAAATACTAAGTGATGAGCTTCCTATAAATTATGGTGTTCCACAGGGCAGCATCCTTGGCCCCACTTTATTTTTAATTTATATCAATGACTTATGCCGGCTTCGGCTTCTTAATGGCAAAATTATAACGTTTGCGGATGATACTGCCTTAATCTTTAGTGGTAACTCTTGGGACGAAACATATCATAGTGCACAACTCGGAGTTGATAGAGTGAGTGACTGGTTACGCAGTAACATGCTAACTCTTAATGTCACTAAAACTAAATACATCGCCTTTTCGCTAAATGCTAATATGGCCCCAGAAACAAGTTTCTCCATCACGGCTCACACTTGCTTGCTTAAAACTCCTAACTGCGTTTGTCCTTCACTGCAGAGAACTGATACCATAAAATATCTTGGCATTATACTGGACCAATCATTAACTTTCAAGACTCATATTGACAACCTAGTCACCAGACTTCGTAAACTTATATATATCTTTAGAATGCTCAGACATGTAGCAGATAGACAAATACTTAAGATGGTTTATTTTGGCTTGTGCCGTTCTCTTATCAGCTACTGTATTACGACGTGGGGAGGAAGTGCTAAGAGTTACCTCCTTGAAGCAGAAAGAGCTCAACGCGCCATTCTTAAGGTGGGGGCAGGTCTTCCTTTCCGCTATCCTACCGTTAAACTCTACAAGGAATGGGATGTTATGACAGTCAGGCAACTCTTCATCCTGCACATATTACTTAAAAAACACTCTCTTATCAATTTTAATCAGGCCATAGATAAGCGACGTAAACTAGATGTTTGTACAACTCCTTTATTTCGTACCAGTCGTACACAAAATTTCTTCTGTTTTCTGGGTGACTTCCTCTATAATAAAATTAATAATATATTAAACATATACCCCCTTAATAAATGTACCTGCAAAGCAAAAATTACTAAGTTTTTGAAAACTCTCGATTATCAGTCCACTGAAGACCTCTTGTATATTCTTAAATAACTATGTTGCTTTCCACTACCAACGTTATTTCTTAATCACTTCCACGATTCTCTGACTTCCTATACATCATAATATTATGATCTTAACATTGTCTGACTCATTCACTCTCCCTCAATCACACATACTTCTTCTCATATCAGCTATATACGAACTTACACTACTCACACACACACACTACATAACACTTTTGCTCTTGAAGGGCTCACTCTAACACGATTACTTAGAATAGTTATACTAGTATATTTTCTTTTTTCTGTTAAGTAGCCAACGGGTTGATCCTGGTGACCTGTACCACAGGTTTCTTTATAACCTAATTCAGGCACCAGCCTCTTAGTTAATATTGTTACTAGATTTAAGATTCACTGTGTACTTAAGAGGAAAATAAAGAATTATGTTATGTTATTTGGCATGTTACTATTTAATCTATTGTTTATTAAATTGTTAAAAAATTTGTTTTGATCTCCTTGGCTTATAAAGGATTATTTATTCTTATAGTTTATAAATACAATAATCATATTATAATATTATGCTCTAGACACTAATTAGTAACCAGAGGCGACGGATCTCCACTTGCTAAGAACTTTTCAGACATCGTTCAAGGGTCTTCTACTTTCTTTAATTTCTTCTTAATTCACTTCAATTCTTCTCATTCTTCAAGTATTATTATGTCTTATTAAGTAATTTATACACCAGAAATAGATAATGTACTGAGCAATAATATGCTAAACCACAATTTACTTTCATAAATCCTCATCATATAGATATGATGATACCATGATCAGCTTTAATCATATCAGCAGCCTTTTCTGCAATCATTATTGTGGGTGCATTGGTGTTAGCACTTACAATTGTTGGCATGATGCTGGCATCTACCACTCTTAGGTTTTCCAGACCCCAAACTTTTAGTCTTGAGTCGACGACTGCATCGCCACGAGGACCCATCTTACAAGTACCTACAGGATGCCATAACGTTGTTACTACATTCAAAACATAGCATCGCCAATATTCGTGACTTCCAAAAATATTTTTTTTGCATTGCTTTACATCTGCATTCATTACTTCAGCATTCACACTTTTCATGTAAGTCGTATTAACGACCCTTATATAGTCTTCTACAGAACGTGTGAGCAATTCCAAATCATCATTTTCTTTGAAGTACTCTGCAAAAATTAGTGCTTTGTGGTTTGGATTTTTACTTTTCAACCGAATTCTCCCTCTAGACTTAGGGTGTAATAAGATAACTACGCCCGTCAACAGCTCCCTATTTGAAGCTTGCGTAGCATAATTAGTGCATATATCGTCACTTAAGCCAAACACATGAGAACATAGTACTGATAACACAAAACCACCAGGCTGTGTGACGAGTATAATAGTTTGGTAATCTGGGTAATTTTGTGATTCATTAAGCGCAATATGACCCATTAACATAGGTGTAGGAAATCTATGAATATTCGAAAAATATTCAGCAGTATCGGGAACAACCATGGTCTTTCTTTCGCCGGCTATATTGATTGATACGGCCATATGATCTTGAAGATTTTCACCTACAGGTAGATTAGCTAAAATGTCAATGCCCATTTCGTTTAAATGATTTTCAGGCCCTATTCCAGATAGCATCAGGAGTTGTGGACTGTTGATGGCACCGGCAGAAATAATGACCTCCCTCCTGGCAAATACGTTCATATTTTGTTTTAATTGTTGTACTGTGATGCCTATTGCTTTTTTGTTATCAAATAAAATTTTAGTTGCTAGAGTATTTTTTAAAATGTATAAGTTCTGTCTATATTTAATAGGTCTTAAGAATGCAACAGCTGTACTTTGTCGTAATTTGTTATATATAGTAAACTGTGGTGCTGAGTAACCCAGTTGTTGTGGTCCATTTGTATCTAATAGCAGATCATAACCAACCTCTTTGAAAGAATCCAAAAATTTCTTAGTTCTGTTCAACCAAGGTCGACGACTTACTTTAAGATAGCCTAAAGAATTATGTAGGAAAGCGGATTGGCTTCTCAATATCTCTTTATCTTGTAAGCCTTCACTTTTCTTGAAATATTTCAGTACTGTTTCCCAATCCCACCCATCGTTGCCTTGTTCCACCCAACTTTCATAATCTTCCTTATTCCCCCTTACGTATAGCATGTAGTTTGCTCCACTGCAACCACCTAACATTTTACCTCTGGTTAAATGTATATTCTTAGTTTTGTGAGCTTGACTCGTGTATTTGTCGTCGATCGTGTAGTAATTCCAATCAGCATTTGAATGATCTACAAGTGGAAATAGACCGGGCACCTGAAATTAAATAATTCATTTTCATTCGAAAACAACTATGTACTTATTGATTATAGTTGACTTACAAAAACAAAAACTTACATTAAGAAACTAACTATAAAAATAGACATCATAATACTAACGTCAGAAGCAATAGGAGGATTGTCACCCGCTTCTACCAGCAATACCGTCCAGTTGGAGATTTCTGTTAGCCTGTTTGCGAGCACAGAGCCTGCTGATCCAGCACCAACAATAATGAAATCGAAACTTTGACCATCTGTAATAGATCAATCCTTATATTCACAATTAAAGTCACTTTGATTTTATTTTAAACATAATGTCCTTAATATTGTAAGAGGAGTTTCAAAATGCTACTACACATGTTGGTTACATGTAAAGAATTTATTGTTGTTAACCGACTTCCAAAAGGAGGAGGTCCTTCTCGTCTTGATTGGTTTTTTTATGTATGTACACCGATTACTTTGGGATTTATGATCCGGTTTACGTGATTCTTTTTTAGTTTGATGCAAAATAGTTGCCATTGGGTCCCCGAAAAAAGTAACACAGTTTGTCTTAGTAGTTTTTATTTTATGAACATTTTTGTATGAAATTGGTTTTCCATTCCCGTTTCTTGTGACCTATAGTTTTTAAGGCGCGCGGCACCTTTCATAGGTCTACCCATAGCTAGATACTAAAAAGTAACAAATAAAAAACGTCAAAAAGCTGACTTCAAAAAAATATGCTAGTATATATTATAAATAAGCATATCTTATTATCTATAACGAAAAATAGCTTTAGAAATAAGTTATTTTATACTTTTAAGTTTTGGAATGTTGATGATGTTATGCTGGAATAATTGAATGAGTTTGTATATCTCGGATGTGCTTTTAGCAGGGATGGAAGGTACACCGCTGATATATAAAGAAGAGTGAATTTGGGGAATAATGTGAATGGAGCGTTAGGTAAACTTCTAGAAGCTAAGAACCTCAGTCAGAAGGCCCAGCTTGCCAACACAACGCGTTGCTGGTACCTTCGCTCACGTATGGAAGCGAGAGTTGGGTATGGAAGAGAGAGCATGAAAGTAGAGTAAACGCGGTCGAGATGCGAGCACTGCGCAAAATCTGCGGAGTGACGCTCGCGGGACGCGTTCGTAATACCGAAGTAAGAAAGAGAGTTGGTCTGAAAGAGAGTGTCGGGCTGAAGGTAAGGAAAGGAATGCTCCGGTGGTTCGGGCATGTGGAAAGAATGAATGATGGAAGAATGACTAAACAGATATACAATGCAAAAGAGGATGGATGCAGAAGTCGCGGAAGGCCACGACACACCTTTCATGATCAAATTGATCGTGTGCTAGCAGAAGGTGATGTCAGGAGCCAAAGAACAGAAGTAAGAACAGACGAGCGTGCATGAAAAGAGCTATGAATGTCAAAGAAGCAAGTGAGGTGTGTAAGAATAAGCCTAAATAGCGCTCTGTTGTTCGTGCCTACCCCGCAAGGGACCTGGCGTGAAGTTATGTATGTATGTATGTAGTTTTGAAAGTGGGTTTTTTAAACGATTTTTTTATTTAGCTAGTCTAGGTTCGTGGGATATATAAGCATTCTATCGATTATAATTTGAACATTATTGATTACTACAAAAACATCTTAAAGTAGTTAAAATGATTATATATGTCTTATTAGGGCCCTTTGTATTCGTATGTTTATAAAAATTCGTATATCTGAAAAATATTTTCGTGAATTTTGGATTACTATACTTAAGTAGACATTAAATTAAATCGGCAGACAAACACACTGTACCTATATACTCAAATTAAGCAAGTTACGCTTGTGTTATGGGTAATATACAACGGACCACTCTGGGGCCGATCCCAGACACCCAGACCAGTAAATAAGGGAGAAAATTCGTTTCCGAAATTTATCATACCAGAAATCGAACCCGGAGCCTCGGCGTTGCAGTGAGGTAAGCCGGCAAAGGCTTAATCCGCTCGACCACAGAGGCCGTCAAACATACAACCTTAGATCGCAAACGTCTAGATAACGCACGAATTGTTTGCACTCGCTCCCTACGCCTGTTAAAGTAGTTTCGACTACTTTACCGGTTATAGGTCTCGCAATAAAAAGCATTACGCCGTCCTGCGCTGTAAAAATGTGTCGGAACTATTTCAAAAGTGGAAAGGATAAGGATACTATATGATTTTATCGGCAGGTTTAACACTTTACTCATTATTTCTATATGAAAAGCATGATATTTAATTATTAAAGATTATCAAATTGATTGATGTTTTCAGGTGATAAATGGTTCCAAAATTTGGGGGATTTTGTTATGATTTCTAAAGTGACAATTCTTTAGAATCGTTGTGTCTCGATGAAACGAAAAAGCGACACTAAAAATAGTAATCATATAAATCCAAACCTGCCAGAGAATGAGATAGAATACATTATATTTAATTATTTAAACACTGCTCGTATAGATAGAGTTGGAAATGTTTTGGAAAATATGCTATGTATACCTATAATAATAATATGTAAACATGTAACTAGTACGCTTTTTCTTCAAATAAAGACTTTTTCTTTCTTTCTTCCTTTTGAATTTATGCATTAATATCTGGAATTTCTTTCGTCTCAGGTTTTCCATTTTTGAAGTGATAACTTCTTATGGGAGGGTAAATCGCTTTGTTACAAAACGCGTTACGGCACCAGTCTGTCTGGCTCCCCTTTCTCTCACGCAAGTTATCACTTCTGTACGATATCACCAGACGTAACGTTTTTTTCATTTGAAATAGGGAAACGAACAATATACCTCGATGCCTGTCCAAGGCGGATTGGCGGGTTTGACACATCGGTTAGGTTTCTAAAGAGCGATTGTCAATGTTGTTTCTTCACGATGTTTTCCTTCACAGTTAGCACTTGGTAATTTCAACAATATGCACATTAGGTCAGCAAATTGCCTAAATGGTGCATGCTTTCCGGCCAGGATTTGAATTCGTGCCCTTTGATTTTGGGACGCGTGCTCTAACCACTAAACTATCAAAGGTTTTTAGAGTTATTATACCAATTTAAATTTCTGATACTATTTATCAATGATTATTGTATGTAATTATTGAATTTTATAATTAATAAAATTGTAGACTTACCATAAATTTGAGCACTCTCTGGATAGAAGTTTGAATTATCTAACACCGGTGATAATATACTTAAAAATATCTCCAGTATTTTTATAACCGATGTGAGCAAGTTAGTTTGTAATGGAGGTAGGTTAAAGAGGTCCATTGTCACTCATATCAAATTTGTTTTACTATTTTAGGTACTACAGCTGTTAGTTGGAATACAGAAAATTCTGTACGAAGAGAATACTAGTTTAGAAAATGAAAAATTAAAATAGGTATCCTAATTTTCATTTTTAATCTTAGCCTTTTTATCTATATTAACCTGTTCTTCCATATGCATTCCATTAGTAGCTCACACCGCACAAAATGCCGTTGGCCGTTCCACGAGGTGACCGCGGACGTTGTGCTCGTGGCGTTCAAACGTCACTAATGACGTCATCATTTTCGATCACACAACGCTCACAATAACCCATGTCAAGAGGTGGGTCGAATAGCCGTTCCAGTTGGGTTTACGATTGTAACGCCGGCAAGCAAGTGGAACGGGAAAAATCGCGGCCGTGAACGCGGTCGTTGTGAGTCCTTAATGGAAAGTAGCCATGGAAGAACTTTTAAAGATTTTTCTATGCAACCAATAAATGTCTATTATACAGATAAATAAAATTGAAGTGTCTGTTTGTAATGTCAAAATAACATCTATTTACTAAATGCATATTTTTTTTAGTAACCGGCAGACAAACACAAATTGTATATCTCACATCTAAGCAAGTTACGCTTGTGTTATGGGTAATACAACGAACCACTCTGGGCCGATCCCAATCAGGAATCGAACCCGGAGCCCCTGAGTTTCAACGAGTTCGGCCGGCTAAGATTTAACCCGCTTAATCATAGAGGCTATCAAATGGTACTTTAAAATTTTGTCTGTCTATTGGACTTCCGGCTGAACTCTGAAACGGCTGGATGGACGAATGTTATAAAAAATAACTTAGGTTACATTTTGAAATTTTTCAGGGTTCCGCGAAAAACCTTTCCCCACTTACGAGTTCCGTAATAAAAAATATTGTCCATGTATGTAATAATATAGGACGAAACCTTTTTTGCAATGGCAAAGCCCTTTCATTCATTGATTGATTATAACAAGGCTCAATCGCTGTTGTCCTCTAATTTTAAACCGACTTCAAAGGAGGATCAAAAACCCTGTAAAATCCTCAGACCCTTTGGCAATCTATCGTCACGGTATAAGGCGATCAGTTTGCTCCCTATATCACTGCGTCCGATTGCCTTGCACCTCTTGCACTCCCGGGAAAAGGTCAGCCCTGGCAATGATTGCAAATTTTAAGATAAAATACATATAAAAATAATAATAGCCCATATACGGATGTGAGGCTTGGACCCTAACACTAAAGGAGGAGAGCAAGCTGTTAGTGACTGAAAGAAAGGTCCTAGGTCCGACACGGGGAAGCGATAGCAACTGGCGGATCCGTAAAAATGCCGAAATCGAAGAACTGGTGGATGAGCCCAATATAATAACTGAGAGCAAGGCACATCGCTTGCACTGGCTTGGCCACCTACACAGAATGGGGAAGGATCACGTGTTGATAAGAGCCTATCTGGGTAGGCCAATTGGACGGTGACCAGTTGGTACAAGATATCGCTGGAGGGACGTAGTCGAGGCTGATCTGTGCGAGCTTCATGCCGATGACTGGCAGGAGACAGCGCTGAACAGGAAGGAGTGGAGTATTCTCATTTTGGAGGCCAAGACTCATTTTGGGTCGGTGAGCCGCAGCAGTTAGTAAGTTAGTTAGTTAATAGCCCATATACGTCACACTGCTGAGCTCGGGCCTCTTGCTATACGGCAACGGATAGCTTGTGGCAGATTTGACACATCGGATATCTCGATGTTGCAGGTTTCATCACGATGATTTCCTGCACCGCTGTTAGCACGTGGTAATTGTGACTATATGCACCTTAGATCAGAAAACTGCCTAAGTTTGTAAAGACAACTTTCAACTATAAAAAGTACTAGGTATGAATTTATATTGCCACTTGAAATTTTGTAAAAAGCTGATTTTTTAAATGACTACTACTGACTGACTACAGTATTTGTTTAACCGAGTTAGAACTGAATCTACAACTATTGAATCCTCTGCTTTGTTCAGCTAGTTTTACTTTCATATATATACGATATATATATATGAAATATTATATAATTATTTATTATTTCATATCTATGTGTCTAAACATACTGTGTCTGTACATTGAAGCTATTTAAAAAAAACCAACTGGAATGCACTCTAGAAACGATGGAGATTTTTTTATTTTTGTCTGTTTGTTCGCGATTCACGTAAAAACTACTGAGCCAATTATGATGCGGTTTCGCTGATCGACAGCAATTTTTAGAATTAAAATCTACGCTACGTTTTATCTCGGGAATACCATAGAAATCTTTCTGGGACTGATTTAAACTGACCAGATGTGAAAAAATATATGAATTCCAATATTTTTTCACTGATCGATAGCAAATTTTACTTAATTAAATGTGTGTTATTTTTCATCCCGGGAATCCCTCTGAAATTTCAATAAAAGCATGGTCTAAGCCACGGGCATATTCTACTATAACATAAATACATGAAATACTGGAAACTCCTAAGTGTTTATGTGTTAAATATAAAAAAATATTTATTATATACATAAAAACTGTTTAGAATAAAATAAATCTACATGATTTATTATAGCATAATAATAGCATGCGTTTGACATGACAATGGGCCTTTATGTTTTTTTTAGTAAAATCTGTTCATTTCAAATAGTTAATTAAATCCAATTTTAAGCTAGGTAATGGGCCAGTTGTAAGGTACAGAGACCTTGCCAGATACAGTTAAAGGGGGCAAGTGGTAGCGGTGGCAGACCACAGGGGCATGGTGCCCACAGACTAATCACCTCACTGGGAGCCACAACCCGCCCCTCAGATCGGTGTGTGTGTGCGTAGTGAAAAGCTTCATCCTTCTCGAGGAGTCCCTGTTAGTCAACAACCTAGTTGTTGCAACTAAGCACCCCGGATCCAGAGTTGGGACTCGATAAAATCCCGAGGGCAGCGCCTTAAACTTTTACTCTCTTGGGACAGGTGAAAGAAATGCAGTTAGCCCATTATCTGCAACTCCGGTAGCCCCACACGAGTGAGGCCCTGTCAAGTTGACTGTGCTTTGGCATCAGAGTGGCAGTGGGAAGTTCTGGCGAAGACCTTGACGCGCTTCGGTGGTTCAGGCAACTAGGGGGAGTCCGAGTGCTAAGCGTTATGCCGAAAGGGCTAGAGGAAAGTCTAGCGGGGGCCTTTCATGGCGGAAAGGGCACGGGGTACCTTCAGTCATCATGTGAGGAGGGGGACCTTCACCGCCGCTCTATTAGATGAGGACCGGGCAGGAAGAGGGAAGGTCTTCCCGATGGCGATGCCATGGCCAGATTTCGTCGGGTATGGTGCCATGTCCAGCAGTATCTATCTTTCGTGGCTGGGACGCCGAGGGGATGGACACAGAGGATGCTCTGTTACTTAGTCCGTCACAGTTTTCACTAAAACGATAGCTGCGATACTTTGCGTCTCGGGAATCCCGCGGGCATATCAAGTCAAGCGTGGACAAAGTCGCGGGCATATCCTAGTGTAATAATATAATTATATCGTTAAACCTAATAACGATTCGCATAGATCAGTATAATAATAAACTATTAGAACAGTATATATTTAAAAAATATATAAATATTAAAGTTAGATAAATAATTTCAGTGTAAATTATGTAGATTTTGTTTCCCCATAACTTGATGGATGAATTCCTATTTGGGTTACGCAGACACGAAAATTAAAGACAACTCATATGTTATTATATATCCCTTCAGGAAATGTAATAATTATATGTAAGAATTCTGCCTAGCACACACTTAAGAGGTACTTAAAAAACACTCTATTATGTTTAAATATAAGATGAAACAAAGCAGGACGCGACTTCCGCTTGTATAAAATGCAACTAGCTTTGAACCACGAAAAAGTAATACTTTAAATATTCTTGTAATGAAATGATGAATTTGCTGATTACAAGCATATCACGTAATTTAAATAAATACATGGACGTATGCACCCCGTCACCAAACAGATTAGCCTTCAAGTCTGTCCTGCTTTGCATGCATAATGCCAATTATGCCCATCAGCAAGCTTAAATTCTGTTAAGTGCTTAGTACTTCTCGCACAACAAAGGATTCTGTAGGGGGATATATTTTTCGTTATTTATAATGTATTGTTACATACCGACAAAGACCGCACATCTGGCTTGTTGTAAAACAAATTCTTTTATTTACTTCGTGTTTAATCTTTAAAAACATCTATTGTTATCGTACTTATTTTATGGCTGTAATTAGTGTCGAACGAATTGATCCTTGTTTTTATTGCATTGCGTCGAAGCTTACCAGATGTACGTGCACGAGCGCCCCTTTATCGGTTTATACAGTTTAGTATAAAACAACGCCCGAACGGAGGGGTAGGCAGTCGGCTACAACTACGATACGACGAAGACGTTTGTAGTACTCTCGATTAGCGATGCAGTGACGGACTTTGCGCGTGTTGAATTGCATTGAATCATGCAGTGCGAACCGGTTGCATCCAGTTTAATTTTATTTGTTTTATACATGTTTTTACAGTTCTAATAAACTCAATAGTAATTCCAACGGCATTTATTCAAGTCGAACCCTGTAGCTCGTAATGTACGACACAGTATTTTTAGGAAATTATAATAATATTAGTATCTATCTTTACATACATACATAACTTCACGCCAAGTCCCTTGCGGGGTAGGCACGAACAACAGAGCGCCACACAGGCCAATTCTTACACACCTCACTTGCTTCTTTGACATTCATAGCTCTTGTCATGCACGCTCGTCTGTTCTTAAGGCTCCTAAAATCACCTTTTGCTAACACATGATCAATTTTATCACGGAAGGTGTGTCGTGGCCTTCCGCGACTTCTGCATCCATCCACTTTTGCATTGTATATCTGTTTAGTCATTCTTTCATCATACATATATCATATCTATCTTTATTTATATAAAACGATTTAGTAATGCTTTACGCAATCACGAATTAATCAGGACTTGTCTAAAGTAACATAAGCCGTCGGACAGGAGCTATGTACTTACATAATTATTGTTTTTGAGTATCTTTATATAAGTACATATAATCAAAGTCAAAACATAAAACAATATGGTAGACCGATTTGGACACCACGGGCTATCATGTTTAAAAAGCGCAGGAAGATCTCGTCATGGCAGCCTCAACGAAATCATCCGCCGAGCTCTTGCCAGCGTCGGCCATTTTAGAACCGAATGTCCTGGTACATGACGATGGCAAGAGACCGGACGGAATATCACTCGTCCCTTGGAAGATGAGGCGTCCTGTGTTGACATACTGGTCGCGTCACATCTTCCAATGACCGAGTCAGGGGCTGGCAACGCCGCCGCTTCAGCTGAAGACGTCAAACGGCGCAAATACGGAGCCTTAAAAAAGGTTGATATTTATGGCGTTTGGAGTTGAAACATTAGGCCTGTGGCACCCACAGAGTGTCGTATGTGTGTTTCTGATCACATCCAATTGCGTGCAGTGTTGCAAGCTCTTCTTAGTCTTCGATCCAGGTTCAATTGATACGCAGTTCGTTGCAGATGTTATTTATTACATTACTATACAGTATTATGGAGTACTTTTATGTTATTTGAGGAGACAATTTTGAGATGGCTCTTTGATATATATAGGGCTTCACGAGCAGAGTGACACCGTTGAAGCGTCGCTAGTACGTAGCAGCGTGAAGCTTGATGCTGACTTGAAGTGTGTGTTGTTGACGACGCAGGTGGCCATGCCGTTGAGTCATCGCAGTGCAGGACCGTACTTAACGCAGGCCGTGTTTGGTTGTTGCTTTGGAGAATGGATTTACATGATTATGATTATTTGAATAAAAATGGTGAATGCTTAGTGCACCACCATAGGCCCATGGAGTCCGTCGACAAAGTGTTTCTTTAAAGACATATGTAAGAAGCTCTTTGACACTACCCGTGTTCAGAAGGCTGGTTCGTATTTCGCAAAAAATATAAGTATTGGCACACTGTGGGGCAATGCAGCCAGCCTTCTGGGCACGCTCCCCGTTGTCACTCATCTGCTACATACTGAACATAGTGTATTTTAGTGTCGATGTCTTTTTTATTAAAATATTTGTAAAACAAACAAATGAGTCAGAATTCAACATTTATTCCATGATCAATTTTTATCATATCAGCAGCTTTTTCCGCTATCATAATTGTAGGTGCATTAGTATTACCACTTACTATAGTGGGCATAATACTTGCGTCTACCACTCTCAGTTTTCCTACATCCCAGACTCTTAATCTTGCATCGACGACGGCATCACCCTGTCTCCCCATCTTACAAGTACCAACAGGATGCCATAAAGTTGTTACTGACTCTAAGACGTAACATTTCAAATAATCAAAGGACCCAAATTGAAATACGTCACAAGGATTAATACCTAAATTTGCTAATCGTACTTATCATTTCTGAAATATGTAGTGTTTTTTACTGATATCAAATCCATAATAAATTGCGCATGTTTGTCCAAATCTTTTCTTTGCGAATAGTATGCAGTATAAATCAAAGGTTTGACGCTAGGTTCTTTAGAATGCAGCCGTATTTTCCCTTTGGATTCAGGATGAAGCATGCTACAAGAGTTGCAAATGTTTCGTATTCTTGAGAATACTTCGATAAATTATCACAATATCGATTTTCTATTCCAAAAGCAAACTCACAAATGATTGGATATAATATTGTTCCACTTGGCAGTATGAAGTTTGTAGTTTGATAATCTGGATAGGTTTGAGATTTGTTTAACGCAACATGTCCCATAATAATTGGAATAGGTAGCTTATCTAAATTTGCTACTATATCAATGTTTGATGCTAAAGATGCCGCGCTTTTCTTCCCAACTAAAATTATAGGAACTGTCGGATGGTCTTGCAGATTTTCACCAACATTTGGAACATTTAGTTTTGTACTAATTCCCATTGCTTCAAATCCTCTTTTGGACCTATCCCAGATAACATCAGTAACTGAGGGCTATTTATAGATCCTGCTGATAGTATGACTTCTATGTCTGCCAAAACATTTATAATTGATTCATCAGGTAGCTTTATTTCGACACCGTAAGCTTGCATGTTATCATTTATTAAAATCTTTCTTGCATAAGTGTTTCTTACAACAAACAAATTTGGACGAAATATAGATTTTAGAAACGCAACTGCAGTGCTCTGGCGTATATGATCATCAATAGTATATTGTGGGAACGAGTAACCGTTTTGCTGATATCCATTCGTGTCTAAAGAATGTCATGTCCACTTTCTCTGAAAGCTTTTAAGATTTTTTTACTCTATTGCCAAGCCACAGCGGTCTAGTCACGCCGAGGTAGCCATCCACACCGTGTAATGAACCCGTAGAGCTATTTAAAATTTCTTTATCGTTTAATTGTTCACTTTTCAAGAAGTATTTAAGAACTGTTTTCCAATCCCAGCCGTCGTTTCCCTGGTTAAACCAGTCATCATAATCTGCTTTATTACCTCTAACATAGAACATATAATTAGTTCCACTGCAACCACTAAGCATTTTACCTCTCGACATATGAATATTTTTCGTTTTGTGCGCCTGGCTTGTGATCCCATCGTTAACAGTATAATAGTTCCAATCTGCGTAAGAATAATCCACAAAGGGGAAGAAACCGGGAACCTGAAACATCATTCATTTGTTGTTAATATAAAATGGAAATAAGTATTGGTATGAAAAAAAATATTGCATGAGTTCAGCAGATAGGCAGGTGGTGCACCTGATGGAAAGCGATTACCATCGCCCATAGACATTAGTAAAACCAAAAGTGATATTACTGTACTGCCGCATTTTAAAGAAAGACTGCAACTTAGCCACTAATGCCAGAACACAACTCAAGGTTTTCTGATAGCATACTCTAGACTAGCCTCTTGCGACAGACCTCCCGGTCGGAGGAAATTGTATTCTTTCTCCGTTTCTGTACAAATCAAAATTAACAATTAATTGATGTAAATATTAATTTAATAAGATATATTGGTAAATTATCGTAACCTTATAGGATAAACATAAGTGAGCCCTTATTGCAATAGCACTTTCTGTTAAGGTAAGACCTCATCTGCGTTAGTGTTAAAGAGGTAGTGGTACCTAGTAAACTCTTTCATTATCATTTATTTATTTTTTATTTTATTGCAGGAGTTCAGCAGACAGCCAGACGGCCCACTGATGGACAGTGGTTACTATTGCCTATGGACATCTGCAACACCAAAGATACTACAAAAGTGCTGCTGCTCCCTTAAGGGAACCAGGTCTGGAACCTGGTCACTAATGCCGGAACACAATTCAAGGTTGGCGACATTCTTTAGACCAGGGTGGTAACCATTCAGTCGGTAAATGCCCTACCACCTGGCTGTAGGTTGCTTTGTCGCCTTTTACGCCAGGCCCCCGGCCGCAGGAAACTGTATTCTTTCTCCGTTCCTGCACAGATAACTCCGATATCCGACTCCGAATGGCAAGTTACATAGTAACCGCTCGATTCCCAAGACCGTTAAGAAGGAATATAGCTTAAATATTTAATTAAAGCATATATATATGATCATATATAAATATATTATCTAAATAAACTACTTCACTTATTCCACATCCACGCTTGACTTGAAATTCTTGCGGGATTCCCGGGACCCAAAATATGTCATCATTTAAAAAATAAATAAAGCAATCGTTTTAGTGGAAACTGTGTGGGAATAAGCTAATTTTCATGTACCCAAACAACTTCAAACCGCTACTAGGATAATGTCCGCGGGATTTCCGGGATAAAAAATTACCACACATAAAATTTTCTATTTATGAGTGAAAAAATCACATCAAAATTAGATTTTCCAATCTGGCCATTTTAAATATTCCCGGTATAAAAATTAGGGCAGATTGTTAGTCTAATAATTTGCTGTCAATCAACGAGAATCATTTGTAAGTCGTGTTAGCGTAATAACTAGCGCACGCGTCCTGAACTCAAAAAGGCGCAGGTTCGATCCTGGTCGGCACGCATGCACCACTCAGGCATTTTTCTGGCCTATAATGCGCATCTTGCTACAATTACCGCGTGCTAACAATGGTGAAGGAAAACATTGTGATAGTCGTTGGTCTCGATTTCCCCTGGATCCACTAATCAGTTCCTGACTTGGTAATAATGAAATCATTTCAAGTATATTCTTTCGAATAAAGAAGGAAAATTGATGATTAGTTCACAATAGACGGAGAAATCGCGTTACAAACACAAAAAATACCGTCTAATTGAGAAAGTTCTCCTTTTGGAAGACGGTTAATTATATAAAGTGAAAAGTTTGTACATTTGCTTTTGTGCGTAGTGATGGATGTTGGTGCCTCCTTGTAGTAGGGTGAAGAAAATAAACATTGTTCCTTACATGGATTTATTTTCGTACTATTAGATCTTGGATGCTGCTCCCTAGTTTCAACTTGGTGGTAGTTGAAGTCATATGTTACGCCTAATAGGAACTCGTAGCGACTCAATCACAAAGTATTTGTAAGCATTATTTATAAAATATTAAAGTAGCCTAAAGTAGGCCACACCGTCAGGAAAACGCTGTACGTTGAGCGGTACGAGATTCTTACCAACGATTCCAAGGGAGGGTTTCCACCGGCTTCAATAAGCAACACATTCCAATGATTGATCTCACTCAACCGATTAGCTAAGACACAACCGGCAGAACCACCTCCCACTATGATAAAGTCGAATATTTGTCCATCTGTAAAACAAACATTAAAATAACGTTAATACAATACACAGACCTATGTAAGAAGTTTCTTCTTCTATCACTTAATAAGGCTCGACGGAATATAGCTGACTGACGGACTTAACGTATTTATAAGGATTGTGTCTTAGCAATATACCTACAGAACCCCATGTTATTAATATCGCCAAATTGTTACAATCAAGCTTGTACATCGCAAAGTAATAAAACAAAAGCAATTGTAATATTATGTAAATATTATCTTTATCTTTTTCCGTAAGATCAATAGTAGCTTAAACTATGGAACCGACTTCAAACTTCCGTCTCCAATTGTTTTCTGTTGTAGTTAATCAATTGACAACAGCTAAAACTATGCAGTAGTTTAAACTAGGGCTTGAAATACCGGTAAAATGTGGTATCGTTATTTAGGCTAATTTCAGATAACGGTAAAAATAAACATTGTTCTAAAACTTACCGTTATTTCTAGCTAGATTTACCGATAAATATATAACGTTAATACATTTTTGTCGTTAATTTTACCGTTATAGCTACGTTTTGTTACTATCGTCGCTTTCTTTCATTCACAAAGATTGTCACACAACACTGCGCTAGAGCGCGCGTAATATTTAGAGTTGTGTTGGTCGATTGTTTTGGTAATATGCAGTTGTAATAGAGCCAATTCTTAAAAATGGCAATGTCATTTGAAACAACGTAAAAATTAACGATACGTATAAAGCTATACATACGATTTTTAAAGTTATATTATAACGTTAAAATCATAAAAGTTACCAAGTAAGGGTAAAAAAATTACCGGTATGGTACGGTATCTTTTTTGAAAGTATCGGCGGCAATCACTAGTATTTTAAAGGTAATTGATAACGTTTTTAGCCCTGGTTTAAACTTGGTCAGAGACACATTTTAGCCTCTTGCATACTCTCTTGCGCGGATAAAACGACATATTTGTATTGAATAAATTTAAAAGTTTTTGGCTCAACCTTTCAAAGAGTTAAAAACCTACAAGAGCAATATCGGACCAAAAAAGTGTGGTAAACACTCTTTTTTTCTTTCTTTCTTGTAGGGCTATTGCTCCAATGCAATTAGCATTGATTTTGCCTATGTCATTGTGTAGATAAAATGCAAGTCATTATAAGAATATAAAATAAAAATAAGAGAAAAAATTCTGGCCACGCTTCCCTCTGGCAGCGATTTGTTACATACTTCATATGAATTCATTTGTAATTTAGTTTAATTTTTAAGATGGCTTAGAGAAAAATTCCTGCACCATAAATATATGTTATTTGAAGTTAAAAATGTAAACAATCAGTAAACATTGTACACATATCACATAATATGAAATTTTAAGTTTTTTTTTCTATGGCATTCTACCAGCCAGTATTTTCTTGTCACTGACGATAGTAGATAAACATTCAGCCCAAATCTATGTAAATAACACAATCATTTAGTGTAAAGTAATTTATAAATATAAAACGATGTTAGAAAATTGATGATTTTTTTATTACAACTTATGCCGCGATTTAACAGTGGCTGTAAAAAAAGTTTGGACATGAGTCGCGTGTATTATCTATGGTTCGCATAATTTCAAAATTTTTTGACAGCAGGGAGGATTGTTTCTCAAGGACGATAAGTGCCCTTTTCATCCCTGTGATTAGGCAACCCGAAGCGTCCTTTCAGAATTTGACAGTCTCTGTGGAGGAAGTCTTAGCCGGCCGAACTCGCTGGAACCCAGAGGCTCCGGGTTCGATTCCTGGCATGCTAAACTTCGGAAACAAAGTTTCTGTTATGTACTATGGTCTGGGTGTCTGGGGTCGGCTTCAGAGTGGTCCATTGTATATTAATTACCCATAACACAAGCTAAACTTGCTTGGGGATATACAATGTGAGTGTTTTTTTTTTATTGTTGTCTGCCGATTATTATTATTATTATGGGAAATTAAAAAGAAATTAACTTGACGTTTCATATTTGACATATTAAATTAGTTCATCTCATTTAGATATATATTTAACGCCCGATTTCATTAGAGCAATAGTTGCTTGTTTAACTAATTAGTTTTTATTTACATTCCTCATATTCGAAAGGAAAAGCAGAGTGTTAACTTTGGGTGAAATACCTATTTAGGCATGAGATGGTTAGGCGCACGAGCGTAGTGAGGACGCTAATAGTTTGAATTTTCACTTTCACCACTCGTGCAACAATGTTCTATTACCTGAAGATTGAAAAATCGACCCTTAGACGAATAAGTTCAAAAACAAGTTCTTTGTTTTATAGTGTTTATTTTGGGTGGTGAGCAATAAATATTTATTAATTTTATTATATATTTACCTGTAAGCTTAGCTTCTGGTGGGAAATCACTGGCGTTCAAATTCAGCACAGATAAACCAGCAAAAATTGATTGAATGACTTTGATGATGCGTTCCCAAGAGGACAAAGCCATTGAATGTCACTTGCGATTTGTGCAGGCCTAAAACTAATTAATAATAATTAGCCACTCATACCCATGTTGTCCCTGTCTTTTATGGCATTTTTGGGGCCCATGCAGGGAGTAGCGAGTCACCATCTGCCCATTTATCAATTTTCCACGAACATTGCGACGGGCAGACGCCATAGTCCCCATATTCCCAGACCCCTAGTACCACTAGCAGTTCAGCCCAATAGCCCGGTACTTTTTGTCCTCATTTCCCACAATAGTCCTACACTGGCCGGAGCTTGTCCTTGTATATGGTGTAGAGGGATAATCGCCGGTCAGTGTCACGTCACATTTAAGTTAAATTTGTCAAGGGGCCTCTACGTGTTGGCCTTTCCATGGCCCCGCGCAAGCCCTCCAAATGTCCGGGCCATTTTCATGGCCCGTGGTTGTCAAAGACATACATAATTTCAAAAATTTTCAATAATCAAATGTGGAAGTTTTAATCGACTCGGTAATCTGTGACTACCTTATCGATTCACATTTTTAACCGATTTAAAAAAAAGGAGGAAGTTCTCAATTCGTCGGAATATGTTTTTAATGTATGTTCACCGATTACTCCGAGATTTATGATCCGATTTACGTGATTCTTTTTTGTTCGACATGGAATAGCTGCCATTTGGTCCCGTAAAAATTTGACATAGTTTGGCCCAGTAGTTTTCATTTTATGAACATGTTTTCTGAAAAAAAAATCGTATGTAGCGTACCCAAAGTACCCATAGCTAGACACTTAAAAGTAACAAATAAATAAAAAAATCTTCGTTTAAAAAATCGATTTCAATAACTAAAAAGTATAAAATAACTTATTTCTAAAGCTGTTATCTTAAATATATATATAAATCTCGTGTCACGATGTTTGTCCGCGATGGACTCCTAAACTACTCAACCGATTTTAATCAAATTTGCACACCGTATGCAGTTTGATCCAACTTGAAAGATAGGATAGTTTTTATACCGTTGGAACCGGTAGGTGGCGCTGGGATCGGGCCATATTTTTTCAGAGCAGGACAACGTCTGCTGGGGCCGCTAGTTATTAATATATAATATTATCTTCATCTTGAAGTCGGTGCAAAGTAAAACATGAAAATTACTATATTTTAAAAATTACTAAGCACCGACTTTACTGATACCGATAATAATAGCTTTAGAAATAAGTTATTTTATACTTTTTAGTTTTTGAAGTTGGTTTTTTATTGTACAAGTATCGATAGTGCCTTTTTCACTAATTATAAGATCATTGCTAAAACCAGTTTGACAAATGCCAAAAGTAGCTTTACAGCGCGGCTCTACATTAATGACCCATTCATATATCTTACCAACCGTTCGTTTGCCTTACTATCGATTAAGATTTGACACAAGCTCCATACAAGTAAGTAATACCAAAATTCAAGCGCTGGTAAGGCAAGTGAATTAATAGTGAGATATAAGAACCGGCTATTAGTGTAAAATGTAAGTAAAATGCAAGGATTAAAATCAACACTCACCTGTGTAAAGGTAATTCGTGTTACAATCTACGAGGTCGTTGAGCAACTACTATTCATATATAGTATTATTTATGAACTGTTATACTTAAAAATAATAAATTAAAATATATGTTAATTTACAAGGTTTACATACATATAAAAATTATAAAATGTAACAGCATCCATTGATTTTGTCCTTGTTTTGCTCAGTTGGGAGTTGAGACCTATGTCAAATTATGAACTAATTTGCAGAAATACAATAAATAACAGCTTTTTATTAAATGCATATGAAAATATGTACGGTATCTCTAAAACAGCTGGACCGATTTTAAGGATAATTTCACTGGCAAATTGTGGATGTTAATGAGTAAAAAAGTAATAACTTGTTTTTTAAAAAGGTTTTAAAAATACAAGTTTTCGAGATCCTGGATATCATGTAGTAGCAGAGCAAAGAGCAAAACGAGCCCAAACTTGACGGGTCTATCTTGTTTAGTACAGGAGTTCCTATAGCCACCTTCCGACTCCATTATCAGATAAGCTCCATGGTACTATATTATTGCATTGTCACATGATATACACATGTGTGCAAAATTTCAGCTCAATCGGAAACCGGGAAGTCGGTCAAATTTAACCTGCAATATTCCACCCGAACTTAGATACATACATCTATTGCAAGTTAAATAAAAGCTTGTAAAAAGTAGCTTAGGCTACTTGTGTTTTTTTAGAGTTCCGCGAAAAAAAATCCACGCCGACGAAGTCGCGGGTAATAGCTAAGTATATAAGAGTCATATAGGTGATAAAAATAAATTTAGTGGATACACACGAATGACCAGTCTGTAAGCAGGTCTGGTTATTGATTAAGTTGTTTCATAATGTCTCTTTGCCAAGGTCAAGAGTTGATATGTAGATATAATTATGTATATCGAGGGCTTCCTAACAAATAGGCGTATACGCAAAAATGCATTTTTTTATTGATTACTAAAATCTATGCGTGTTACAATTTAGAAAGTCTTACCAGTATGCAAGTGTACCTAAATAGAAGGGTAATCCAAATTCCAGCCTTATACAATTAACTAATTTGTTTTATTCACAATTTTGTCCCTTCTGTAAAACTGCACTTTTGTCTGTACGCCCATTTGTTATGAAGCCCTCGATATATATACTTCCGAATTGTAAAAAGTGTGTGTGTGTAGCCATTAATAATCTATAACTTTCAGATTATAGAGCTAAAATTTCGATTACAATCTAATCTAGGAAATAAGACTAATGAGTAATTTAAATCTGACCTAAAATAACTAGATATATCTTAAACAAAAATGTGTCCAATAACACGTTTCCTATTATCTTTATTAAGGAGAAGACACTTTGTTCATGTGTTATTTGTTAATGTTCAGCACATAGCACTACACTTTATTATTATGAAAGTATTTATCACTATAACTCAAATGGTTCGTCCTTTTGAGTCTTCTTAATAAGCCCGTATTGTCAAGGAGCTGGATGGCCTCGACGTTTACATGGTGATGAAGCCGTTGCTGGTGAGATTCATCAGAAAAACTTGATCGTCAAAAATTTATTCATGTAGATACGGATAAAGGATACTAACTCCTGTCGTAAGCAACGAAACAACCCACAGCCAGATGATAGGGTATTTGCTCATCTGGATGATTACAGACATTGGTCTCGGGTGTCCCTTTATAAAAACTTAATTACGTTCCGTTATTAGGGGCTGGAGTCCAATCCATTGGCAATGCCTCTTGTTACACTGTCTGTAAAGTGGGTCGTCTGTCTGCTTCAGGGATTAATAACTGAGGTAGAACGTAATATATACTGTTTTAATTGGATTAACATAAAAACTTCGTATAAAAAAACCGACTTCAAAAACTAAAAAACTAAAATGTATAAAATAACTTATTTCTAAAGCTATTATTATTAATATATATTATCTAAAACATCTTGAAGTCGGTTTTTTTAAACGAAGTTTTTAAATTTTATTTGTCACTTTTTAGTGTCTAGCTATGTATATAGGTGGGCCTACGAATGGTGCCGCGCTTCTTAAAAAATATAGGTCCCAAGAACCGGGAACAAAAAAATGTTCGTAAAATGAAAACTACTGGGCCAAACTATGTCAAATTTTTAGGGAACCACTTGGCAGCTATTCCGCGTCGAACAAAAAAAGAGTCACGTAAATCGAATCATAAATCTCAGAGTAATCGGTGTACATATGGAACGGAGTGAAAATTATTTCCATGAAAAATGTTCATAAAATGAAAACTACTGAGCCAAACTATGTAAAATTTTTAGGGGACCAATTGGAAACTATTCCGCGTCGAACAAAAAAAATCACGTAAATCGAATCATTAATGAAGGAGTAATCGGCGAACATACATAAAAAAAAAGATCCCGACGAATTGAGAACCTTCTTCTTTTTCAAAGTCGGTTAAAAATATGGGAATATCGCGTTAATAACTGTAGCATTCGCTACAGTCGAGAAAGCCAATAGGAGGATTCAATTGGCCTGGCCAGCATTCGGTAAACGGTAATGGGCGGCCTTATCGCTGCTAAGGCAAATCGGTATCCAAAGAGACATTAAAAGAAAAATTAAATAATATTTGGTGGTTTAAGTAAATTAAAACCAATTCAATCGTAATTAAACATATTTAAGCCAAAAAAACACATTAATAATAATAAACTACTATAATAATACATAATTGAATAAATTATACGAGTAATAATATAAATTACATATACCTACATGCAAACAGTAATATAATTCTGTTTACTACAACAAATTGTATTTAGTTGACAAATAATGGTCAGTGGATCAAGTGATTAAACGTAGAAGTGGATGTAGCTTGTTTGATTTTCAAGGGGAGGGAGGTGCACAGGCGAACAGCCTATACGGCAAAAGAATTCCCTACGAAAGAGGAACTGTGTTTAGGTATCGTTAGCAGAAGATTTTCATTTGAGCGCAAATTACAGGAATGAGATTGATAGAGGAAACTTAAAAGTTCATTTAAAAATGGGAGAGTACAGGGATTGAAAAGGATATTGTGCATAAGTAAGATAATGTGAACACTCTGGCGAGGGCGAATACGCGACAATTTGAGCTTATTTACAAAATTCGGAGATATGGTCATATTTACGAGGATAATTATAAGCGGACCAAGGTAACCGACATAGTTTGCAGAATTAGTATGTCGAAATGGCAGTGAGCCGGTCAGTCAAGCCGCAAATTTAAATTAAATTTAAAATAAGTTCCACTTGAGAACACTTTTTGAAAGTCAATACATATACATTAAATTTTACTTCCTAGTCTATGTATACCGCTTCGCAACTTGTTATTGCTGTTAAGAGAAGAAGCGGCAAGAAACTCCACAGCAACACGTCTAGCTAAAATTGTTTTCCTTCTTGTTTATCTAGTCCAATTTTTTTATAATATTTATACAGATATATTTTACAGGACCATGTTGTAGGATCGATGGCCGATGGAGCAGACGAGTCCTGGAGTTAAGTTGCCGGTAGGGGCTGAATGAGGAAGACAGAATGCCGGTATGAGTGGTGCCGAATTGGGCAGACCTACGTTCAGCAGTGAACTGTGATTGACTGACGACGTTGCTAATAAATAAATATTTAAACCTCTATAATAATATTAAAAATAGGTAAAGTTTCTAAGTTTGGATGTTTGGAGTAATCTCCTGTACTACTGATCCGATTTTGAAAATTATTTTACCAATATAAAGCTATATTATTCCCGAATGACATTGACTATGTATGATTGTGATTAATAAATGGATAAAGTAAAAAAGTTTTACGCCCAACGAAGTGGGCACGGGAACGCCTGTCAAATATGTTACAGCAATAACGTTACACGCAACAATTGCGCACATCCTCGTACAAGGCACTGCGAGTGTTTTCTGATTATAAGATTTAATTAAAGATTGCAAAGCTTAATTAATGACGCCTAGCGAAGTGGGCACGAGTCAGTTTGTAATTATACAAAGCCCTCTCTCGTTTCCCTTTCCTCACACTCTTCACATCTTCTCCCCTTCTCTATTCGTTTAGAATTCAGTTACCTAATAATGATATAGGATCTACCTAGTACTACGTACGCCTCTATACAAGATAAACATTATTTTAAGCCTCCTTGACGTGCCGTCTCCACCTAATCTTTCTGGAATGGATAGGCCAAATTAATTACCGAAAAAAATACTGCCAAGTTCTGAATGTATGTTCATGTGTGAAAATAAAATTCTCGGTGAATAGCTATACACAAGTACCTTGTGGAAGATCTTAATCACTTGGCATTTCCAAATTATGTAAGGTCAGCATAATATATTGTTTTGCCTTTAAGTTAGCTTTCGAGGTATGTAACTCTTCATGGTCCTTACGCCCCGGGTTAAAAATAACGGTAGTGTTGGACTTATGATAGCATTCGGCCAACTAAACCAACTCGGCGCTCTATAGCATCATCATAATGCCCTAATAGCAGGGTCTCGGAATTCGAAGAAACTTCCAATAGCCCTGACAGCTTCTCAGCAACCCCGTTCACCACCGAGTAAATATAAACTCTCGGTATTCTGGATATCTTGGATCAGGTCTAGAGTTGTCCGTTGTATTTATCCATAATAAAAGCGTGACTTGCTTGGCTTGTGACTGGACTCGAGGACAACAGGCACAACCAACTGGAACCTACATGTATACTTACGGAGCGCACATGCGGTGAGTGTGGCATTATAAAGATACTAGAGTTTACCCCGCGGCTGCGCCGCGGGTTAACCTCTTGTGCGTGTCTCTTGCTTATAGAGCAAGCGCTACAGGTTATATTATATTATTTTTTTATGTATTTGCCCACGGAAGATTCACTTCATTTTATATCGCTAATTATACCATCCCCCGTCTATCTGTAAACAACATAAATTACAAAACTTGACCAAAATGGCCAAAATGACCAAAAGGCCACAGTGACCGACGTGGCCAAAATGATGGTAGAGACAAAAACTATCAAAAAGGCCAAAATGACCAAAAAGGCCAAAATGGCCAAAATGACCAAAAAAGCCAAAATTAGCAAAGAGACCAAAATAATCAAAAAGGCCAAAGTAACCGACATGGCCAAAATGAGTAAAAAGGCCAGAATTACCAAAAAGGCCAAAATTAAAAGTATCCCTTGTCCACCCTCAGTGTTTAATTTACATACGTACCGAATTTCAGCCAAATCGGCCTATTAGTTCTTCCGTACAAGCATAACAAACAGAAAGACAAATATATTTTTATCCCGGAAACTATCCCATTTTTCGGGATAAAAAGTATCCTATGTTCATTCTCGGCATCGAAAACATATATATACTGAGTTTCAGCCAAATCGGTCCAGTAGTTTTTACGTGAAAACGGAACAGACAGACAGACAGAGTTACTTGCGCATTTATAATATTAATAGGAATGATAGATACCTATACACCTATATACTTTCTCACAAACAGATGCTCACGTATTCTTCCGATTTCGGAGAAGCTCGTCTCGATCCGTGTGAGCTTCGTACAGTCGTATCATATACATAAACGTTAACCTCTAACACATTAGAAGCTGTTCCGGCGCTGGCAATATTGCTATTAAGCGAACGCTCGGCCGAGGTACATGGTAGGCGGAGTGGGGGGTGTTAGGTTTTATTTTCGTTACGGAATTTCTTGATTCGGTCGCCGCGCTGAAAGCCCGCGATAAAAGCTATGCAATAGCTTAATAAATCTTAAACAGCGCACTAAAATTTTCTTCCATACAAGATCCTGCAGTACAGGACTACAGTGGACGGAGCTTGCAGGACTCAGACTCTAGAGGCATCCTGCTCTGTGTTGCAGGGCGCAATGCAGGCTGCAACAACATTCACAGTCCTGCATTATACTGTGGATTGTAATGCAGGACCGTGAATGAGCCCCTTAAGAAAAGCTGAGAATCTAATCAATGTCAAATGTTGTAAGGAGTTATAGTTGCCACTTATGTGATCTCGATCCAAGAGACATTCTGACTAAATCGAAGTTGAAGTACTATGAATTAAAGTAAATATACGTTTAGACAGTTTTGTCTTTATCTTCTTTTTTTACTTAATACTTTTAAGTGAAATTAAATGCTCAAATTATAATGAGGAATGACGTTTTATTTTGGCGGGAACTGAAAGGGGACTATCTGCTGTGCATTTTTATTTTTTAAATAATTATGTGTAAAATTACTTTATAATGAACAATAGGTGTATAATCTTTTAGTTAGTTTTATGTGTTTTTGTGAGAAATGTGAACTGTATAGTCAAATGTGGACTTTCGTCTATTCGCAAGAGCTCCGTTGAAAGGCGTCAGTTGTAGCCTACAATTCAACTGCGCTACTTATACAAAGACTTATATATTATACCTCAGAATTGGCTGAATGAACTAAGATTCCTTTGCCTGCCCTTGTGGCGAATTCTACTTATACTATAGGTTTCACTGTCTACGGTACTACTACTGACGAATGACGTTTAGTGTGGCTAGTTCATCCAATGTAAAACCAAAGACTTCTTTTATCTAAGTTGAAATCAGATGATTGATATAGTTATTATTTCTTTGTATTGAAAACCCTATATTAACAAAAACTATATACATATAAATATCTATACAGTTTGAGTCTTCATAATGTGGACGTATCGAAATTTTATCGACGAAAAAAATATTTTAAAAAATCTAATTAATTTTTTTTAATAATTTTGTTCTCTACTGTGACCCCAGCGTAAATAAAACAGTATAACTTTTAAACTAAACCATCTATCACGACGAAACAAACTTCGTAGTGATTGGAAGTAAATAAATGACCTTATAAAATGAAAATTGTGGAAAAAATTTCGAGTCTCAATTGAAAATAAACATGTTTTTTTAGCAAAAATCGTTTTTTTCATCAATTATTACAATAATCGTATAATTTCTCGATAAGACGCGCCCGCATTATCTACCTGTTTTATTACTTTAAATTATTTTTTCGTATTCGCTACCCAATAGTAAAAGTTGCATAGTTATAAATTATAACTCAAATATAACATTTTTTATCAAGTGTTAAAAGATGGCACTCCGAACGCGCAATTTATTGTTTTTAACCGACTTCGAAAAAAAGAGGAGGTTCTCAATTCTTCGGGATCTTTTTTTATGTATGTTCACCGATTACTCCGTGATTTATGATCCGATTTACGTGATTCTTTTTTTGTTCGACGCTGAATAGCTTCCGATTGGTCCTCTAAAAATTTTACATAGTTTAGCTCAGTAGTTTTCATTTTACGAACATTTTTTATAAAAAAAAATCTTTTTCGTTCCATATGTACACCGATTACTCTGAGATTTAGGATTCGATTTGCGTAATTCTTTTTTGTTTGACCCAGAATAGCTGCCATGTGGTCCCCTAAAAATTTGACATAGTTTGGCCCAGTAGTTTTCATTTTACGAACATTTTTTTGTTCCCGTTTCTTGGGACCTACATTTTTTAAGAAGCGTGGCATCATTCGTATGTCCACCCATACATATACAGCTAGACACTAAAAAGTAACAAATAAAAAATAAAAACTTCGTTTAAAAAATCGAAATGTGTGCTGGGACACATATTAGAAGTGAAACTTCAACGGACAAGTGGAAAAAACGAATCGTAACCGACAAGTGGAAAAACGAATGGGAACGGATAAGTGGGAAAATGAATTGCAACGGACAAGTGGAAAAACGAATCGCAACGGACAAGTGGAAAATCTTCAACTGATAAGTGACAAAATGAATCGCAACAAAATTTCAACTTGAAGTGTTACGGGCAGATTGTTAATGTACTTGTCCAATTTGAAAACCTGCCCGTAAAACACACATTTTAATGGTGTAATACGCTACACACGCACCGACTATTTTTTTACGTCAACAGTTTTGCCGTTCGTTGTGGTTCACTTTTGTTGTGACTTTCGTATAACTGAACCGTTGGCAAAGTTTTCTTGTTGTTAATTTGTTTCCTTAACAAGCCCTATATTTTTTTTTACATAGACCACAAATAGTGGCAGTGATACCCAGTCACGTGGACAGCAGAGGTGTATATAATAAAACTACGTTTTAACGGTTTTAAGCGTGGTACTAAATGTAGTTTTATTATGTATACGAGTACAAGGCGCAAAAAGTTACGAAAATATTAGCAGATATAGTTCGATTCAAACTTAAGTTTGCCTCCATTAATGTCGGCTCGGAACATCGCACATTCCCATGCGCTGAACGCGATTTTAGGTATTAGAGGGACGAGGTATATCCTCGCTCGCTCTCTCGGTCGCTTTCTCGTTTACGGGATTTCCCCGGCGCTCGGTTTACTGGGGCTCCAATAGCGCTTTCGGAGATAGATAAAGCGCTTTTTAGAGCAAACCAGCTCCCAATTCTATTAAACAAATTCTAGCACAAAATCTTACGCTTGTTGTCATATGCACATATCGAATCAATTTTAAAGTAAATATATGAATATCTGGACTAATGTTATTAAAAGGAAAGATTAGATTGTTTGTTTGCATTGAAGAAGCTCTGAAACTACTGAACCGATTTGAAAAATTCTTTCACTGTTGGCAAGCTACACTATCCCCGGGTGACAAAGGCTATATTATATTAACAAAAAAATTAGGGATCCTTACTAAAACTCCAATAATGTAACGCAAGGTGTAAAAAATACCAAAAATCGCGTGCACTGCGAAAGCTATTGATGATAGGATGAAATAATGTACTACGACTTTGCAGAACACATCATTATCTATAAAAAGTGTCACCACAGCATATGTCTACCTATTATAGTTATGCCACAATAAGTGTTCTTTTATTATTAAATTTTAATTAAAATGCCGCCGCTAGAAAATGCTCTTTATTTGTATTTTGGTATTAATCCTTCTCAAAATAAATTACTTCATATTCAAGACTTCAATACCTTTATATAACTTTTTGAATTATATAATTCGGACATTCCATTCGAAGGATATCACGAGTTTAAAAATGTAAGAATTAGTGACGGTGACCACGTGACTGTGACACCTTTTCGTGAGCCAAAAATTCGTAAGACCCCCTCTATATAGAAGTTTCACTCCAAAAAATCGACTTTAAAAAGTAAAATGTATAAAATAACTTATTTATAAAGCTTTTATTATCAATATATATTATCTAAAACATCTTGAAGTCGGTGCAAAGTAAAACATAAAAATTACTATATTTTGAAAATTACTAAGCAATGACTTTAAAATGTTTTAGATAACATATATTAATAAAAGTAGCTTTATAAATAAGTTATTTTATACATTTTAGTTTTTGAAGTCGGTTTTTTAAACGAAGTTTTAATTTTTTTCTTAAGCATGGTTTATTTGGGATGATAATTAATACAAAAGAGATCAATTAAAACCACCTAAAACAATACACGAAGCACAGATATTTAAAAACCTGTACTTAAATAAAGACTTCAACGGACAAGTGGAAAAACGAAGCGCAACGGACAAGTGGCAAAACGAATGGCAATGGATAAGTGGAAAAATGAATCGCAACGGACAAGTGGAAAAACGAATCGCAACGTACAAGTGGAAAAACTTCAACTGACAAGTGACAAAATGAATCGCAACAAAATTTTAACTTGAAGTGTTACGGGCAGATTGTTAATGTGCTTGTCCAATTTGAAAATAGTTGAGTTGGTAAGTAACGTTTGTAAACTAAACATTACAATTTTTGGTAAACACATTATTACAAAATTAGTAAATAATTATAGTAATGATGGTTGGCAATAATTACTGGCAACCCTAAACCTGTTTTGTTGAAATGTACACTGAGTGCAAGTGAATTTAATTTGTTTTCATTTTCCTTTCCGTCGAGAAACTTTGAGAATATGGCGTAGACTTTAATGTAATTTTTATGATCGTATTTACCCTATTCCCTAATTACACAAGAACTTAATTACAAGATGTCTTCTAGTTCAGTGGAAGATATACCAGAACAGATTAAAGTGAGTTTTTATTTGTATTATTTAATGTTTATATCCTTTGTTTTGTTGATATTAGAGTGACCTTTGGAGTAATTACTATTTAAAAACAGATTTACGACTGTGCGTACTGTTTTTTAAAGTTTAATAGTGTATTTCTGCCATTGCGTCATTGTTTTAGCATTGTTACGCTATTTACGTCTATCTTATTTGGTTGTAAGTGATGTGAACATAGCCTGATAAATAATTGCAAGACGAAGCTAGCAGTTTCTTTTTTAGTATGTTAGGTATTTCCTATTTTAATTTACTTAAATACAATGAATAAAATAATGTACAATAAAATAACAAATATATTCTCACTTTCCTATAAGATTTGTATTGTCAAAACAAGCAGATTATCCATAATTGGGAAGTGGTTATTTGAAGGGTTATGTATCAGTAATAAGTAGTCTGTGTTGAAAAATGTGATAACACCTTTTATATACAATCACATTCTCATAAAGTAAAATATTCTCTACAGTTTGTTCTTGTACAAGATACAAAAGTTTTAGAAAACCCTGGACAATGATGAGGAGTATTATAGTTAAGAAAATACTACTGTATGTATACTGTACTGTATGCCATTTTATGTAATGGATCAATCATTTAAAATATTACACAGTAATATTAATGGTAATACTGTCATAAGCATGCTAGTGTAAGACTCATTTTACTTAATTATCATGTGATACTTGGTCTGTGGCTACAGTTAATTGATTAGTGCTTGTTATCATTATCAATAAAGCATTCATTAAGGTAAGGCCCATGAAAGATTGGTGTGACATGGTGAAGGATGACATGCGTGTCAATGGTCTCAATATGAGGGATGCTGAATACTGCACAAAGTGGAGAAGAAAAAGTTGGAAAGCGAACCTTGGGCGTCAGAGTGAACGCTCTGAATGTAACCGGGATTTAATGCTCGGATGATGATCATGATGATGACTTGAAATAAAAATTCTTAAAAAGCATTAAATGTAGGCAATGATGTAGGTGTAGGGAGAATCACCATACTGCTTGACACATTAAAATGTACTTAATGCAACTGGTTTTCTTACTTGTATTTTTCTCTTGGTTGATGTGGTTGGTATATGGTGACATATGTTTAGAGTAGGGATTTGATAGTTTACGTTTAAATTTAAATAAGCTGCTGATAAAATTTTAAAAGACAAGTTTAAGTTTTTATGCTTAGGATAAGCAAGTTACACTTTTGTTACACAACAAACATACACTCAGTCCTGGATAGCCAGACTGGAGTAAAACACAGAAAATTTCATTTATGCAGTTTAATATATCAAGATTCTACTCTCTCAAGACTCTTATACAAAGGTTAATAACCACAGATGCCATTAAATTTGATACTAAAAATGAAACCTAGAAAAATACATTGTCTCTCTAAGCTTGATCTACTGTCTGTACTACTTGGAGTGTTGTTGAGCCATTTAATTTGGTTGCGATATCACCATTTTACCATCCCGTAGTTCACCAATATTGGAGAATTAATGCACACTTTCATGATGGCTGGATGTGGCGCATACTCCTTTATGCAAGCTATGAAATGAGCTCCCTCCCATGGTTTTCTCACAGTGCTACAATATAGGGCTCTTCAAAAAGGGCATAAACAATATGGGCAGGCTCCCTTAGCATTGCAGATGTCCATGTGGACTTGTCTGCCATTTTGTCGATAAGCAAACATAATAAAACCTCATTTCAGGACCTCTTCACTCAAGATGGTGTGTTACTCAAAGCATGCCTGGGGCGCCCGGTCACAGACCTCAACGCAATTGGCATGCTCTGCATCGTTCAAAATACCGATGGTACAAAATGTATCGAGTGGCGACCCAACGACTTGATCACGATAGACTCTGATACTCAAGACCACGAATGGGCTGTGGTGAATACTATTGGTACGTTGGTATTATAGTTTCGTCACGGAAGAAGACACTAAAGAATAAATATATAAAACCTCATACTAATATATAAAGCTTAACAGTTTGTTTGTTTAAACATGCTTATCTCAAGAACTACTGGTCTGATTTAAAAAACCCTTTCAGTGTTGGATAGCCCATTTATGGAGGAAGGCTGTAGGCTATTAAGACCAATAGGACTGGTGCAGCAATGAAAAATGTTTCAAAATTGTCTTTGAAAAAAAATTCCACACTGACGGCTCGCGGGCATAGCCAGTATGTAATAAATTTATAGCAAATTGTTCTTTTAAGTATTTGCATAAGTAATAAGTATTTGCAAAACTGAGGCTTAGTTATTAACTCAAGCAACAAAACAACTAAAAACCAACAATAAAATTACCATATTTTGATGATTGTTTTTATGATTAACTTGCCATGGACTTTAACATGTAGAAAATATTTGTTTTGTTTTACTCTTAAAGGCCGTTTCTTTTTTATTAGATTTTTTAGTTTTTCAATTGTAAGTTATGTAATATGGACATTTGCAACACCAAAGGCGCATGAATGCGCTGAAGCTCTCTTTAGGGTGACTGGAACCTGGCCATTAATGCCGGAACACAACTCAAGGTTGTTTATGGTGACATATTTCAGAGCAGGGGTGGTAGCTATCCAGACAGGCAAATGTAGGTGGCAGGAATTAGTATTCTTTGTCCATTCCTGTATAGATCCTGGTTTCATGGAAAATCTCAAATATGAATTTCAATCAACATCTTAATATAAGAAAAATGTAGTAAAATGAGATTTTATGTAAAACAAGAATAATTGGTAGTTCCAGCAGTGATGGGAGCGTGTATTACGTTTTGTACCGAGCTATTTTCATAATATTTTTCAACCACGGATTGTAGATAACATTTTAAATAGCAATTAATCTAAAGGTGCTATAACTATTATGCTAATATAAACCGCTAGCCAACAACAAAAACAACACAATCGCGTGTGATGATCAGTTATTAAAAACATAGTGAAATAAAAAGTAGTTGAAATACGAAAATATTCAAATATCTCGAAATATGATTTTACTTTATCCAATAAAAACTAGGATTCGAACCCACACCATATGCATAGCATGTTGCAAGTATTAATAATAAAACTACGTTTTATCGGTTTTAAGCGCGGTACTTTGATTCTTATTATTCCGACGTTTCGGCCACTTTTCAGTGGGCGTGATCACGGAAGACAAAGATTTCAAGTCAACTATTAATTAAAGTTATTAAAGTTTTATTTAGCTTATCGCCAACTTGTTAATTTTAATTATTTGGTTTAGTTGTTTATAGTTATTATTTACTCTATGGGAACCTAATCGAATTTACCAGCGCTTCGCAACATGTTATGGCTTGAAAAGAAGAAGCGGCGCAAGAACTCTTCAGCAAACATGCCTTGCACTAATAATTTTATATAATATTAAAATGGGTGGAAGGAAAATAAAAGCACTTATCAGTCAAGTTGGTTTGTGTTCCGGTGCATGCAGTAACAGTTCACAGTGTCTTGAGGTCTGGCAGTTGGTTTTGGGTCATAATAGTTTTGATGGTCGGATCCCAAACAGGTGGTACTTTGCACCCATCTTTTCTATTGAAATTTAGGTGTTATTTTTATTTCAATAGCCTCACGCATCATTCGAGGTATGAAAGGATCATTATGTATACAAGTCGCGAAAACGTTACAAATATTAAGCAAGTATTAAATTCAAAATTTTGTACAAAGTAAGTTACACTCAATAATATTTGATGAAGATCATTCATATAGAACTTGTTATCGCTGTTTAATAAGAAAAAGCAGCAAGAAAGTCCTTAGCAGAATATCTAGTTAAAAATTCTTTTACTTTATATTTGTCTCTTTTAGGCTCTCTTTTCAAAGTACAAAAAAAGGTATCATAACCATTAAGCAATCTTTGCCCATCAGGTCGTCGTCAACGCACCCTCAGTGGTAACCTGACAGCGGACTACGCAACAGCGAGAGCTCGTATCATCAAGATACCTCTCGAAGACTTAAAATCCTTTAGAGTGACTCGTAACAACCAACAAATGCAGTTCTCAACTAAACCAGGCGTTTGGCAAACGACGTTTTACTTCCAACACGGAAATGCTGAAATATTTGTTGCATATCTGAAGAATCACGTGAAGTCTGCGAAGACCAGACACGATAGAAACACGTATATGGTCGTGGAACCAAACATCGAGTCGCAGGTATTGAATAAGTCGTTCGCTGAACTGGACATCTTCACGGAAAATACTACAGATGTAGTGTGGAATTTAGTTTCGAATTTCAAACAGAGGCCATATGAAACTACTTTGGAGGCTTTCTCAAAATTGACCGATATAGGCAAGTTGTTCGTTCTATATTTTCTATGCAAAATTTTCTGTTTTTAATCATAATATTAGCTTTTTCATATCTCATTCCACCTAAGTCGCCAGATGTTACAAATTTCTTTCAAATTCGGTTGCCTACAAGAGATCGCTTTTAGCGATAAGGCCGCATATTGTATTGTTACGCGTTGCAGGAATCGAATCAAAATGCCGTTGGAATTATTATAGAGTTTATTAGAACTACACAAATACGTATGAACACAGGTACAAATATAACCGAACACAACAAGTCCAAACGTAATGCAGAAGGTCGTAATTCAATAAAACGTGGAAAGTCCGTCACTATTAGGTTCCTGATTGTAGTACACACGTCTCGCTTTGATCGTGGTTCTCGCTCGACTGCTGCCCCCTCCATCAGGCCGTGGTTTTATAACACACAAATGGAAATAAATCCGCAACACCTGACTAATGATGCTAATGAATATAGTAGTTGTATATGAATAATCGACGACAATATGCGATCCCTGTCTGTTGTAAACTATCAGTTCAGTAGACTAGTTCCCTCTGTCCGAACACCGAGAATTTATAAAGCTCTCGTAGTCCGTCTGCAGTGACACCATCCTGTAATACTTTGGCGTCACTTCATTTTCACTTCCGTCATGACACCAACTTCCGCCATCCGTATAACTTTCAACTTCCGCTTACTCCATTTTCGATATCCGCTGGCTCGATACTAAATGCTTCTACATTGACATCCAGTTATACGACTTGCGATTACCACATCAATGAACTCTATCCGGTCATTGACTACTTCCGTCATATGGTTACTTTGCAATAACAAATATGATTCTAACACGGCCGTCCTGCAATTCACACGTCGTCGTGTGTCTGCCAGCCTGCGAACGAAAATAAAACAGTATTTGTTCACACAACCAATCAGATACTCCTGACCTCTAATGACTAAAGAAGCTTTGAAAACTTTCAGTTATTATTTCGTGAATAATATCACATTAAATTAACCTATCACACTCTACCTAAATGACAATCCTGCATCACACGTACTTGCAGTCTTACAGAGTCAATCGATCGGAGTGTAATAATATTAGTTTGAACACCCCTGATTTACATTAATGGTCAAAGATAAATTAGAATAAATTATATTATACACTGTACTAAACCGACCAATAATCGATTACTTAAAATCTTGCCTAATAAAGCTTCATGTCACCCTATTGATAAATAATTTGTCAATGTATGATACGAAAAAATCATATCTACCCACAAAATATACAAATATATAACATTAAAAACACCTGTCAAAGTACAAGATGAATAATAAACTAGTAGTACTTCTTGCGTCAAGTGAGGTTGGTGGATTATAATCTATCTATCTATCTAATTATTTGTAAATTTAATCAATATCTGTGAATGTTTTTAAATTCTCGATTATCTAAATTATATAAAAGTGACTTATAAACCGCGTACCTTCTTTGCATCAATAAATTTTGTTTCTTCGCTTGTTGGATATTTAGTAAAAGGTAGGCTATAGTTGGATGAGTTGTTGTAGTGTGCAGATTTATGTGAAAGATGATGTATGCCAGACTAGAAGTGTAAATAAGGCCTAATTATAAAAATCGGGCTACTTATGACCACGACGGCACCAAATGGGAATATTGCGATCACTGCCAAGATCGACGTCCGTAACAGACTTATTATGTTTTAGATATATGTCCGGTTCTTATATAGTACTACTCATTCGCTGGCCTTGTTATAATTTGAATTTTGACATTGTATATAACACAAATGAGCGCTCGGTGAGACGTAGGAACCGACCATAAAAAAGAAGTATATGTAAGCGGTACGGCATAAAAGATAAAGAAAGAAACAAAATGTAGTAACAAGAGTGGAAAAGTTAGGTGTTTTGGGCATTTAGAGAGAATGAATGAAGCAGAATCACAAACAATTATATGACAGCAATGTGACTGGCAGAGAGGGTGTCGGTAGACCGTCACGTACTCACCCTGATCAAAGTGAAGATATTTTGAAGAAAGAAAGAAGTATGCAAGTATGTATGAAGAGATTAATGAGAGTTGCTGAAGCGAAAAATTTGCCAGGCATGTAGCAGGGTCCGTCCAGTCTGGAGGTGAATGCACAAGCCAAAAGTTTTATATGGGGGGTTAACGGCTATAATAATATTAAATAGTAAGCTAGATCCAGAGAAGCTATTAATTAATTAAAAAATAAAAGGGATAAATGAAAATTAAACAAAGAAATAATAAAAAATGTGCATAGATATAAGTTACTTAAACTGATGAATCCAAGTTTGAATATAATAGAACTTAACCTACTTTGCTCTTAACAATGTAATAGGTAAAATCTATTGTAAATAGTTCTTAGTCTATATCTTCTTACTTACATATTAAACTCATTTTACTGTTCTGATACAGAACGAATTCCGTCGATAAACTAGGGCGAACATTAGTAGGGGGAACATACAAGTTTCAGTGGGTATCCCTCACTGTGGTTTGGCAATAGCACTTCATAGGTGAGGGGCTAGTGCCACCCCGATTTGGGGAATCACACACCGGCGGCGACTTTTCCCCCCTCGAGAGATGGTTGATGGTACTCTATCGGATTTCCCATGATAAAATAGATCGCAGCAGGTAGAGATCTATCGTCTCTGCCTAATGGGAAACTGGCGTGACAATATGCAACGGAAGAGTAGTTTTTTTTAATAAACGAAACAAAAAATTCTTGAACTGAATTCAAATAATTATATATTGATCATAAGTTATTACTTATACACAGTGATCCTGGGAGCTAAGTTAGACAAAAAAATCACTTTTCTCACCTTTTTTTCGCATTTTTTTTTATCAAATCATGCATAGGTGAAGACGATTTCAGTTTTTCTAGATTTTCTGCCTCTATAGACAATAATGAATAATGTGTACTGTAATGAATCAATAATTATAGCTGTTGCAGTCTCAAAAATATTATTAACCGATTTTGTGGGTGATATTTTAGGAATTTTGGCTTATTCACTTTCGGGCTCCCGTAGCTTGGGGACCCCTTACCATTGACATGTTTAATACGGCGGCAACTACGCCCTTGCAACCGAGGTCATTATAGAAAGAAAGAAATAAAAAATATTTATTCATAACTACATACACACCAAAACATACTGATACATCAGACAATACAACTGAAACTAAGTTCTGAATCGGTCCTAACTCAGCACGATGTTGGTTGGCTCAACCAGCGCTGGTCTTCCGTTAGGGCCGTTACCAGTAAGTCACGGATAAACAAAACGAAACAAACAAAAAATAAAGAAAATATGCTGAGTACTATTGGGAAGGTAATACTTATATATAAAACCAATGCTTCGAAGCGAATTTACAGAGAGTAACATAATAGAATAAAGAACGTATAGCTTAAAAAATAAAAAGCTATAACTATATTGTTACGTACGAGCGGGGGTACGCACTTATGGATTGGAAGAAAAAAAACAGTTTTTAATTAAACGGTTTTATTGACTTACACAGCCGCTCGTAATACCTCTCTGCAGGGTTGCCCTTTACGCACAACTAACAATTTGAATTTTGAATTTAAACTTTCTAAAAATATCCGTCCTTGTCTTTTGTCTTCCAGAATGTTCTAGATTTTTCTAAGAGTTCTAAAACTAACTAGATGATTCCACCATCATTCGCCACAATATTAATTTTTATATTTTGTCTGTCAGTCTGTTTGTTTGTGTCAAATATGCTCCAAATAGGAAACATCAAATCTGTGAATGATCATGGTTAAACAGGCCAAAGAGGCAGTAAAAATTATATAAGTTTAATTGTGTATTTGTTATGAATTTCAGTATATTACGGTAACGAGGCAACAAACGGTAAACGCGATGTCTCCGAGGAAGTAGCCGACCTTTTGACCAAGAGCATGAGTGCGATGGACGAAGCCACGACGGTCACCCGGAATGAGGAGTACGAGGTCATTAGTGTCAAACCGACATTACCGCCCAGGCCTTGTATACCGAGGTAAGTGTTCTGGAACGGTATAGACTTTGCCAGGTGGTAGGGCTTTTGCCCGACTGGATGGCTACCATCCCTGGTCTAAAGTAAAATAAACTGTGTAATAGGACTGGATTTGATAAATAGATATAAAAATTTATTAGACATTAAATTTATTGGAAAAGAATAGACAAAAAGAAAAATAAATAAAAATATTCCCCACTTATTTCCCTTATATAGTTTTAAAGATAGGTTAAAAGAGACGAGAAAATAATATCTGTCCTGGAAAATGAGGGAGGAGAAGGCGATTTAAAAAAAAAAAATATGTCGCCAGAACAAACTTTGTTATTTTGAAAGTTGTGTTCCGGCATCAGTGACCATGTTCCAGTCTGCCTTAAGAGAGCAGCAGCGCTTTTGTATCGCCTTCAGTGTTGCAAATGTCCATAGGCGATGCTGCTGAACTCCTGCAATAAAATAACTAAGAGTCATCAGTCAGGGTGCAAGTATTAAGTTACTATTTAAGTAAAAACTGAAGGTGTCTAGGTTGCTGTTCAAATTTGTTCATCATCTTGTCAATAATTTTTGTCTCCTATACTTCATTATCTTCTACAAGGGAGAATGTTGAATTATGTATAATATTGTAAAATACTATACACGCCGTGTCTGTACAATGAAGCTATTAAAAATACAACTGGATTAGACTATATAAAAATGGAGAACATAATTCGTTTTGACGTGACAACGTCTTATAATTCGATGGAGCCGGCTGAACGCACGAACAAACATGACTCATGCGGCGTTACCTCGCTCTGAGGGTTCCATTTAAGGCCTAGGCCGCGCTACAGTAAAACCGCAGCGGTTATTAACCGTGTGAGTTTATGAAACACGAAAACGAATACAAGCGGCCGCACTTGCGGTTTTTACCAGCGACTGATTTTAAAACCGTGAAATGTTACAAAAATGTCGCGGTAAGAAACCGTAGCAAAATTTGTAATCCATAGAACTTAGTGGGCGCACACGCACTATGCGTTAACCGCGGGCGGTTTTTTGGCTAGTGTTCGGCCGACCGCCGCGAAGAATAATTGTGTAGTCGTCCCGTTAGAATTAAATCAAAATTTACCGAAGCTGGCTACTAACATTCGAAAGTAGTTGGAAAATTTCTCTGGATGTTCTCTTAAAATTTTATATTTTTCTGAAAGAAACCTTTCTCAAATCTACGGGTAGTGAGTGGATGGACCCAATATTTGCTAAATTTTCGTTGACGTCTTTTTTTTCTATTTCTTAATACCAGAGCACCAAAACACTTACTGCTCTTTTCAAATCCATCTTCAAACTGTGAAAAAAATCACGGGCGGTTTCGCGGCTTATAATCGTAGTGTGTACGTCTCGAGCGGTTTCGCGGTTAACCGCTCCCGGGAAAAAACCGTAGTGCGGCCTAGGCCTAAGGCTTGAAGTGCAAGCGAGAGCGCGGAACGAGCGACAAAGAGGCACAACCGGCCTCCGCGTTCGACATCTCTCTCTCTCCAACGTTCACATTCAACTATCGTCAGTAAACCGACGTTACAGACAACCGATTTTTTTTAGGTTTCTTGTCTGTTTGGGATTGACATGAAAAGTACTGTGCCGATTTTCATGCGGCTTTCGCCGATCGACAGACATAAGTCTGCGCTACTTTTTATCCTGGGAATCCCGCGGGAATTTTCCAGCACTGATTCAAAATGGCCAGGTCAAAAATTATCGAATTTCAATGTCATTTTTCACTGATAGCATTATGTTATAAAATGTGTGGTTTTTTTTAAACCGCCAACCCTGCGGGAATTTTCGGTTCGGGTGCATACAAAATTAGCTTATTACTACACAGTTTGTGTAGAAACTATAGATTCTTTTTTGAATGCTGCGGTAGTTTCTGTCTCGGGAATCCCGCGGGAATTTCCGTGGACGATCGCGGGCATATCCTAGTAGATTACATTAATAGAGCATCTATGTGATTTTAGGGGCACACCATTATCCACAGAGAAATGGGACGCTCTTAAAGACACGCAAGGCAGGATAACAGAGGTCGATGGAGTCAAGCAGCTCATATTCAGAGGGGTGAGTTATTATTAAGGGTGGTCTGTCATACACATCACGTTGACGCGATTGACAATGTAAGTTTTGAAATATGAAGGGATTTTTGAAGTGATAACTTCGGGTAAACCGCTTCGTTACGTAACGCGTTACGGCGCCAGTCTGTCTGGCTTTCTTTTATCTCACGCATATGGCAGCGGTAGGCAGGCTTCTCATCTCTCACTCTAACCCATAGCACTAGCCGTATTTCTTCTAATGTACATATTCAAGAATTGTAACTAAGAATAAAATATGTTTTATAATCAATAAAAGATTTTATTAATAAATGACATTTCTCTACAATATCATATTAATATATATAAAATTTAACTAATAAGCTTTTCTCAAGTTAAACACTTTAAGTTATCACTTCTGTCGGGCGTCCCAAGAGGCATACCGTCGTTTTTTAAATCGGCTGATAAATACAAACATTGTATATCCACAAACTATGCATTGAGTTATACTTGTGTTATGGGTAATATACAACGGACCACTCTGGGGCTGACCCCGGACACCCAGGACAAGATTATATTATAATATTTTCTTAAATTTTTGCGACTTGTATACATAATAGAACTATGTTTTTATTAACACGCTTTTATTAGCTTCACCTGTATGTATGTATGTTTGTAACCGACCCCTTTGAGCTCGATTTTGTCCTGCTTTGAACGATCAGCTTTAATTCAAACTTTGCACACCTGTCAAAGGTCGATGACAATGCAATAATATTGTACCATGGAATTGATCTGATGATGGGGTCGGAAGGTGGCCATAGGAACTCATGTACTAAACAAGATAGACCCGTCGTGTTTGGGCTCGTTTTACTCGTCTTGGGTAGCACTCTGCTGCTACATGATATGCAGGATCTCAAAAGCATGTATTTAAAAACATTTAAAAAAAATAATTAAAAAATGAAAAATAAATAATAGTTTAAAAAAAACTAAAAAAACACGCTTTCATAAAAAATCCAAGTAAAAAAAAGAAATTAAAATTTAGTAAATTTGGTTTCTGATGAATGGGGTCTTAAAAAAAGCGTGGGGTGCATTCAAAGCGCTTTTTAAGATATTAAAGAAGAATTTTTAAGATATTAAAGAAGAAAAAGCGCTTTTTTTTAAAGACCCCATTCATCAGAAACCAAATTTATTAAAATTTATTTTCTTTTTTTAAATTGGATTTTTATGAAAGCGTGTTTTTTTTTTCTTTTTTTAATAAGGATAACCAACAGTTTTTTACATTTAATCAGTTACTATACTTATGACTAAAGCTTAGAATGCAATGTAAAAACTAATTACACTATCTAATTATTTAACGGGTTTAAGCGCGATAATTCATTTGATTTTTATTATTTCGACGTTTCGGCCACTTTACACCTATGTCTTCGGTGATCACGGCCATGATATAAGATTATGTTACCTACACTAGCCTGTGTAATTTGTCCTAAATAAAAAAAAATCTTTCTTCTTTCTTATTTTTTGAATATATGCAACACCATAGATGTTACCAACGTGCTAGCTACATAATAAAACTATAAGAAAACCTTAAATTCCAGGGTGTAGCCCACTCAATTCGTCAGTCTGTCTGGAAATACCTATTGGACTATCACCCCTGGACTATGACTCATGCGGAAATCAGGGCCCATCAGAAGCGGAAGACCGAGGAGTACTTCTCGATGAAACTCCAATGGCGGTCGATGACAGACGGACAAGAGGCCAGGTTTAGTGAATATAGGGACAGGAAAAGTCTGGTGGAGAAGGATGTTAACAGGACTGACAGGACGCATCCCTTTTTCGCAGGTGAGATGGTAATAGTATTATAAGATACTAGGGTATGCCTGCGATTTCGTCCAAGCACGCAAAATACCACAGCATTAAAAAAAATTGTGTGTGTGTGTACTTATTTACACGCGTTAGAATTTATACTTCTTTGGCGTATCAAGATAAAAATCTTTTCAAATTTTTTATCTTTTGCCTTATTCTACGTTTGTAGAAAAAACGACCTAACAATAGAAAAACTAAAATGTTGACTATAGCTAACTTCAAGGTGTCGGTTGACAATAGCTAACTTCAGGGTGTCGGTTTTCGTGACAGTGTGCGCGCGCATTGTAAAAGTATAACTTCAAAACTAAAATGTTGCCTATAGCTAACTTCAAGGTGTCGGTTGACTATAGTTAACTTCACGGTGTAGGTTTCTCGTGTGACGATGTGCGCGCGCATCGTAAAAATTTACTCTCATCATTTTTCCCTAACGCCCTAAAGAAGTATAGCTTCAAAAAGAATGTAGGCTGTCGTTTTAGTATGAACTGTGCTGGAATATGGTAATTTTAATGTACGCGAACAATTACAGACTGCTCCCGGGAAGTTCCCTGTCGCTGTCGATCAGCGACAACCGCATCGAAATCGGGCCTATAGTTTTTACGTGAACCCCGAAAAAACAGACAAGAAACAAAAAAATGCATCATGTTTTCTATCAATTATATAGTCTTCTATTCCAGTTGTTTTTTTAAATTTAAATAGCTTCAATGTACAGACACGGCATGTTTAGTATTTTTTAATATGTAGGTATGGGGCCCGTCAGACATTAACCTCTATTAAAAATGTAAAAATCTAGATCCCAATTTGCAGCGCCACCTACCGAGTCCATTTGTCAACATAAACTCATCTCGGGATCTACTTTAATAATTTACCGGCTAATGAAGTTTAGTATATAGAATATAAAAAAATATTAACTTCTGTAAATACAGTGATAAAGTAAATCGCAAGTAAATTATATTGATGTAAAACAGCGAACGGAAAATATAAACATCTAACTGGGTAGTAGCTAAGATTTTATTATTTATTGATGTGTATACCCAAAGTAGACGTCTGCCGCGATCAATATACGTCTTTAAGACTATAATAAACCAAATATATCAATGGCAGATCTGGTCAATTACTTTCATATTATTTTATCATTTTCAAAACGGTCTGCCACAAAGTTAACCGCGTGATAATGGTCTGCCATTCTTATTTTCCGATAATAATAAGCCTATATTTTCAAATATCAAAACGGCAGCCCTGGTCAAATGGATTTAAAATTCGTCAAAAAACCAAACTTTCTTATCTCAGCGCTCGTCGCGTCCACCACTTGAGCTTAGTGAGACCCTGTACCGTGCATGGTAGGTATGGGTGCTTCAATGTGCAAAATCTCGGGTCTGGTCAAATACATACCGGCAGCCGGTCACTGGCTCTTAAGCTATAAGTCCGTGTTGTCTAGGGGCTCGCTTTGACATTCTCATGATGAAACCGATGATCATGAAGTTCGGTGTATTCCTAATTTCCCGTAATTTTAAAGGTGACAACAACCCCAATCTAGTGGTCCTTCAAGATATACTGATGACGTACGTCATGTACAACTTCGACCTGGGCTACGTGCAAGGAATGAGCGACATACTGGCACCAATACTGCTGCTTTTGAACAATGAAGTGGACAGCTTTTGGTGTTTTGTCGGTTTTATGGATAAAATTGTGAGTATATTCATAGTAGTGACATGTTTCAGATGTTATGTTTACCCTACGGTAAACTACCATTCTCCCCCCCCCCCCCCCCTCTTTCCCATTGAATACACCCTGTGTGACGATTTATTGTTTTTATTTTATTTTGTAGCTATACAATAATGTTAATATTGTAATATTGTTTTCAACACACTTGCTCATAAAGTGGCTCTATGGTCACCGCAATTAGGCACAGAATGACACCCATAATCAAACTGTGAGTAAAAAAAATTATAACTCACTAGTGAGTTATAGATTTTTTTAGAAAAACGTCGTATGATACACGTGTGTATTGATGACTAGCGTCCTCGGCTCTCTTAAGACCCTCGCCTACGGCTCGAGTCTCAATGGCGCCTCGGCGGTAATCACCAATGTTACACACTAGTACCATAATGTACTATTTATTTCTCTGTAATAAAAGAAAACTTTAAATTCCCCATTTTGTACGTGGCAGAATAGGCGCAAACCCTATGCACGGAAAAAAAAACTCATCCCTTTAGTCTGTGGCCGATCGCAATACGCGCGCATAGGAAAACTTATCTACTAAATAAAATGAGTTTTTTGTTGTTATTTTATTCACAAGTGTGTTGAAAAACGTCGTATGATACACGTGTGTATTGATGATTACCGTCCTCGGCTCTCTTAAGAGCCTCGCCTACGGCTCGAGGCTCAATGGCGCCTCGGCGGTAATCACCAATGTTACACACTAGTACCATAATGTACTATTATTTTGTAGTCATGCACTGTGTAAAGCTAGTCAAGTCTTAGCTCGGACCAAATGGGCTTGAAAAAACACTAAATACATCTACTACGAAATGCAGGTCTCTCGTTTAATAATGAATAACCCAAGAGACAAAAATTATAGTTAATAAATGCTGACATATTATGTCTGTAGGCCTTCTGCTTGAGAAAGCTTTTTCAGTTAGTCGCCTGGTTTTCAAATTGGACGAGTACATTAACAATCTGCCTGTAAAACTTCAAAGTTAAAATTTTGTTGCGATTCATTTTTCCACTTGTCCATTGAAGTTTCAATTCTTCTATGATGACAACGTGACCAAAACGTTGAAATAAAATCAATAAAAATCCAATATTAAAAATTCCACGCTTAAATTGGTTAAAACATAGTTTTCTGTGTACTAGTCAGGGACTTAAGAAAATACTATGTGAACCATGAAAATGTTCATAGATGTTATGCCGTTGCCCAGGTATCGAACTTCGACATGGACCAAGCCGGTATGAAGAACCAGCTGCTGCAGCTGCAGCAGCTGCTGACCTTCGCGTCCCCGGACCTGGCGCAGCACTTGGCCCAGAAGGACTCCGGGAACATGTACTTCTGCTTCCGCTGGCTCCTGGTCTGGTACAAGCGGGAGTTCTCTCACAGGGATATATTTAGGTGAGGAACTTCTTAATTTAATCCGTGCAGGAATGGTGAAAGAGTATAATTTCCTGCGTAAACAACCCACAGCTAGGGGGTAGGGTATTTGCTCGTCGGAATGGCTACCACCCCTGGTCTAGGGTATGCCGCCATAAAGTTGTGTTCCGGCAGTGGCCAGGTCCCACTTTTTCCTTCAAAGCTGGCAGCACCTCTGGTATTGCTAATGTCCATAGGTGACGGTAACCACTTTCCATCAAAGTTGGACCGTCGGTCTGTCCGCTGTGTTTTGGCAATAATGAAATGAAAATTGTCTCGCATACAGTACACTAATTTGTTATTCTATTATTTTATATCAATCATTATTTTATCAATAATTTCACAAGTTTATCATTATCATTTATTATTAAATACTAGCTGTGCCAGCGACGTCGTCTGTGTGGAATTGGTTTTCAAAACCTTTTTTTGAAACGTTCTTCATTAGTGCTCTGCTCCTCTTGGTTTTAGCGTGATGATATTTAGCCTATAGCCTTCCTTGATAAATGGGCTGTCTAACACTGAAAGAATATTTCAAATCAGACCAGTAATTCTTGAGATTAGTGTGTTCAAGCAAACAAACAACACTAAAAAGTAACAAATAAAAAAAAATTCGTTTAAAAGAACCGACTTCAAAAACTAAAAAGAATAAAATAACTTATTTCTAAAGCTATTATTATTAATATATATTATCTAAAACATCTTGAAGTCTGTGCAAAGTAAAACATAGAAATTACTGTGTTTTGAAAATCACTAAGCACCGACTTTAAGATGTTTTAGATAATATATATAATAATAATAGCTTTAGAAATAAGTTATTTTATAATTTTTAGTTTTTGAAGACGGTTTTTTAAACGAAGTTTTTTTTGTAATTAAAATTCTTAATTATTTTTCCAGGTTGTGGGAGGTGTTATGGACAGGGTTGCCGTGTGCTAATTTTCATTTACTAATAGCAGTTGCCATATTGGACGCCGAAAAGGACATATTAATCAGTAAAGATTATGGTTTCACAGAAATATTGAAGGTATGTCTTATGGCATTACATTATTCAATAAAATATTTTTAAGTCTTCATTAACTTCTCTCTGTGAATGTTAAAGTAATTTATATATGCAAGTTCGAATATAATGTCCATTTTATGATGTAGTGTCACTGTGTCCTGTCACATTTGTTGCTTACAAAATAATATCAAAATAAAAATTTATATACAACTAGCTTCTGCCCGCGTCTTTGTCCGCGTGGAATAGTTACTTTGGGCTAACGCTAACTTTTGTCAAACATGATTTTTTGCGAAACTTTAACCGTTTACGCAGCGCAAGCTCTCAAAAGGAAAAAAAAAACGATTTTGAAATATTCTTCATTGGTGCTCCGCTCCTGTTGGTCTTAGCGTGATGATATATAGCTTATAGCCTTTCTCGATAAATGGGCAAAACACTGAAAAAAAATTCAAATCAGACTAGTTGGTGGGAAAATAAAATCACCATTTGATTTTGAGGTTTTTGTGGACTGTATAATGGTTCAATGGGGGTGGAAGGAACTCACCGGATGCAGCTGCTCTTAGTTTTCTTCTTCTGCTCCAGATCAGCAACAGGTCCGAAGAGTTTTTAACTTATTTATATATTGTCACTTCGCGAGACGTGCGCACAGTCTTAATTTTAAGAGCGGTTTTTTATAACAACGGAGCGGTGAAATTAGTGCGTGTGGTGCGAGCGACGTACTGAGACGGAAGGGGCTTGCATCACTTGTCGTGCGTTTTTAATATAATTTAACAAATTATTAGATGCGGCGAGAATAGGACGGGCGGGGAAGGTTTAATTATATGGAAGGTGGATAAATAAATTAAAAATGCGATAATTAATTACCACTAGTAGTTCCAGAGATTAACCCGTTCAAGCAAATAAACTCTTCAGCTTTATATATTAGTATGAAGAGTATAAGATTTAATAAAGGATTATCAACAGATTTTTACATTTGATCAATCAATTCATGTACTTATGACTATGTTTTTACAAGGCGATTTAAAAACTATTTATAGGTGAACATAGCTTGCGATTTAATCTCTTCACTGTTATCGGAGGAGTTTATTTTAACTTACTTTTTTTTAAATATTAAACGGACGAAGTCACGAGAAAAAGCTAGTAAATAAAAAAAGTGTTGGGTTTGGGACCCAAGTGCTTTAACCACTAAGACCTAGAACGTACTAGCGGCTAGCCGCATATCAATTTTTACATTAAAGCACATGGATAACAGCGCACTGATTTGCGGCCAGCCGTCAACCGCTCCGGTTGTGCTGGGGCTGCGGCCGGCCGCACCGTTTGAATGATGCGGCGCTCCGCATCTCGTCTTCAACTTCTATCATGTACAAAATTTCTAGAAGCACTGATGATTGCGGCAGACTGCAATAGAACCAAGACGATACGGTTATCCGAAATGAGGGGGGCCCACGGCTGCGGAGAGGCTAGGTCATATACCCGTAGGCCTGGCATAAGGCGAAGGACGTAACACCCAGGGGTTTTAGTGGGTATCCGTAACCGGGGCAGTGGCAATAGCATGGCATTAGTTCTGACTGGGCATGCTAGAGCCACCCCCGATCTGGCGAATCCCAAAGTTGCGAATTATCCCACCAAGGTTCTGCCCTTGTCGCGGCTTAGTTCTCAATCGGATATCCCCTGGTTAAAAAAAAAACCGTATATACTACGGCCTGCCGCTAGTGCGTTCTCCCGAGTGTCTTAACCACTAAACTATCATGATTTTGACATGGAGCGTACTATCTCTCTTCCAGCATGTAAACGACCTATCGTTGTGTCTCGACGTTGACAAGATCTTGAGCACAGCGGAGGGCATATACCACCAGATCGTGTCAGCGCCCCATTTGAACGACCAGATCCGGGTCATCCTGGGCCACCAGCCCCTGAACATATCCACGTCCACGCAGTCCGACGAAGACCCCGTCGAGCCCTCGACGAGTCACGTGAACGGTGAGAAGAGCATACTGGGCCAAGACGTGGACGAAGTTATGTATCAAATAGGATTAGACATGAATTTTTGAGGCACGTTTTTATCATTTTTATACGTGTACTAATATATCCATATTGCTTATACGCTTGATTGAATTTTTTTTGATAAATTTTTAATCGAATTTTAAAGGAGCAAGTTCTCAATTCGATTGTATAAGCCGCAAGAGTTAACTTGAGACTTCGTTCGGATGACGTAAGCGCGAGGTACTGACGCCTCGATGGCTAAAGCGGTAAGAAGGTGGGGGGGGGGAGAGGGGAGAGCGCGTTCCGCTCAGGTCTAAGTTAACTCTTGCGGATAATGTTCGGTACGCGATTTCTCAGTCGATTGTACACCGATTTTCAATTTTTTTTTATTCGAAGAGTATACTTTTGAGGTGGTCCCATTCTCGCTGAGTCAGAATCTGATGAGTGGAAACCAAGGAAGTAGAGAGCAACCCTCCAATATTATAGGCACATATAACGTGTTTCATATTTTTGTTTTTTACAGCTATTCAAGTATTTGCATAAATAAAAAATGGAAAAAAAAATATAATTTTTTGTACAACATTTTGAAGTACCAGTATGATTTTTATCATGTTGATACTCGATATTTGATTGACGAGTACTTTCACTGATCGGTTAACAAATTATATATAATATGTATATTGAAAAATGTGCCATATTTATTTCCTGGGAGCGATTTGTAGTTTTCGGGTATATAAAAATTTGCTTATTCCAACACAGTTTCAACTAAAACGATAGGATACGACTACATTCTTTTTTAAATGTTGCTGTACATTGTGTGCCGGGAATTTCAAGTCGAGCATGGACAAAGTCGCGGGCACATCCTAGATTCATATAAATTTACTTAAAGTTACATTTCTTTCATTTCGGTCACAATGCGAGTATTTATCTGCTTCTATAAACTATGTCGTGGTGGCGTAATGGTTAGCGCACGCGCCCCTAAATCGAAGGGCGCGGGTTCGATCCTGACCGGAACGCATGCACCTCTTAGTCAGTTTTCTGATCTAATGTGCATATTGTTACAATTACCACGTGCTAAAAACGGTGAAGGAAAACATCGTGATGCAACCTGCACATCGCGATAACCGATGTGTCAAACCTGCCAAGCCGCCTTGGACAAGCGTGGCGGGTATACTGCCCGTTGCCCTATAATGGGAGGCCCGAGCCCAGCAGTGGGACATTTATGGGTGACATTATTTTTATTATTATTATAAACTATGTGCGTGCGTGCGCGTGTGCGTGTGTGTGTGTGAACTAATTATATATATTTTATGCATACACATTGAAAAATGTGCACATAGACATGAAAATGGTTTTGTTTGACAATTTTTTTCGGTTTCTGGTCACAACCAAAAGAATGAACAAACTATCGTGACATTTTGTATATGCATAATTTTGATAAAGACGATGAACACAAAGGTGACCCACACTTTTATCCCAAACACCTGATAACTTTTGTGGGATAAGGATATAAACACACTGGCATTGCCACATGAAATCCGCTGCTAATTAATAAATTGTGTTTTTATTAAGTGTATTTTAGTTATAATATTAACACTTTTTGTATCCCTTTTCAGGATACCCTCCAGTACAACGGGATAGAGATCGTCATAGTTACTAAAACGGTATGGGCTTTACTCGCATGAGTGATACGGTGACACAATTATGCCTTCCAGGTATTATAACGTAATTTTTTATATCTTTCTTTTAATAACAACTTGGCCACATCAAAAAACTGTTCAAAATCTAATGAAAAAAACTTAAAACAACGGCTAGAGTTACAGAGATAGTGTCAAAATAAAGTTTTGCGGTACTGTAAAAAGCACCTGGTTATTTTTTTCTGAACTATAGCCTATTTCAAGACCATCCATAAAACTTAACTTGTATCGTACAAGATATATATTAATTTAATACTGTTTTCAAGTGTTTGTTTTACTTGACGTTTACATGTCTATCAAATTAAATCGCTTCTTTGCTTCAATAACGTGACATATCCCAATACTCACTTATTTCACTCACTCACTATATTTAGCTAAATTTATCATATTTCACAACTTTCTCATATATTTCAAAAAGCTTAGTAAATTGACACTAAATTTAATTGTAAAAAATATACAAAAAAAGTGTAAAATATGTTTCGGTAATTTTTTTTTGAAATTTTTAAAAGTGGCGTTAGATTTGGGTTTTTCAATATACCACGTTATTGAAGCAAAGAAGCGAAATATTTCTTGACAGTAAAGCCCCCACATGAAACAAATGACATAAAGAGCGTTCCATTAGTAGCTCACAATGCTCAAAATGCTCCGTTCCACAAGGCGACCGCGATCGTTATGGTCGTGGCGAAAACGTCACTAATGACGTCATCATTTTCGATCACAACGACCCCTGTCAAGATGTTTACGATTGTAATGCCGACAATCAAGTGGAACGGGATAAATCGCGGTCGTTGTAAGTCCCTAATGGAACGTAGCCATCATTGACTTAATTTTTTTTATTAAGGGTTTATGGTTGGGCAGCTAGGCCTTTAAGCCAGATCTCAGATTACAACATAGTTTCTTCAGTTTCTTAAGCCTGTGTATATCTCAGCTGAATTGTAGGCTCTCAACTGAAGCCATTCAACGAAGTTCTTGTGACAACTCGAAATGCCACATTTTACTACAGTTCACATTTCTCACAAAAACATAATTGCTACCTACTCAAAAACTATCGATATCCTACGACTAATGTCATTTTAAAGGAATTTTTCAGTTCCCGCCAAAAACTCCGTCGTACTTTATTGTTGCGGATGACGTAATAGTGAGGTTCTGTGAGTCGTGTAACGCACAGACTATCAAACCATCGACATTCACTATACGTGAATAAATCGAAAGTAATCGATTTGGAAAATAAAAAATGACCTACTTTAAAGAAAAGTAATACCGCAATTATTATAAGTGCGGTTTTAAATGGCTTATTACATGTAAAATATGTTCATTGAAATATGGGCATATTTATTACACGATACAGTATTTCTAGTAAAAATATATAAATAAGTAAAATCGATTAAAACTTATTTATAAATGAAGTCGGTAAGGCATTAGGGCATTACTATTTGAACCGTCATCGAGCTGTCAAAAGTAAAATAAATGCTTGGAAAGAGGTGTAATTATATACAAATATTGTATTTTCTTAAGTTTTTGGGACTAGTATAGTATACATAATAAAACCGTGTTTTAAAGATTCAAAGCGCGCAATTTATTCGATTTATAATTCGACGTGGCCATGAATATTTATATTGAAAAGTGGACGAAACGTCCAAGAAATTAAAATAATATTCCGCGCTTAAACCGTTAAAACACATTGTTAATTAGAATTTTGAGTTTTACGAATTATTGTAAACGTCATCACTCTTTGCTCTTTGACGTTAACAGACCATTATCACACTCTGGGTGTGTACACAAGACGACAATTAACATAGCCATATATTTGCCATGGAAAAGTTTTAAAATTTTACCATAAAATATAAATATATTATAGATAAATCGTCCTAATAAAATTATGAAGTTCTGATACTAGGATGCTACTTGCTCTAGTTTCATAATAAAGCTGTAATGATATTAACATGCAAAACATGAATGAATGAAGGTGGTTATGTATGAACATAAATGATAGTCAAAATTTTATCGTCCATTTTCTCAATGATTACCACAATGTATGGAACCGGTTATAACCGGTTTTAGTCAACAATCTCGTTAGGAATGTAAACCTTAAAGATGGTGTTACATTAATCTGGACTAAATTCTATCTCTATGCGACAGAAAATTTGCTTTGACACATGGCTGCGCTTTGGCGGTGTGCAGCGAAAGTCGTTATAAACCGGTTTATTTCACAAAATCTATTCAAAATAATTTGGTTGCAGAAACCGTTTAAATGAGCTTAAAGTGAAAACCGAAAAGAAAGGTTATGTACTTAGGGGCCAGTCAGAAAATACGTCACACGTTAAGTAGGGGATCGACGAAGTGTGACAAGGGGTGGGATGACAGGGGCTTCTAAATTTTGTGGCGTCACCTTTCATATTATTATGTCATCATATTTAAGCTACATAAGCTAATACAGTAAATGAATATGAAAATCATAAAGACATGACTAATGATAGTTTGTAACATATAATTTTATTGTAATATTTTCTTATATATTTCTGTCATTTTCGTTGCATACTCTAAACGCTGACGATTTGATAAATTTTTTGCTTATCGTATCTATGAATCGCACATCTATTTTCATCTAAATTTAGGTAGTCACCCTAATTTTTTATTTTAATTTTTAGACGAATTTTTAATTTCTATTTTTTATGATACAGCATTAAAGATACATACAACCTAAATTTCAACCCTCTACGATCAACCCTATTTTTACGGCAGACGACGTCTGCCGGACAGCTAGTTTTATATATATTTTTTAATATAAATTTAGTTGTATAGTTATGACATGTATTTGGACATTGCACGCATATTGTAACATCTTGTATACATACATCTAGCAATAAATGATTCATTCATTCATGCTTTAAAACACGAAATTTGAATTATTAGCGAATAACTTTAAAATATTTCCAACTCCGTTTTAATTTAATAATTTCTTAATGTGAAATTGTAAAATACGTGATGTTTAGGGAGGGAGGGGTCTCACAAATGTCGCCAGCTGTGACAAGGACGGGGGAGGGGACAATAAATGATGAAATTCGTGGATGGATCCCTGGGATGTAACCGGTTCAACTTGTTAACCGGTTTCCTAACTGTAGCACATGCCCCTTTCATTCACTCATGTTTTGGTATGTCGGAAACTTTTTATAATATAGTGATATTTTTGTATCATATATTTTATATTACACAAATTTTTATATTGTTTAGTTACTGCGAGAATACAGACGATAATATAATCTCACTGTAGGCATGAATATCAGGTACTCGATTTAATCATTAAAATAGGTCCCACCTTTGAATATCAAAATAGTTATTTTATCAATTTCTTTCATTTCGTTATATTCAACGAAATAATGATTGAGAAATTCCAAATGAATGTGAGATGGCATTTTCGTAATAAATTTTCCGAAAATGAGACACTCTTGCAAATTGATACGGTTATTTCGTTAGTAAATATAATTTCTTCATTAACATAATTATTATGATAAGATTGATGTTAAATAGTTTGTAATAATTTTGATATGTTAAAATTTAATTTTGTTGTTTTACTGCTGCACTCCGATGTCGGAAATTAAATTTGTGAAACAAATATTTTGTATTTTGAAGTTAATGCATAGCATTAATGCCAAACTTTATGGCATTTACAGAATAGCTGCAGAAAAATGAGCAATGACTTGAATTTGTTTACTAAAACCGTGGTGTACAGAGAGGTCAATTTTAATTTATTTTAACTTTGATTATAACTTAAATTTCAGAATTATTAGATAATGGGTATGGCAGTGGCAGTCTCATTAATTATTTAGCATGTTCTAAGCTTTTATTTTTTTGGTTATTTTCCTATTTATTAATCTGATACAGTACGAGCAAAACTTAAATGCGTCCTTGAAGTTCGTACGAGTCTATATAACAAATTAATAAGGTTCGTGAAGTAACACGTACGGAGCTAAAGCCGTGCACGCACTACTAATATTTCGGTGCGATTATTCCGGCAATATCTGAAACCTATTTACATAGTAGCGTGAGCACTACTAGTGTTAATTCTGCACTGAATTTAAATTCGGAGTCTGTTTTTTTCCGTAAAACTAGTTGTAAACTATGGCACACCATAGAAGTAAGGGCACCACGGAATTAATTCCGCGCCGAATTTAAATTGCGATTTTTTTCCGTAACACCAGTTTTAAATGATGGAATTTCATACGAACGTGCTTACCATTTCCGCAGTGAATGTAAATTTGAACTGGATTTTTCTGCAGTATGTTATAACCAATGGAACCATAGAAGCGTGCATACAACAGTATGAATTCCGCACCGAATTTAAATTCTGTAGATTGCTACAGATGTGTCCTAAGCCTAAGTGGAGTATTGCGTTCCTGCTCTGGCGCTATCAAATCTCTTTTGGCATCTCTTTCGCGCTGACACACTGTCATGTACAATAGTATAATAAACGTCAACACTTGACAAAGCGTATTTAAGTTTTGCACGTACTGTATTTATTGATTACTAGGGTTTTCCCCGTGGCTACGCCGCGCGAAAAACTCTACGTAGTGGCTCGTATGTTACGTATATATAAATTTAATTAGGTGTTTTACCAAAACCACTGGTTCTTGTTACTAAGTTCAGTACAATAACAAAGAAACAAAATCCATATAAATCTACACAACTGCGCAGCGAAACATAGAGGCGAGTCACAGCTTACCTGATTTGAAGTAATGCAATGGACGAGATGTTGTTTATGACAATGTTGGTACTTGTTAGCAAATAAAAAAAAGGCGATTGCAGCACCGTATATTTTAGTAACCCGTTTATCCCATGGAACGACATTATACATCGGTGTACAAAGTATCCTAAGTGTTATTCGGGTTATAAGCTAAACCTATATCGAGTGCTTATTCATTCATATATGTTTAGTAGTTTTCAAAAAAAAAAATCGATGGCGGCGCCACCTTTTTCGCTATTTTCGTCTATCCCAAAAACGACGTCATTTATCGGGATAAAAGTATCCTAAGTTGCGACCCGGGATATAAGCTAGCTCCGTATCGGGTTACAATTAAATCCGTTGAGTAGTTTTCACCTAATCCTCTAACATACATACAGACAGACAAAATTCTAAAAATTACATTTTAGTGGTTGGTCCACATTATCCCCTGCTTATTTTTCTCATTTTAAACTCGATGTACAAACTCGAACCATTTACAGAGTTATTATATTATAGATACATTATTATAGGTGTTGCACTTTAAATTTACATGTTTATGTGTAATAAATAATCCTTAGCCCACCAATGGGATTACGTAGTGCCTTTTATGGTAATTAAATTATTTGTTTTAACTCATTGGGCGTATTTTCATTTAACTACTTAAATTATGAACATAATCTGTGACCAAGATTTATGTACTGAAATGTAGCTTAATTAGAAGGCTAGTTTTGCAATAGAGTTCTAAATCTACTGTGAAGAGAACATACATTTTGGTACAGATGATAATAGTTGTCTAAACCTGACAAAATTTATTTACGGCCTGGTCACTATATCAAATGGCGATAACTAAACGCGACATACGAAGCGATTTTCATGAATTTGTTTTTTTTTAATATTACTAAAATAATATTCTGCACACACTGACTGGTAGGAACTTTACTCCACTTATAAATAAGAAAACAAAGAAATTTCATGGTAATATTTCACAGATTACTTATCCACTTGCTATCATACTGAGAGTTTAAGCACCTATTTAAAATATTAAATAACTTCAAACAATGTCAATTGTTGGTAAGTATATATTGTATGAATAATTATTTTCAATAAATTTTCTATTGTCCGTATTGTGATTTTTTTTTCGAAAGATTAACCCTGGTACTTTTCAGCTGGTTCATCCAGATCAAGATTATCCCATTTGCATCTGTATGTTGAAATTTGGTATTGTTACGTGCGTGCGGGGGTACGCACTTAGGATTGGAAGAAAACACCGGTTTTTAACTAAACGCTTTTATTGACTTAGCCGCACGTAATACCTCTCCGCAGGGTTTCACCTATACGCACTACTAACGTTGCACTGTTTCGACGACAAGGTGTCTCGCTCATAATACCGTCGCCGATATTGCGTAGGCCACCTCCTGCTCCTGCAGTGCTCACCTCCGATATAACCGCGTGTAGCTCGCTTCTGGTTCGTCTCTCGAACTACGCAACACTCCTCCTTCACTTAACTGTCCACTAAACTTGTCACTAAATTCACTACTTAACTCGCCACTGTATTCTATTAAACTTCTTTTCCAACTCTTCCGTATCGCACTCGTCGCTTCGCTGTCTCGAACTGAACTCAACTCTAAAACTGCCCGGCAGGCGTGCCTTACGCTGCTTATATACCCGGAAGAATTTTCTGGAACCCATAATTTCGTAATTATTTTATTTTATTATCTGTCCCTTTCTAAACATCTATCTCTGTCTTTTCCTTCCCGAACCTTCTATTTGAAAACTTTCATTTCTACATCTATTCCGTTCTAACATCTATCTGTCTTTTACTTCCCGAACTTTCTATTCTAGAACTTTCGTTCATCGTCTATCGCTTTATAAAATATATCCGTCTTGTCTTTTCCTTCCAGAATTTTCTAGCTTAAACTAACTTGATGGTTCCACTATCATTCGCCACAATATTATTCCATTTAAGACAAATAGGTTTGAATAACCGAGATTTAGAAGAAACATTGGTATGACTGGTTCAATGGCCTCTTTAGACAGAATCTTAGAATATAAAATCATCACTTATGGATTGAAGATTAACCAAGAAATAAATAAAACTTGATGTTAATTTAAATACTTTACTGTGCCTTAATTATACAATGCAATAATATTCAGAATACAATATTAAGTAATACTGTAAAATGAGATCATTTTCTTAACATTTGTACTACTTTATCAAGACTTATAATTGATTAAATATCTCATGTCTTTCATTTTTAAAGAAATAATGAAAGTTAACACAATAATAAATACTTTTCCTTATGATAAATTATAATAAATGATTGAATAGTGAATAATTTTATTATTAAAATAAATATTGAAGCAGTGATTTACAAAAATGAAATCATAAAAAAAAAATTCATCACATTTGCTCAAAGAATGCATTTACAAAGCCTGTATACATTGTTCGAAAATTAAAAAGATCATACAAAAACGTGTGGTAAAATAGGTACTGTCACCAAAACACCTTTTATTTTATAATTGTATTTCCCATTGGTAAAAGCTAACTTACCACACTAGTATCATAAATACCTATTATTGTATCTATAGATCTGTGATGTATGTTCTGTAAGTATATAATTGCAATTTATATTAAACATTTTTTGTATTTGCAGAAACAGCTCACATAGACTTGATATGGTCATCAATATCTGTCACACCAAATGAGTTAATGTATTGTGTACCTCTTTGGATTTTAGGAAACTGTTCACACTCATTTTGAAACGCCCTTTTTAATACATATTTAGAAAAGTCATGTGGATATACATTCCACAAGTTTTATTAATAAGACTTCAGATAGAAAACTACAATAATAGTTTGCTAACTAATTAGAACTGTTGATTTGGTCTGGTTTTGATTTCAAACCCAGATTTATCTTCTGTTGCAAACTGTACGTTGTTTATAAAAATATTTATCCAAAACTGTACTCAAGTGGATTCAAACAATTCTCTAGGAACAGAATAATGGAACAGAAATAAATTTATATATATATAATATTGTGAAAATTTTAAACATTCCATGTTGTACAATGTAGTGTACATTGAAAAAAAAAATTAAACTATTGGGCCGATTTTAATGCAGTTTTTGCCGATCAACAGCTAATTCATAGATTTATCTGCACTACTTTTTATCCTGGGAGTTCTGCAGATTGTTTTCTGGGAATGATTTAAAATATACAGCTAAAAAAGAATCAAACCCAATTTGATTTTTTTACTGATCCTATAGCAAATTTAATATAATAAAATTTGGGATGTTTTTATCCTGGGAATCCCCGGTAATTTTCCCGAAAACGGTTTCCCGAAACATACAAAATTAGTTATTTGACACACTCATTTCCACTTTTTTAAATGCTGCAATACTTTGTGTTTAAGTAAAGTGCGAACATATCCTAGTATATATATATCAGTGTGGAAATATAGGTGTACGAGGCAATTTTTTAACATATGATTTGTAATATTGATACTACAAACTCACCACATTCATGTTCATTTGTGTATGTGAAGATTTTAAATGTACATTCAAACCATACCTAGTTTGATATGACTTTGTACAGACATGACAATGAAAATTTTTAACACCGGTATGAGTTAACGAATGTCTCTGCAGTTCCGATTTACTGAAAAACCTTTTCCCACAATTGTCACACCTGTACTTCTTCTCTTTCAAATGATTTTTACGTATGTGTGAACTCTTGGAGCTCGAAGAAATGAATGTTGCGTTGCACACTTCACACTTGTGGTTTCTAGTTCTTTTATGATTCCACAGTACATGAGAGTGTAAACCACCAGGCACTTTGAACTTCTTTGGACAAAATTTGCAACTATAAGGTCTGTCATTCCCGTGAGTTAGCATGTGTATTCTGATATAACCTGGGGGATAAGATTTACCACACTGGTCGCATTGACGTAAAACTCTTTCAGCTTTTGTACTGTCCTTATTTCTATTAGGTTGACAGGAATGCAGGTTTAGTTCCTCCTCAGTATAGAAACCATCCCAACAATTTTCACATAGATATGGTTTCAAATGCAACTTCCTATGTAAGACAAGAGATCGGAAATCACTAAATTTTCTATAACAATAATCACAATCTCTACCTATTTCTAACTTCACAGGATGGTTATTCATACAATGTTCTTTAAGAGAATTTATGGATGTGAAGTTAGCTTTACAATCTGTACAGAAAATTGTTTTTAAATTTTCCTCTGCATATGTTTCAACTTTTGGTATTTTCTGTCTTCTTTTGTATTTGATTAGTTTTTCATCATCTGAATTGTAGGAGCAATCATATATATCATTATTTTCTATTAAGTTGGCATTATTTTGGAGTGTCTTTGAAGTAGTGTCAATGAGTACTTTGAATGAGTAAGTTATTGTTAGCTGGTGTACACAGTTGATGCAAAGGTATTCTGGAAATGTTGGATCTGGGTTCATCTGGAACACAAGTATTATTATTTTGTAGTTTAATAGAATATTAACCCTTTTCAATAATATCTTTAATAGGGCTTGAGCATACTATCCCTTCTAATTTATAAGTCAAGAGAATTTTTATGTATGGTGTGAAATTAAGTTATTTTCACACAACACAACTACAATATTTTTTTATATGTCAGTATAAATTGACAGTATCTGTGTAGTGTTCTGAATTCTGTTCATTGTGGATTGGTTGCGACACTCGCTGATCACTGCCATGGCATACTTGCATGGCTTGTGGGCTTTAGTCGAAAGTCATGGCCAGTACTAGAATGGTGACTTGGGTTAGACTTTACACCAAAGCCAGAACAGACAGGTCACCATTGTTGCAATATAATGAACCAAATTAATATCTCAAGAACTACATATCTACATGGGAGTGGCAGAAGGGAGAAGTATTCCTTTTCCCTCCGCCCCAACTACTTAAAATTCAGTGATCACTTGGCTAAAGTTTAATTTATTATATTAAATAGAAATTAAACAGTGATAACAGAACATTTATCACTAAAAAAATTATGATAGATGAGTTACATGGGGTTACATTTTTACCTTGTATTCATAGAAATTCTGCAAAATTTCTAAAAGCCGAACATCATTTCCAGCTATAGAAATAGAAGAATTCAAATGTCTCATCTCTTTTTCCCTAGCAAGACAAGTTCTGCAACACTCCTTGTATTTCATTTTATTTTTTTACTTTGAACTCGTTATTTAATTAATATTTGCAGAAGTATACCTTAAGCGAAAAACTACATTTATTCCGTAAACATTTTAATTTTTAATATACACCACTACCTCGTACAAATAACACAAAATTACAAATCCTAAAATGACTGACATAAACAAAATGACAACAAATGTTACATTCCACAAGAGACTAACGACCATAGATACTATATTGCTCACGACCAATTTTTCCCATTCCACCTGCTTGCCGGCGTTACAATCGTTAAGCAGGTGGAACTATTGTTCGACCCACCTCTTGGCATGGGTCGTTGTGAGCGCTGTGTGATCATAGACCTATATAATAGGTTTCATACTTCAATGTGTGTGATCGAAAATAATGTCATTAGTGACGTTTTCGCCATGATCTTAACGACCATGGTTGTCATGTGGAACAATAGACGGAGCATTTTGGGCAAAGAGTACTTTATATATTTTGGGCTTGGGCGTTGTGAGATAGACAAGGATGCGCCCAAAGAAAATCAATTAATTATTTTATAAAAATATAATTAAAAATTACATTACATTCCACATATTAACGTAAGTAACTTGCATACCTAAGAAGTGAGTGTGGTACTTTTTTGAAAGATGGAGTAACAGTGGTGGATGATGGCGATGATGCTAGTGAAAGCAAGAATTAAGAAAGGTTTTCTAAAGTGGTTTGGGCAATATATTGATGTTAAAAAAAACGATGTTTCATTTGCATCGCAGGATAAGCGCCAAAAGTTTATGTAAATGGTGATAAAAAACATCGTTAATCAACATCGATGTTTCATTTTTGAAAACGTAGATATCCTAACAGCGATATTTTTATGAGCGATGTTGCATCCCTAGATTTGCCAAAATAGTACTAGAATAACTGAAAAACGTGAATTCTACTTAAATATACCAAATAATTAGAGATATGGAGGCTAGATGTAAGGAAAACCATCTCAGGAGGTATATTAAAGTGTTCACTGAAGGGCAGCAAATTAACACATAATGATACTTTGCATAATATATTACAGTATTGAAGGTTTCATATATCAGATTACTTGATAATTGATCCACAATAAAGTTGTTATTATTTCAAGGAATTATTTCTTTTCTTACTGCAAACCACATTGTTCCTTTACATTTACTGTGAGACTTGAGTCCCACACAGAGTTGCAGTTTATTAAG